>JANAVB010016194.1:337345-557397 GCA_029216955.1 Iris pallida | reverse complement strand
TAGGAAAGTAGTTATAGAGTTGATTTAAGAGATAGATTTAAATCAATAGGTTGTCATTAATTCATAAAAATTATATAAAATAGTCTAATAGGTTACGGTATCCTAGAATAGGCTCTAGGTCTCAAGTTGGACTAGTTGTGGGTTGGTAGAATTTTTGTGATCAATTTGAGTCCAATATGTCTATAGTTCGAATTGTCGTCACTTAAAATTAAATAACACATGGAAACCCAATTGAACGGCTCACCATTGGCATGTGCGTAGTAGGCTCGAAATGGGTCAAAACCATATATTGGGTCAAATAATTTAGATCGGAGTTAGACCTTAATTGTTTTTGGAAAACCTCAAATTTTATGGTAGAGACTAAAATGACTATGTTATCCTAAAGTTTTACATAAAAAAATATAACTCAAGGAAACATGTTTGGATGGGACATGATATATCAAACTGAAGGTGAACTCGTCTAGAATACTATGATGTGACTAGATTTGAGAAATTGATAACTGTTATGCTTCAAAAAATTAAAGCTACGGTAAAGTACTACTATAGTCATTATTGACTTTAAAATATAATTTATATTAAATATCCATATAAAAAAATTAAAAATATTATCGAAAATCAGGGGGCTGACACTTTGGCATAATTGAGAAAGCATACGATCTTATAATGCTATGTATCAACATTTTCTCCTTTTCCATTCTCATAAATGGATCTCCAACTCAGCCCTTTCACCCTAGTCATGGCATTAGACAAGGTTGCCCTCTGTTGCCCAACATATTTATCATGTGTGGTGAACTTATTTCGAAACAAATTTGCATTATGGAAAGAAATGGCATATATTCTGGAGTTAAAATTAGGATAAATTCAATATCCTTTTCTTACTAATTACTTTGTCGATAATATGTTTCACTTTGGGAGCTTTCTATTAACAATATCCTTCAAACAAAAGCCATCCTAACTTCATTCCAACTGTGGTCAGGGCAGGAGATTAACTTTGACAAATCTTCCATAACTTTTCCTAGACATGTTGATGTATTTATGCGACAAATCTTCTTGGATATCTTGGGTGCAAAGATCATGAACTCGTCTGATAAATACTTGGGACATTATCTACTCCAATCCAGAAATCGTGCCTCTTCATGCACTAGATTATTGGATACTAGGCCCTCTAAACTGTCGGGATGGAAAGGGAAGATCTTATCACACTCGGGCAGAACTGTATTAATCAAATCTACCCTATCTTCACTACCAACGTATCATCTATCAGCCTACCTGATACCCAAACTTATCACTGACAAGCTATCACAGCATCATAGGCAGTTCTGGTGGGTGATAGGGATGAAAGCAGGAAATTACACTTTGCAGATTGGTCTATCATTATTACACTAAAAGCTCGAGAAGGACTGGGAATTCGTAATCCTGAGATTACCAATATGGTGTTGGTCACCAAACTAGCCTGGAGGTTTCTCTCTAATCCAAATGTTGAATGGGCTCAATTATTAAGAGACAAATACTTGAGGGACGGACATTTCTGGACAACTTATATCCATCATGCTGCTTCTTGTGCATATGGTCCAGTATTCTCCACAGTAGAAGTCATCTTGTTAACTGCATATAGTGGTCAGTTGGTGATAGGGGTGAGCAGAAAACGGGTTTGACCCGCAAACTGAACCGACCCGAACCGCATTAGCTAAACGGATTGGTTTTTGCGGTAACGGGTTGGGTAACGTTTTGAATTTGAGTAAATACGGGTCTCGGTTCGGGTCACGGTTTTGAAATTTTTGACCCGACCCGAACCGAAAATCGAATTAAATAATGAAATTACCTATCTACCCATCGCCAATATATATACTCTCTTCAGCCCTAAATATTTTTCTCCTCCCATTCGTTCCGCCGCTCCCAAATTTAGGGTTTCTCTCCCGAGCGGCCGAGCCCCCTCTCCATTCTCCACCGGAGATCTGAGCCCCTCTCCATTCCCCCTCCCGAGCCGAGCCCCCTCTCCATTCTCCAAGCTCACCCGCCGGCCGGCCTCTCCACTCTCCGAGTCTCTAATCTCCACTGGAGATTAGGGTTTCCCTCCTCTCCTCCAGTCTCCAGTATCTCCACCTCTCCGTCTCCACTATCCTCCACTGGAGATTAGGGTTTCTACATGACAGATCTGATACATCTACAGTCCAGATCTCATAATTAGAGTACAAGTATAAATTTTTATTTAAAATTAGATCTACTCATCTACTTTAGTTAAAAACTTATTTTAATTTTGGTTGTGCAGATATGTTTTTTGGACCATATTCTCGCTTTATAGGCTCGATCTCTCGGCTTTCACAGTGCATATTACAGTCTGGGCAATACTCTGCAAAATTACTGGTATAATACTATAATCTCTGCTAAAATATGTTTAGTTGGGGACTTGTTGATTGGTTATCCTTAAGTCTGGGCAACATTCTAGTGCATATTGCTGTCACATTAGTATTTTGTAATATATTTAGTTGGGGACTTGCTGTTACATTTTGTCACGATTCGCTACCAAAATTGTTGGGCCGGGCCGAGTCATGTCCACCTACGCTTGAGATAAAGCGTAGTAAGCTGTTCTAAAGATAACAAGGTAAGACTAAATGTGCTAACAGTTCTAGAAGTAATAAAGAGTCATAAATGCTCCAAACACAAAAGTCATCTCATATAATAATAAGTCCAAGTACAAGTCCAAAATGTAAAGCTGGATACAGGTCCAGTCACAAAAATACATAATCTAATACATGACTACTCTCAAAAGTTTAAAGTAAATAGACAACTAGACGAGTTTCCCCGCAGGTACATCCTCGTAAGACAAAGTCTGGTCCTCGACAGTAACTCCATAATATGAATCACAGAGCAACTCCTCCTCAGTAAGTAACCTACAACGTTATCCTGTCAGGACGGAAGCAAGTACTGTTTCTAGCAAACTAATATACGAAACATGAAATGAACATAAGAGGAAAAAACTGGAAACATGGCATCTCATAGTCTATCATGGCAAGGACACATATGTCATATAGACAGACGTATATATAATGTTTAAAACTGTAGCAGGTACGTGATCGGTCAATAGGTGTACAATGTACTGTGGCACATGTAAATAAAATGTACATACGTACAAGTCTGCAAGCATAGGTGTACATCCATACAAAAATACTGAATAATGGCATACGGCGCAGTAGCATGTAGAGAAACTTTGCTCGGTACGATAAAGGGGGCATGATCACGTACTCAACTATCAGTTTTTTCATAACCCAGATTCTAATCATGTGAGAGATATAAAATGTTCTAAACATGGTAGAGACTGAAAATAATACAACATGTGAAGATTTAACTTGCTACCCCAAGGATCAGCATTTAACATGGTTGGATCACAGTTCATTGATGTAACAGTATGTAAGTTTGTAGAAGTACTTGCCTTTAGCAAAGCAAAGCAGCGATAAAAATTCTATAGATGCCTGGTGACTCGTCACTGTAGAAATAACACATAAACTTAGTTTTTATACTAAGTTAAACACTAAGACACTAGTTGTGCAACACGACTTTCTGACTGGACACCTAGCTAAATGATGACTTTAGCATAGAAGACCAATGTGGGGTAACATAATACCCAAACTAACTTTCTAGGGTCTTACACTAGTACGGGGTGAGGTCCAATACGTCTATAACTCAAACAACACAAACATTGAAAGTCGTAATTATTCAATAAATAAATCAAATTGTACATTATGTTCCAAAATTTTTGAGATAGACAAAAAGCTCAATTTTATATAAAATAAAGTACCAAAATGATCCTTGTTAATTATAGAAATTTATACTAATTTTTTTGGAATTTATAAACCTTCATAAATAATTATTAAAAATCAGCAAACATAAATATACTGAAAATGAGTTCTGTTTTCCTATTTTTATAAAATACCAAAAGTACTTATTAAATGCTGGAAAAATTATAATAAATTGTCTAAATTAACATAGTATTTAAATACAATTTTTTCTAGATTTTTACAGCACTTAAAATATATAAAATTTAAAAACAGCCTAACCGGATCATCCGACGGATTACTGCGGATTACCGACGGATTTTTCGATCCGTCACAGCAAGTTTTGTGGTGCAAGTTCGGATTTTCCGACGAATTTCCGCAGATTTTCGACGAATTTTCCGAACCGTCACAGAAAGTTGATTTTTGAACTCAAAACTTGTTTCGGCCATAAAAACTTCATTTTAAATCGAAATTCGGATTTTCAAAAGTCAAAATCGCATAAAATTTAATTTCCTGCAACATGGGACTATTTGTTTTCACAAATCAAAACATTTGATAGATTAATATATCAAAATACTCCAAAAAGGTTCTCGGGATACCGAAACGAGTTCCGATATCCACCAAACTCAAAATCTATGGTATACAAACTAGGTGAGGGTCTCATATATGCATATGTGACCAAGATCCATGATGGTAACACCAGTATCACTCTTGATACCGAGTTTTGTACTAAGTCAATATTGGGTTTTATCAGAAAATCAAAACCTAATTAAAACCAATTTTAGAAACATGCATATAGACGAGAATCACAAGGAAAATATTTTTAACAAAATGAATTTAGGACAATTCTAAGCATTTAACTCCAAGGAAAATAAAATGACAACAAAAATATGGTTCATGGATTTGGCAAGATGTACTTGCCTAGGTTAAGCTCCAAGCCTAATCTTCTACTCCACCACCAAGAGGGGTACGAAACCACACTCTAGACCTCATGGCCAAGCTCTTGGCAAGCTCCAAGGAAAGAGAAGGGAAGAAGAAATGAAGAGAGAGTGAAGAGAATGAAAAAAAGAGGAGAGAAAGTGAAATGGTATATATATTAGGGGGATTAATCTTAGCCGTTGGATCATGATCCATGTGAAAGTATAGGTCAATCATGGCCATTCAAACAAAACCAATTATCCATTGGATAATATAGTGTATCTACACTGTTCACGAAATATCTAAATACTATTCACAAAAATATCCGAAACACTATTCACGAAAATATCTAAACACTATTCACGAAAATATCGAAACACTATTCCCAAAAATATCAGAAACCGAAAATATCCAAAGTGTAGAAAATATGTCCGAGCGGTATGCCGTCGGTATACACCGGTATACCGGCGGTATGCCGATCAAGGAGAAATCCTAAAGTTTTGGAAAAATTTAAAGCATTCCGAAAACCAAGCGAATACGAAATACGCTGCAAAATACGTATTTAAATTATAAATGCTATTGAAAATTATAAAAAAACTATTTTTTTGAAATCTAGGGGCTTACACATTTTGAACTGGCTACTATCACTTATTGTCACATAATCACATAGAAGACTCTACAAATTTCGTCCTCAAAATTTACCCAAATAGAAGACTCTACATAATCACATAATCACATAGAAGACTCTACATAATCACATAATCACATAGAAGACTCTACACATTTTGAACTGGCTACTACCTCCTTAAAAAATTTCGTCCTCGAAATTTACAAGGATAGAAGACTCTATAAACATTCTAACATAGCAAGCAATGTAAACAAATGACTAAGGCTACGATCAAAACTAACCTCTAAGGTATCAAGCGGGAACGGGTGGTTCCCTCGCAGATGTTGGGTCGAACAATAAGGATATATCTCCCTCATGTCCGACTCCCTCTCCCAAGTAGATTCACCCGGAGAGTGATGGCTCCAAGCTACTCGTACTAAGGGTATGACTTTGTTCCTCAGCCTCTTCTCCCTCCTGTCTAATATCTCTACTGGCTGCTCAGTGACTGCAAAGCTCGGTCCGATCTCCAACTCTGAATGATCAAGCATATGGCTGGGGTCCGAACATATCTCCTCAACTGAGATACGTGAAAGACATCATGAACTCCTGCTAGGTTTGGTAGAAATGCAACCCTGTAAGCTACCTCTCCGATCCTGCCAAATATCTCGAACGGCACGATGTATCTGGGGCTCAACTTGCCTCCTCGTTCGAACCGGATCATCCCTCTAGTAGGTGATATCTTCACTAGCACCATATCTCCGTCAGCGAACTCCATCGGTCTGCGACTAGCATCGGCCCAGTGTTTCTGCCTGTCCTGAGCTACTCTGAGCCTGTCTCTGATCATCCCGACCTTCTCTGCTGCATCCGTGATCATCTCTGGCCAAGCATAACTCTGTCCCCAATATCATCCCAAAAGAGCGGTGTACGACATCGTCGTCCATATAGTGCCTCGAAAGGAGACATACTGATGCTGGCTTGGTAGTTGTTGTTGTATGAAAACTCTACCAAGTGCAGATGGCTCTCCCATAATCCGCCAAAGTCCAGCACACAGGTCCTCAGCATGTCCTCTAGCGTCTATATCGTCCCCTCAGACTGCACATCTGTCTACGGGTGGTACGCCGTACTGAACTTGAGCCGACTGCCCAACTCCTCCTGTAAGCTCCTCCAGTAGTGGGACGTGAATCTGCTATTCCGGTCCGATATGATGCTCACTGGTACTCCGTGCAAGCGAACTATCTGCTGTATGTATAGCTCTGCCAACTTCTCGGTGGAAAGCCCTACCTTGAAGGGTATGAAGTGCGCACACTTCGTCAGCCTGTCCACGATGACCTAAATGGCATCCTTCCCTCCTTGGGAACGAGGAAGCCCTGAGACGAAGTCCATCGTAATGTGTTCCCACTTCCACTCGGGAATGGGTAACGGCTGCAATAGACCCGCTGGCCTCTGGCGCTCCGCCTTGACCTGCTGGCAGACTAGGCATCTCGAAATAAAACGTGATACATCTCTCTTCTTCCCGTGCCACCAAAGATGTTCCCAGCAGTCACGGTACATCTTGTTGGCACCAGGGTGAATAGAATATCTCGATCGGTGTGCCTCCTGTAAGACTGCCTCTATCAGCTCACCCTTCGGCAGGCACAATCGGCTGCCATGCCTCAAGGATCCATCCTCTGCTACGGTGAAGTCATCTAGCAATCCAGCTAAAGCCTGGGCTCGAAGTCTGCGAAGGCTCTCATCGATAGACTGTGCCTCCTTGATCTGCTCCATCAAACCTAACTGAATGTCAAGCGCCATCATCTGTATCACTGATCCTGGCCGAACTATCTCGATACCGAGCTTCTCCAGATCTTCCCACAAATGCCGATCTATCATCAGATATCATGCCATCGGATGCCTACTCAGCGCATCCGCCACCACATTTGCCTTCCCGGGGTGATACTGTAAATCGATGTCGAAGTCCTTCATCAACTCCAACCATCGTCTTTGCCTCATGTTCAGCTCTTTCTGCGTGAACAAATACTTCAAGCTTTTGTGGTCAGTAAAGATTTCCACACGCTCTTCGTATAAGTAATGTTTCCATAACTTGAGTGCAAAGATCACCGCAGCTAACTCTAGGTCATGGGTAGGATAGTTCTGCTCATGAGTCCGTAGTTGCTTAGATGCATAAGCAATCACTTTTCCATGCTGCTGTAGGACACATCCTAACCCCTTTCCCGAAGCGTCGCTGTATATGGTGAAACCTCCAGACCCTGAAGGTAATGTCAGAACTAGAGCGGTCGTCAGCCTCCTCTTCAGCTCCTCAAACGCTGCCTGGCAGTTCTCTGACCAGATGTACTCTGTATCCTTTTGCGTCAGTTTTGTCATGGGTTCAGCTATCCTAGTAAAGTCCTGGACGAACTTCCTATAATAGCCGGCTAAACCCAGAAAGCTCCTGATCTCTGAAACTGACGTCGGAGCCTTCCATGTCTCAACAGCAGCAATCTTCCTGGGATCCACCGAGATCCCCTCTCCAGTAACTATATGACCGAGAAACTCCACTCGGTCCAAAAAGAACTCGTACTTCGACAATTTGGCATACAACCTCTCCTGCCTCAGAATCCCCAAAACTGTCCGCAAGTGCTCTGTGTGCTCTTCTGGCGTCTTCGAGTATATCAGGATGTCGTCGATGAATACTACGACGAACTTATTCAGATACTAGTAAATGTCTTATTCATTAAATTCATAAAGACAGCTGGCACATTTGTGAGACCAAATGGCATCACCAGAAACTCGTACTGTCCGTACTTCGTGTTGAACGCCGTCTTCTGGATGTCTGCTGCCCTGACCTTCACCTGGTGGTACCCGGATATCAAATCTATCCTGGAAAATACCTTCGCCCCACTCAACTGGTCGAACAAATCTTCTATCCTGGGCAGAGGATATTTGTTCTTAATGGTGATGGTATTCAACGTCCGGTAGTTGTAGAAGCATGGAATTTCAGAACCAGAAATCCTATGCGCCTAACACTACATGCGTCAGGAGGCTCGGATGAAGTACTTGGCACAGCAAACAACAAAAGCATAGACATTAAAAGAAGATTTTTATTTCATATAAAAGTCTATTACATGTCTAAAAAAGGCAGTACAAAGGAGAACTTCTACAAAAGAAAAAGACCCTAAGTCTACAGCCAGGCGCAGCAACCACCATGCGCTCTTAAACAGGCGTATCTCGTCATGCGCTCTCAGCCAGGCGCATCCCTTCAGCAGCTCAGTTACGTGCATCCCTTCAGCGGCTCAGTTATGTGCATCCCTTCAACAGCTCAGTTATGTGCCGCCCTTTCAGTCAGGCGCATCATGAAGTCTCAGCATATGCGCCATCAAATGCTTCGACTAATGAAGCATTTATTGAGCAGAACGAGGGTGGACAATCAACCCTCTAGCTGGAGGAAGAGCTCTCCAAACCAAGGAAGAGGAGAGCACCACAATCGACCCGCGGCTAAAGGAGCAGCTTTCAATCCAACCAGAATGGGCAATACCCACTCTAGCAGGAGGAGGAGCTCTCCCAAAGCCCAAGAAAGATGATCGGAGCACCGCAATTCCGATCTGCGGCTCTTCCAGCATAACGGAGACAGGGGTCAAGCATTCCGATCTTTGGATGTAACAGGTGTAATGCCCCGCTCCGTATGGTGCATTATGCTGAGTCGTTGACTTGAAGAGTTGCGTTGACCCGATTACGTATCGATGCGAATCGATACAAAGTGTTTAAGTTGTCCCGAGCGATGCATCGAACTAAGTCGATGCAAAGAGTTGCCTTGTCCCAAAGAATGCATCGAATGGATCGATGCGAAGCGCCGCGTTGCCTCGAAGGATAAGTGCGTTGAGACGGCTCGAAGATTCTAAGAAATCGAATCAACCTAGGCGCAAGTCCGAATCGATGCAAGTATTAATTTTAGTTGGTTTTATGTGCAGGCTATACGTTTACGCTGAAATGTTAGATGTCGATCTTTTGCCTTATTCAGTAAGAGGTCCGCGAAAGCAAATCGTCGCCTTGCAACGGACTGAGGCGTTGGCACGGTAAGCCAAATCGGGCGTATAATTTAATAAGCACGAAGTGCTCGAATGGCTAAGTCAGGAGAGTTGCTGTGCAACAAAGTTATGAAATCGAGCCGCAACGGCTCGGCGAAACGACAACGGCGGATCGACTCAAGGTGGGGGACATTAACTCTCTTTCCTACTCTGTCATGCTTAAGTAAAATATATATCATTAAATGCTGAGTTAACCTATCAACGCCACGGGCGTGGCTCGATAGAGAGATAAACGTAGTGCGTGTCGAACACGAGATAGAACAATTGAAATGAATCATACGGCAGAAGTACGAGTCGCTATAGAATATTGGATATCGCAAAGGCGAGCGCCTCGGTGCGCAAGCCGCAAGAACATGGGATAACTATACTCGGTGAGTGCCTTAGTGCATGAACCATACCGTGCCTTCGCGCACGAGTTAGAACGGCTAGAACATTGAAAGACAATAGGCGAGCGCCCTAGCGCGTAAGCCACGGACATTGAATACTAAAGCATAGAAATACGGCTTCGACGCGTGCAGCAAGTGCACGATGCAAAGGATAGATGATAAGTGTGTCGAAACGTGCCTACATGCACGAGATAATAAAAGGTGGCTTCGTTGCGAAAGAATACAGTTGTGGCATGAATGTGGCGGAACTGTCGGATATGACTTAATGCCTCGAAAGGTGTTCGGGACCTTCGGGTCGTTCGGTTGACGAGCATTGAGTTGAGGCATGATGCCATTGAAACATTGAAACGAAGTATGAAACGTAAGAGCATAGAAAGTTAACGGAAGAAATACGAGATGATAATGCGGCATGGTGCCTTCGAAATGTTCGTGGCCTTCGTGTAAAACCCCTAAATTTCTACTATATATTTTGGTACTATTTTAAATTTTTGTACGCCGCGTAGTCGTATTGTACATTGCGCGTAAATTACGTTTATTTGTGAATGCTCGATGAGTACGAATATGTGCGAACGTACATATTTTTGAAAAACATTTATTTTATTTTTAATATATATATATATAATAATTATTTGTATTTATATTGTGAAAATATCGTATCGGAATGGCCAAAACTTATTATTTTTATAAAAAGGGCTATCTTATTTAAATAGTGGTAATTTAGAAAAAATTATTTTTATGCAAATATTCTTGCACATGAGGTACATAAATTTTAATTCATATAATCTCATTTCCGAAATTATTATATTAATATTTCATTATTCAAAAAGTTATTTAAAAATATTATTATTTTTGAAATTATTATTTTTGGTTTTTTTTTTGAAAATATATTTGAAATCAATTATGGGTATTTTAAATATCGATTTGATTTTATGGAATTATTCTAAATGGTTTAAGGATAGAATTTATACTTAAATTAAGTTAGATTATCTAGTTTAAAATTGGAGTTTAATTTGAGTTTGGATTTGATTATTGATTTAAATTAGGTTTTAAATTAATCCTAATGTTTATCTAACTGGGTATTCCCACCTCCTATAAAGGAGAGGTACTCCTCCAGAAATTTCCATTCACAACCCAAAATCCGTGCACCGTGTATGTGCCTCCCATCCACTATATTCCCCATTACAAATACAGTAATTCTGTCACATCCGACAAGCCCGGACGTCCACCCGGCCGTGTTGGACACCCCCGACACGACACATCCAACCCGACAAACAAATCCTATTACTAGCCTAACTCTGGGTCAACCTCGCCTCTGCCAACACCATCTAATTACCGTAGCACCTCCGCCTCTCATCCCTGTCGAATCCCCCCAGGCAACTGCAACAACCACCTTGTCACCACCACGTCCACCAGCAGCAACACCCCATCCGGCATCCCATCCACCACCACCAAACACCTTCCCTACCACCTCTAGCACCACCACGTCCGGCCACTCGACTCCGGCCATCGGCGTCCAGTCCCCGTCTCCACCATCACCCTCTGTCATCTACACGACTCCCCGCCGCCACCGCCAGTAAGCAACACCACCGCAACCACCAGAAATACAGAGGGGGGAGGAAACCCTAACCTGCCGCTGATCGAGGCCGCGCGCCGCCGCTCCCATCTCCGTCCGCCGAGCGCCGCCCTCCAAGCGCAGACTCCTGCGGCACTCACCACCGCATCCCGGCGTCCCTCACCGCCGATCCGCCGTCGCTGACGAGGCCCAGCCGCCCCTCCAGGGCAGCGCACCCCGGCGCCAACGCCACTCCGCCTCAGCTCTCCTCACCGGCGCTCTCCGACCCCACAGCGCCGCTCCATCAGATGCCGGAGTTCCGCCGCCGCCTTCTTCTCAGTGGCAGCGCCACCGGCTCTCCGCCCCAACTCATCGCGACCGGCGGCCCAAACCCATTTGGCTCCGCCGCCGTTCTTTTCCGGTGGTCGGCCGCCTCCCGCGAGAACCGCAGCCACCGAACTCCGCCGCTTCCTTCCTCGGTAAACCCCCTCGTGCGACCCCTCTCTCTCCTCTCTGTTCTCTCTCTCGCACTCTCTTCAGTCTCCTTCTCACAAATTATTTAGGGATTGAAGACATGGTTTTTTTTTAAGTAAGAAAATTTTCTTATTATTAACATTTTTTATTAATATTATTATCATTCTGTTATTATTACTATTATTATTATTATTATTAGTAAAAACGAAATGAGCTTTGAAGCACAGTAGTGTTTTTGGGATTTTATTAAATTTTTTAATTGTTATTACTATATTATTATTATTATTATTTTAAAAAAGGGGGATAAGTGAAATACTTTTATAAAAATCATTATTATTATTTGTATTATTATTAGTATTAATATCATATTATTATTAGTATTATTTAGAAGAAAAAAAGGCTGTATGTTTTATTATAATCATTATTATTATTATTTCTAAAACTGGCTTAGAGTAATTAGTATTTTCACAAGTAATACCATTTGTATTAGTAAATTATTTTCATGAAAATACGACTCTTAACAAAAGTTAGGTTTTTGCCTTACCAAAATTCTAGGATTGTTTTGTACTTGCCTAAAAGTATTTATTTTTATGAAATATAG
Organism: Iris pallida; assembly: GCA_029216955.1. Taxonomy (NCBI): domain Eukaryota; kingdom Viridiplantae; phylum Streptophyta; class Magnoliopsida; order Asparagales; family Iridaceae; genus Iris; species Iris pallida. The sequence goes on along the minus strand of JANAVB010016194.1, from coordinate 545,025 downwards.
ATTTCCAACCTAAAATGTTATTTTACATAAACTGAGTCTTTAGCCTAAAACGAATTTTGGTTATGTACAAGTATTTATGCGAACTATAAATATTTTCAAAATAGTATCTGTCTCCACAAAATTCTCCTCAAACAAATCACCCATGATCGTGACTAATCATGACTAGTTCCTATTCCTAATTCCTCGCCACTTCAGGCCTCTACCCATCGAACATGGCTACTGAACAAACAGGACTTGATGGAACACTGCACCACATCAGGCGACCCACCAGGCAAGACACCTTGCCTTTACTGTTTAAATTTCCTGCTCAATATCATGCATGTTTTAGTTGTTTCTTTTTAAATTATATGTAAATACAAATTACTATATTTATACAATTGGCTTAGAGTTAAGTGACTACCATCAAATTTAGTGTGTCTCATTGACTTGTCACGATGGTACACGAGTTGTGTGTGAGAGTTGTGAGTATCATATAGTGGTCACTTGCGTGTTGGCTGATCACCCGTGTGCATGCGTAGGAATAACTGTCAATAGGGGCATGTTAGAAGACTTGACAGTTATCTATTATAAACTCGTGTTGTGGAAACGACATGTGTTGTGTGTCATGGTTACGACACACGTATAGTATCATTGGGGGGAAGGGACAGCTACTACCGTAGGGGCTACTTTTATTTTACACATTTGGGAGATAGTGTCTCGGATGAGCGCTACGTGTTACCCGGCCGATAGTGTCTCGGATGAGCGCTACTTGTTGGCCACTCTTTATTACATGCTTGAGACATCCCCTGCGTAGAACGTTGTCCTCTAAATTACAATCCACGTAGAATGGTTAGGAACCTTTACTCATGCATATTTTTCTGTTGAGCTTTATTATTCAGTTTATTGGCATGATATTATGTGTCTTGTTACGTCCCTCTGAGGACCTGATTTTTCTCCAGGTGTGTGTTTTCGTAATTTCTTGCAGGTGCTCTAGCTAAGGCCATGACTTGTGCTCTATTCCGTCGAGATAATTACTCTTGGATTCGTCACTTGCTCTCGCTTGCTAATTCTTTCCTTGTATATTTTTTCCATATTTAATTTGGTTGGTAGTGGACTTTGTCTCCGCCTAACTATGGTGTACATGACAAACTCAAAGTTGCTTTTATATTATTATTTATCTTTGTGGATGAGATTTAGTTGTCTTGGATTACTACATTTACAGCTTATGTATACATATGAGGTCCATGTATTTCGTATGTATACAGCTGGCATGTCTACGTACTTGGTCCTACGTATTTTGGAACTGGGGCGTTACATGTTTTTGTGGTGGCCCATGCAGGTCAAGTTTGTCACTTCGGTTACGTAATTGTACCGATGTGGACCTGCAATATAGGATTAGAGTCTAGAATCTCATCCACTTACTTGACATCTTTTCTTGACTTCAAATTTCGAACTCTCGTTCGACCTCCTTGATTTGCATCTTGCTTGACTCCTTCTACCGTAAATCCTTAGTTTCGTATTTAGTAAGATGACTACACTAGTATATGCCCATAGGTTAAACACATGGCTAGATAGATTGCATTGAAAATTAATATTTATTGAGGTTATCTTTGAGTATAAAGACATTTATTTTTCCTAGAGATATGATCATAGGGATTAGTTAATTCCAAGTTGGGTAGTAGCATATTACCGCCATCAAGGGATAGCTAAAATTTTACTTTAAATACACAAGGGGATAGCTAGATCGAGAAAGCAGATTTTTATGAATTTTAAAATTGTGAAATAGTTATGATTTAAGTTTTTATATTGTGACACTTGATTTACGGTTAACTTAAGTTTGGATTGTAATATGATAGAGTTTATCTCGAGATTATTTAAAGAGTTTAAATTAAGATTTTCTAGACGACTAGAGGGATGAAAGTTTAGAAGGGAGAGAACTTGAGGTTTTAAAATTTGCGCGTACGAGTTATAAGTTTATTTAAATTTTAAAGAGATGATGAAAAAAAATTTACTTAATTTTTTGGAAGATCTCGACTTTGAAGGAAAAATTCAAATTTTAAATTTTTTCCTATGATCTATGATTTATAGAGTTATTTAAATTTCGAGTTTAAGGCCTTTTTATTATGGATATTTAAATTTTGGTAAAAAGCATGTTTATTTTGCGATATATAAGGACTATTTCGAGATTGATTAGGAATTTAAATTTTGACTAGACTTGGTAGCTTCAGATAATTAGAAGTTTTGGTGGGGTATCTCGAAAATTTATTGAGAAACTTCGAGGAACTTGAAATTTAGATTAGATCATATTGGTAGAGGACCAAGAAGCAAGAAAGGTCACCCTAGTGAGATAGGAGTATTGTACATTAGAGTGCCATGCCACCTATGATTATGATATTGCATATATACAAGTATAGTTAGTCATCGACCAAACCGATGAACATATCTTTTGACTTACTCGAACTTCCCTCAATTCTAGATCTTTTGTCATGACCATCTATCATTTGAAACCTGAGAAATGATTAGATTGTTCCTTGATCATGCACCATCTAAGTGGCTATCATATCCCTAGAAACTGTACTCCTAATTTATTTTACCTTGAATTGTTAGAATCTAAGTTATCTTTATTTCATGCTTTAGCTCGGTCATTTATTAGGTACGTTAATCATTATCTCATGAACTCCCACTTTCTATTTTTATTTCTTTTGTGTCCTTTACCGTGACTTGGGTATATGGAGCACAACACTAGACTTTTCCTTCCCACAAAGTTCACATGCAAGACCTAGACGAGCCCACCTTCATGTAGGTATATCACGTGCTACTAAAACACGTCTCCTTGTACTTTATTTTTATATTGCGACTTTCGGGTCAAAATAACTGAACTCTAATCCCTACCGTGAAATCCAATATACTTTTTAATTATAGATGAGACTCGACCTCGACTCGAATCTTTCGACCTGATATACGATTTTTTTTTCTACTTAATTCCTTACATGCTTAAATCTTGATTGCTGGACCTATCGCACTACTAGTTTAACTCTTGTAAATTGTGTAGAATACCTCGCGACCTAACTAACCTTTTCCTTGTGGACCATATTGATAGCTTCACTTAGACTATAGAATTTAGTGGACCCTAACTTATCTAGTCAACCAAACCGACAGTATAGGCCCGAACTTCGGACAAGACTCAATTTTAAGGGATCTTGGACTATTTAATTTCCCTCATCATTTACTGCTTATATTTTGACCATCTTATGTTGCTATTATAATCTAGTTTTGCAAGCTTACCCTTTATCGAGCTTGTTCGTGATATATGTTTATTGTGGGCGCCCACTAATACATTGTCTAATCAGAACCGACGCATTATGGTCTGATCAACCATAGTGCACTTGGTTCGCTTTTTGAATATTGTTCAACGTGGATAGAGACATAGTTAAACCTGGCCCTAGAGTCTCATCCGCGACTGCCTTGGCAATTTCTTTTGGAACTTATTCAGTCGTCTTTGAACCACTCAATTGAATAAGATAAATGCCTTCTTCGAACTCTTTATGTTTGCCTTTCGCCTCTTTTAGAAAGACAAACACACGTACTTGATATTCTCTTAGTTGTCCACTGTCTACTGCCAAGATAGTTAGTCAGTTACCAACCGATTTGGCTGTAACCCCATCTTGGATTAATCCTCCTCCTCGTGACACTAGATTCATTATCACAAAATTTTTTTATCATTCTTGAGACTTAAGAATGATTCGAATCATTTCCTTAATCAAACCTAAACCCAAGACCATATTTTCTCAAGGAACCATACATCCCAAGTTCCTAAGTTATTCTCCTTGATCCATCCAATGCCTTATTATTTCTCGAATTGTGTTATCATGATTGTCTTAGCTAGCGACCCTCGTCCATTACCATATTCATGGATTATTTTCCTATTTAACGGAATCATGACTTTCTAATAGCACATTTATGTTAAACACCGTTTCCTTGCCTCGCCAAATGAATTGTTCGTACTTTCTTATCGTTAAACTCTTGAACCCTACCTATTCCTAAATTTCGAGGACAAAATTCTTATAAGTTGGGTAGGATGTAAAACCCCTAAATTTCTACTATATATTTTTGGTACTATTTTAAATTTTTGTACGCCGCGTAGTCGTATTGTACATTGCGCGCAAATTACGTTTATTTGTGAATGCTCGACGAGTACGAATATGTGCGAACGTACATATTTTTGAAAAACATTTATTTTATTTTTAATATATATATAATAATTATTTGTATTTATATTGTGAAAATATCGTATCGGAATGGCCAAAACTTATTATTTTTATAAAAAGGGCTATCTTATTTAAATAGTGGTAATTTAGAAAAAACTATTTTTATGCAAATATTCTTGCACATGAGGTACATAAATTTTAATTCATATAATTTCATTTTCGAAATTATTATATTAATATTTCATTATTCAAAAAGTTATTTAAAAATATTATTATTTTTGAAATTATTATTTTTGGTTTTTTTTTTTGAAAATATATTTGAAATCTATTATGGGTATTTTAAATATCGATTTGATTTTATGGAACTATTCTAAATGGTTTAAGGATAGAATTTATACTTAAATTAAGTTAGATTATCTAGTTTTAAAATTGGAGTTTAATTTGAGTTTGGATTTGATTATTGATTTAAATTAGGTTTTAAATTAATCATAATGTTTATCTAACTGGGTATTTCCACCTCCTATAAAAGGAGAGGTACTCCTCCAGAAATTTTCATTCACAACCCAAAATCCGTGCACCGTGTCTGTGCCTCCCATCCACTATATTCCCCATTACAAATACAGTAATTCTGTCACATCCGACAAGCCCGGACGTCCACCCGGCCGTGTCGGACACACCCGACACGACACATCCAACCCGACAACCAAATCCTATTCCTAGCCTAACTCTGGGTCAACCTCGCCTCTGCCAACACCATCTAATTACCGTAGCACCTCCGCCTCTCATCCCTGTCGAATCCCCCCAGGCAACTGCAACAACCACCTTGTCACCACCACGTCCACCAGCAGCAACACCCCATCCGGCATCCCATCCACCACCACCAAATACCTTCCCTACCACCTCTAGCACCACCACGTCCGGCCACTCGACTCCGGCCATCGCCGTCCAGTCCCCGTCTCTACCATCACCCCCTGTCATCTACACGACTCCCCGCCGCCACCGCCAGTAAGCAACACCACCGCAACCACCAGAAATACAGAGGGGGGGAGGAAACCCTAACCTGTCGCTGACAGAGGCCGCGTGCCGCCGCTCCCATCTCCGTCCGCCGAGCGCCGCCCTCCAAGCGCAGACTCCTGCGGCGCTCACCACCGCATCCCGGCGTCCCTCACCGCCGATCCGCCGTCGCTGACGAGGCCCAGCCGCCCCTCCAGGGCAGCGCACCCCGGCGCCAACGCCACTCCGCCTCAGCTCTCCTCGCCGACGCTCTCCGACCCCACAGCGCCGCTCCATCAGATGCCGGAGTTCCGCCGCCGCCTTCTTCTCAGTGGCAGCACCACCGGCTCTCCGCCCCAACTCATCGCGACCGGCCGCCCAAACCCATTTGGCTCCGCCGCCGTTCTTTTCCGGTGGTCGGCCGCCTCCCGCGAGAACCCGCAGCCACCGAACTCCGCCGCTTCCTTCCTCGGTAAACCCCCTCGTGCGACCCCTCTCTCTCCTCTCTGTTCTCTCTCTCGCACTCTCTTCAGTCTCCCTCTCACAAATTATTTAGGGATTGAAGACATGGTTTTTTTAAGTAAGAAAATTTTCTTATTATTAACATTTTTTATTAATATTATTATCATTCTGTTATTATTATTATTATTATTATTATTATTAGAAGTAGTAAAAACGAAATGAGCTTTGAAGCACAGTAGTATTTTTGGGATTTTATTAAATTTTTTAATTGTTATTACTATATTATTATTATTATTATTTAAAAAAAGGGGATTAGTGAAATGCTTTTATAAAAATCATTATTATTATTTGTATTATTATTATTATTAATATCATATTATTATTAGTATTATTTAGAAGAAGAAAAAAGGCTGTATGTTTTATTATAATCATTATTATTATTATTTCTAAAACTGGCTTAGAGTAATTAGTATTTTCACAAGTAATACCATTTGTATTAGTAAATTATTTTCATGAAAATACGACTCTTAACAAAAGTTAGGTTTTTGCCTTACCAAAATTCTAGGATTGTTTTGTACTTGCCTAAAAGTATTTATTTTTATGAAATATAGATTTCCAACCTAAAATGTTATTTTACATAAACTGAGTCTTTAGCCTAAAACGAATTTTGGTTATGTACAAGTATTTATGCGAACTATAAATATTTTCAAAATAGTATCTGTCTCCATAAAATTCTCCTCAAACAAATCACCCATGATCGTGACTAATCATGACTAGTTCCTATTCCTAATTCCTCGCCACTTCAGGCCTCTACCCATCGAACATGGCTATTGAACAAACAGGACTTGATGGAACACTGCACCACATCAGGCGACCCACCAGGCAAGACACCTTGCCTTTACTGTTTAAATTTCCTGCTCAATATCATGCATGTTTTAGTTGTTTCTTTTTAAATTATATGTAAATACAAATTACTATATTTATACAATTGGCTTAGAGTTAAGTGACTACCATCAAATTTAGTGTGTCTCATTGACTTGTCACGATGGTACACGAGTTGTGTGTGAGAGTTGTGAGTATCATATAGTGGTCACTTGCGTGTTGGCTGATCACCCGTGCGCATGCGTAGGAATAACTGTCAATAGAGGCATGTTAGAAGACTTGACAGTTATCTATTATAAACTCGTGTTGTGGAAACGACATGTGTTGTGTGTCATGGTTACGACACACGTATAGTATCATTGGTGGGAGGGGACAGCTACTAGCGTAGGGGCTACTTTTATTTTACACATTTGGGAGATAGTGTCTCGGATGAGCGCTACGTGTTACCCGGCCGATAGTGTCTCGGATGAGCGCTACTTGTTGGCCACTCTTTATTACATGCTTGAGACAGCCCCTGCGTAGAACGTTGTCCTCTAAATTGCAATCCACGTAGAATGGTTAGAAACCTTTACTCATGCATATTTTTCTGTTGAGCTTTATTATTCAGTTTATTGGCATGATATTATGTGTCTTGTTACGTCCCTCTGAGGACCTGGTTTTTCTCCAGGTGTGTGTTTTCGTGATTTCTTGCAGGTGCTCTAGCTAAGGCCATGACTTGTGCTCTATTCCGTCGTGATAATTACTCTTGGATTCGTCACTTGCTCTCGCTTGCTAATTCTTTCCTTGTATATTTTTTCCATATTTAATTTTGTTGGTAGTGGACTTTGTCTCCGCCCAACTATGGTGTACATGACAAACTCAAAGTTGCTTTTATATTATTATTTATCTTTGTGGATGAGATTTAGTTGTCTTGGATTACTACATTTACAGCTTATGTATACATACGAGGTCCATGTATTTCGTATGTATACAGCTGGCATGTCTACGTACTTGGTCCTACGTATTTTGGGACTGGGGCGTTACACTTCGGGCGTTCGATGAGAACATTCGGGCGTTGTGCCAATTGAAATAGAGATAAGCGAACTTACTTGGTTGTATGAAAGATAAGATTCGTTGTATGGTCAAATGGACTTAAAGATATAAAAGCCCGTACATGGGTATTCCCTCGAACGCGGTGCGCCAGGGCGCTGGGACCGTTCGGCCTAGGAGGGATTCGTTTTCGGTATTGTTGGTGCACTTCATTTAGATGGGTAGCGACCGTCTGGTGAATGTGATAAGCCACTTGCTGCGATTATTTCGATGGCCTCTGATGTTGGTTAGCAACCGCACAGAGTTAACATCGTCTTATGTTTGGATTTCGATAAATATAAGTCCATTCTAGCCCGGAAAGCTAGTGACCTTCATATAGTTAAGGGCGATGGGTTTAGAAGTGCAAGGTATACGTATATCCTGCATGGATGGATCCTGAATATAGGGCACTTATAACATGACAGGGAAAACGGATAGGCGTATTCACCTTACGTCGGTGCAAGGGCGAGTGCGTCGATATTGCTAAGTTGTGCCACGAATCAAACACGAGATTGCCTGTCTGTTTACTTATACGAATTGAATAACATGCTTACCATGCTTTACAATCTTTGAATATGCCATGAACTCATCCTAAGGAGAACATAGAAAGAGAACTAAATTGTATGTTTGCATGAATCAATACAATACTAAATGTCGGTTTGTTAAGTGGGTTTTTGATCAGTACAGCGAGGACGAAAGTACTAATCCCCCACTAGTTTGCTAGCAGGTTCAGGGATTGGTATGCTCGCGGCGGAGCTTCGCTTAAACGCGTTGAGGCTTGGAATGCCGATGCGTATTGAAGCGTGCGATCGCATTGACGCTCGGATATGCAACAGGATTGATGCGGCCGAGATATAGAAGGAATGATGTGTGACGCCCCAGAATCAGAATACTGGAGAGCGGGGGCGTACATAGCCAGCTACGTATATTGAAATGGAATCCACCTCGCTATACGGTCACGGCTGTCTAGATATATGAGGGTTTAACTATAAGCCAACAGTCTCCTATGGTCATGAACAAGCCTATTATCTCAATCTCAAGCAAGCAATAATAGTTACAAGATGTCAGAGCATCAAATATATAATAGCAAGGCGTCCCGTACATTACATATTGGATGATCATGAAGCTAGTCGTACAAAATGTCAAGACTAGCAAGAGTTCAGTCATACATGATCAACCCTAGAATTTGTTAATCATGTTACAGCCCGTAGGTAGACAGTAAGTAAATATGCATCGAGCTAACAGGTGCTCGTCGGCTAAACGCCTCAAAAGAATAATTTACAATGTAGTGAGCAAATCAAAAGGAAAACCCACTCGTAGCCCGGGTTCCGTCTAGTTGTCACCATTGGGCTGGAAGTTCGGTAGATCTTCGGAAGCTGCTCCAAAATCTGGCCACACAAAACCAGCTGGGTCAAACCCCAGAAAGAGCAAGTGCCACAAAGGAGGCCACGAAATAAGAACGAAAGCCAGCATATCAGATCATAAAGAAAATAGAAGAAAGTGCCATTAATAAAGAGTACAACAGGACAATAAACGACTAGGGACGTGGAACCATTCCGGGAGCCAGGTTACAACCCTTAACCAAATAAGGACCGGGGTTGTACCCTTCGCCTGAATAGCACCTTGTCTCTACCCATTTATTGTTAAGATAAGTAAAACAAACATGCTCAGAAGAAACCAGGTACTGGGACTAGACGAGACTTAGACAGGGCTGGACACCATCCATTCATAAGTGGCCAAACAAATACTACGGCTTACTACTTAACTAACTAGGGTTATCATATGCCTAATTACTAACAAGGTGCAAATGAGAAATTCACAGTCCCAAGCCCTGCAGACTATCCAGTTATCCTTCCGCGGGTTGAGAGTATGGTTGGGTACATTGCCGGAAGACAATGTACCCTTAGGTGACTTAGAGGGTGCAACACATGACAGTGTGCTGAAAATGTGCCCTACTCGTCGGCAGGCTACAAGTCCACTTAAAGCGCCCAGATAACGAGATCGCCTGTGACTAGGAATTCTCCATGAACTATAGTTTGATCTAGTAATTAGCCTAATCCATATTCAGTACAAATCCCTGAACGTGGTAACCAGGGAGTCACGTCCTAGACATGATGCAAGACAAGACAAGTGGTTTGCATGAAGCAGCAAGAATGAACACCTACGGTGTCAGAGTTGGTTATATGAGTCAAGTTGCCATCGTAACAGCATCAAGTTATCAAGTCAAGTTACAAGTCAGGAGTGCGCCGCCACGGGCCATTATCAAGTTATCAGTTACAAGATTAATCATGAATCACAGTTTACAAGTTAAGAGCGCACCACATCGGGTTACTACTAAGAAGATAAGAAATACTAGGATCATGATCACAGAAATCACGAAAAACCGTACTAGTCATAAGCAAAACACCAAAACCGTGCCAGGTCGTGTCGGGTCAAGACAGTCGTGTTGTGTGGAACAAGATCTCAGAACTCCAATCCATAAAAGAGATGCCAATCCCAAAGAAATAAAACCAAACCATCATGGGCCAATAGGTTGCGCTGGGGTTCCTGGGGTCGGGTTGCGCTAGGGTCTGATTGCGCTAGGGTTATGAACTGCGCAGGGGGAATGGACTGCGCTGGAGGAATAAACTGCGCTGAGGTCGGGTTGCGCTAGGGTTGAGCTGCGCTGGAGTCGAGTTGCGCTGGGGTCGGGTTGCGCTAGGGTTGAGCTGCGCTGGAGTCGAGTTGCGCTAGGGTTGAGCTGCGCTGGAGTGAGCTGCGCAGGGGATCGGGTTGCGCTGAGGAGTGAGCACGGTTCGCCAAAGGGCGCCGAGCGCGGGTCAGCCCAGCGCTAAAGAGCGCTGGCCGAAGTCTTCTTCTCCATCAGGCCGAGAGAGAAAACCCAAGAATACCAAAATTTCCAAATCTCATAACTTGGCCAAATCAAAACGAAATTTAGATTTTCAAAGTTCTAACTTGTGTAAAATTGAATTCTCTTCCACATGGAAGCCTCAAAACAAGCAAAAATCTAAGTTTAATAGATCAAAACCAAAAAAATCCGAAAATAATTAAAACTTAGATCTAGAAAAATGGAAACTCCAAATCACAAAATGCCAAGTTCTAATGTGATTCACCATGGCCTAATCTAACTAATGGACAATTAAAATAGGGTTCCTACTTGGTGGCAAGGTGCACTTGCCTATGGAGGTTGGGTGTTGTGTGGAAGAAGGAAGAAGAAGATGGAGAAATTAATGGAAGAGTAATGAGGAGAGAGAAAGTTAGGTGGGGTTTTAATGAGGGATGGTGTGTTGTATGGAGGGTGGAGTTTAACTAAGGTAGTCCAATGCAAACCAAACCAAACCCTTCTCCACAAAGAATAAAACCATGCCAGGTCCAAAAAAAACAAATTTACGAGAAAATCAAAAATTCGCAAGTCGAGCCAAATACAGTTACAGGCCAAAATCCGAGAAAATAAAATACAGGTCTAAAATACATATAAGCCTAATCAAAATACGTATTCCGAAATACGGGCATTACATGATGTATGGAACGGTGAAATCTTTTATGGACAAGAGAGAACTTGAGTGTTGTAGCCAATCTGGCAAATTCTGTTGGGCTATCGAAAGCCTTTGTAATCTGATTTCGAATAGCAATAAAGAGAATCATTTCGTATACTCTGTTTTCCTTTCGTTGTTAATATTCAACTCAAAAGATAACCATTTGAGAACTTGTCATCTTGCCTTGCACGAGCGCAACTCCAGGCTCGTACGGCATCACGCCCCATGCGAGGACGATGATTCGGGTGATTCCGGGTCGGGGCGTGACAAATTGGTATCAGAGCTCTAGGCTCAATTTCCTCTGGATGCTTGCTTTATTTCAGTTCTAAAAGTTGCCCACCACCAATCGAAATCACTCTTGACTCTACTCGATGTCGCACTGGATGTTCCATACAATAAGTCTAATACAAATCATGTAATTTTGCCGCGTGTTGTTTTGGAAATTACATGGTATTGCGGGAAAAGTCGTGAAAGGTTTGTTGCTGCAAGTGCAACAAGTTGCGAGATATGAATTCAAGGATTTGTTGCCGTGGATGCAACACGTTATGAATTGAAATTGAGATATTCGTTGTTTGTAACGATCGATACAAGAAATATTGGTAGCATCGATACAATGAAAGTCGTGGAATGTTGCTGTAGCAATTGCCACGCGTTGATTGTAAATGATGCGTTGAAAAGAAAATAAAAGTTGATATTGAATGTGTCGAACGGATTCACATATCGATTTCGAATGTGCGTTGCGATGAAAAGCGATAAGTCAATATCGAATGTGTTGAACAGATTTGAGCATTGACTTTGAATGTCGGAAATAAAATGTTGTACGAGGCACAACAGATGTCGAGAATAAATCGTTGCACGTGGTGCAATGCGTATCGAAAATAAATCGTTGCACGAGGAGCGATAAATATCGGAAATAAATCGTTGTACGATGTGCAATACGTATTAAAAGTAAAATATTGTACGTGGTACAACGTATGTGAAAAGTAAGATTATTGCACGTGGTACAACGCGTATCAAAGTAATCGCTGCACGAAGTGCAACGGATTTCGAGAATGAATTATTGCACAAGATGCAACGGAAGAAAACAAAAAGTTATAAATCGAGAAACGAAATCGGTTCGGTAGCGCACCGAGCTTGTGTTGGCAAATGAATGCATTGGCCGAGTTGTTTCGGATTTGACTTAATCAGAGTTACGGTTGTGATCAAGCACGATCACTGCGGAAATCGTGAGTCGAAAGAGATCGTTGGTTCGTAAAGAGTACATTGTGACGGAAGTAACTTGATTTCTGGGTGGTATATGGCATACCACCGATGCCATGAATAGCTCGATTCCGAGTGGTATATGTAATACCATTTGTGCGATGAATTGTATCGACGTATTGTGAGAATTACGGAAGGTTTGTCCGTAATGGACGGGATAGCACCGAGTCTCGAATGAGAATTTGTACGACGGCATGTTGATGCAAGTGTTCTTCGATGATCGATTAGAACGGTAAGGCGGGACTTGTAACATTGAATGATACGTCGATTGAAAAATTTATGTGTCGGCCGAATGATGGGAACTGTCATACCCCAAAACCAGAATACTGGCAAGTAGGGACGGACCAGGCCAGCTACGTATACCAAAGTACTCCAGTACTCCGAAATAACGTATAAGCTGTATAGATGGGGGTTACTACTACAAGCCAACAGTCGATCCTAGGTCAAGCAATCCTAGGTATCTCAATCACAGGCAGTAAACAATGTACAAGAAGTAAGATCAACTGAAATATAAAATAGTAAAGCGTCCCAAACGATCATATATCAATGATCATGAAGCTAGTAATACAGAGTGAAGACTAGCAAGAGTAATAGTCATACATGATAAGCTCTAGCTATAGTCTAGAATACGTAAATCATGTTCTGGCCCGTAGGCTAAATGTCAAGTCCAAAACACGAGCTAAACACGTGCTCGGAGGCTAAACGCCACAAAAGAATAATGTACATAACTAGTAGGAGAATGAAATAGAAAATCCACTAAGGTACTCTGGTGCTCTGGGTAATCACCAACGAGTGGAAGGTACGAAAGATCCTCCGGGCTCCTCTATCAGATCTGGCCAAACAAAACCAGTGGGGTCAGACCCCCAATAGCAAGTACCACAAAGGAAGCCAAACTATGAACTAAAACCAGCATGCAAATCATAGCAACGGATAGAGACAGAAATAAGTAAAAGCAAATCGAGACTCGTGCGCTACCAATGCACTTATCCCGAGAATAGAAAAGACAATAAGTAAAGCAACATGTAGCATAAAGTAAAGGACATGTGACATAATTTAAACTGTGTACATGTAAGAAAAAGGAAGCATGTGAACATGAAAGATAAACTAGACATATGAGCATGTTAAGTAGACGGAGCATGTGAGCATGTTATATAACTGGAGCATGTGAGCATGTTAAGTAACTGGAGCATGTAAGCATGTTATGTAACTGGAGCATGTGAGCATGTTAAGTAACTGAAGCATGTAAGCATGTTATGTAACTGGAGCATGTGAGCATATTAAGATAACTGGAGCATGTAAGATAACTGGAACATGTGAGCATGTAGGGTAACTGAGACATGTGAGCATGTTAAGATACTATATAGAACGACAAATGATAAGATGACTTAGGAACTATTCCGAAACCCAAGTTAAAACCCATAAACCAAACAAGGACCGGGGTTGTAACCCTTCTCCTGAACAGAACTTTAGTATCTAATCATTTACCGAAAAAAGTAAAGCATAAACAAAGATGTACTGAAATAAACAAATTCGGACACTGCCTGGACAAACTTGACTAGACTGGACTCCATACAAAAGTCATGGCCAAGCAATGAGTAATGCTTTATACATTAGCTAAGTAGGGTTGTCACAATCCTAATTACTAACAAATGCAAGTTTGAGAATTCCAAGTCCGGTTACCTGCCTGCTGCCACCTATTGGTCATGCCGGGATGTAATTACAGGTGTATCCTTGTGCTCCCACGCGACGGTGAAGCTGGGAGAGTGCTCATCTCGACGGATAGCTCCAAACCCTTAAATTAAATGTCATAACGACCTAGACCAAAGGCAACAGGTAACTGGGAAATCCTCCCCACCCATGTTCTAATGATCAATCTAGTTATATAATCCTTACCATTTTCTTGGATTCTGGGTGTGGCATTCCGCAGAATCCATCCTAGACATGAGACATACAAGACTGGACAAAAGCGAGAATGTGCACCATAACAAGCCACAACAAGAAAATATAATAAACTGGAAGCTGGGAGTGCGCTACGACGAGCCACTATAGGGAGTGTGCCACGACAGGCTACTATCATGTAAGCAAAAAAAAATATGTACAAGAGTGCACCACGACGGGTCACTATCTAATAAGCAAAGAAGACATGTAAGAAGAGTGCGTCACGGCGGGCCACTATCATGTAAGCAAGGAAGACATGTAACAATTATCATAGCTTGTAAGAAAGAATCTATCAAAAGATATATCATGGCATGTGGGAAACAATAATTTAAGCTAAGTACATTTCATAGAAAATGATTGAACATGTGCTAGTGTCAAGTGTATATAGGGTGTACAATTATTTTCTAACTATGCAAGATCATCTATTCATGTTAAGAAATCATTACAATCGAAGAAAATATCAAAAACGGACAAAACCGGACAGAAACGGGCAAAAACAGACAAAAATAGCCTAACTGGATTATCCGGCGGATTATTGCGGATTTCCGGCAGATTTTTCGAAGTGTCACAGCAAGTTTTGTGGTACAAGTTCGGATTTTTCGACGGATTTCTGCGGATTTCCGACGGATTTTCCGAACCGTCACAGAAAGTTGATTTTTGAACTCAAAACTTGTTTCGGCCATAAAAACATCGTTTTAAATCGAAATTCGGATTTTCAAAAGTCAAAATTGCATAGAATTGAATTCCTTACAACATGGGAGTATTAGTTTTCAGAAATCAAAACATTTGATAGATCAATACCTCAAAATACTCCCAAATAGAGGTTCTCGGGACACCGAAACGGGTTCAGATTGCCACCAAACTCAAAATCCATGATATACAAACTATGTGAGGGCCTCATATATGTATATGTGACCAAGATACATGATGGTAACACTCGTATCACTCTTGATACCAAGTTTTCTACTAAGTCCATATTGGGTTTTAACAGAAAATTAAAACCTTGCTTAAACAAATTTTGGAAAACATGCATATATACGAGAATCATAAGGAAAACATATTTAACAAAATGAGTCTGGGAAAATTCTAAGCATTTAATACCAAGGAAAACAAAAATGACAACAAAACAATATGGTTCATAGATTTGGCAAGATGTACTTGCCTAGGTTAAGCTCCAAGCCTAATCTTCTACTCCTCCTCCTAGGGGGGTTAGACACCACACCCAAGGCCTCAAGGCCAAGCTCTTGGAAAGCTCCAAGGGAGAGAGAAGGGAAAAAAAATGAAGAGAGAGTGAAGAGAATGAAAAGAGGGAGGAGAGAGAAAGTGAAATGGTATATATAAAAGGGGGAATTAATCTTAGCCGTCGGATCGTGATCCATGTGAAAATCTAAGTCAATCATGGCCATCCAAACAAAACCAATTATCCATTGGGTAATAGGGTGCATCTACACTATTCACAAAAATATCTAAATACTATTCATCAAAATATCCAAAATACTATTCACGAAAATATCGGAAACACTATTCATAAAAATATCTGAAATCGAAAATATCAAAAATGTGGAAAAGCTGTCTGGATGGTATGTCGTCGGTATACTCCGGTATACTGGCGGTATGTCGGCCAAGAAGAAAATCTATAAGTTAGAAAAAAAAATTTAAAAGCATTACGAAAACCAAGAAAATACGAAATACGCTACAAAATACGTATCCGTATATAAATACAGATGCTGTGAGACAAGTCTCACAGGAACTAGCGAAATAACTATGCCTTGAGACAACAATCGGATCGACGGGATAGGAAACTCGAAACGTTAAAATCGAATCGTACGACTTGCGATCTCGATAGAAATGTTCGGCTAGGCGAATTGAATCGCACGACTTGCAATTTCGATAGAAATGTTGGACAATGCGAATTGTAATCGAATCGTACGATATGCGACTTCGATGAAGAGTTGGTTGACGTGAGTAATCGTGCCTAAGAAATAGTTGGTTACGTTACAGCGAAACTCATTTGAGTACGACTGAAAACACGCAAAACTTAGAGGGCGAGATCGTATGACTTGAGGGTTCGATGTTGGATAATCGGTAACTCAGTTATGCGATCGAAGTATAGCGGGATGCGGCAAATCGGAGGATGAGTCGATGTGTATGGAAAAGTTCGTTACGAACTTGGATGTATGCGATGCGAGTTAAGTTGACGTTTGAAACGGATTCAAAGTTGACCCTTACGTTATCGAAATGGATACGGCGTATCGAGATCGAACGTAAGGAAACGTAAGCGATGTGAGAATACAAGTAGAGTGTGCCTCGTGCTACAAAATTTTGTAAGTAACGATACGAGAATGAACGAACTTGGTTGATCGTGAATTTTGTGATTGATCAAAGACGAGACTATAAGTCATCGACGATTTCTCCATGCGTATAGCATCTCATGTGTCGACCGTGAAATAAGATAGACTTGAACTCGATACGAGTAGATGTTTCGTAAATTGCGAAATCATCGATGATAGTGCATGACTTTACTCGGAGGATAGTTGTGCATCAGTTGCGCCGATAGAAATGTTATGTACGGATTTGGATAGTCGCATAGAAATCGTCGGAACGTGATTTGGCTACGAAAATAAGATATAGCATGGTTCGTAGTAAACTATCCTTCGGAGATGATCCACAATTATCGAGCGTAGCTTCGGGGCAGCTGACCCTAGAAGACTTGACCGCCAAATCAAATTGAATATTGCAGACCGTAAGATGACCCATGCGATATCGCATATGAGATTGCATCGATAACAAATATAACATGGTGCATGTTGACGATAAGTCTAGGCGATCGAGAATTGTTGGAACAACTTTCGATTGAGAATGATGTAGCTAGATTTTGAGTATTCGTCGGATGAATGCTCGAATGGTTATGTTGGTCGACGATAGAACTAGAAATTCAGCAACGAACTTGGTGATTCGGATAGGCGAGTACAAGAATCGTGCTACGCACGAGAGAGAACGATAAAAGAATAACTTACGAGTTATGTCGTTAGATTTGATTTACCTTGCAATTGAGCTTGTGTGAATTGAACTTATGTTCGATGTTGCGAGACAGATAAGTTGGAAATTTGGCTAGTGAATTCCTACTCGTTAGGAATCGAACGTAAGGCGTATCGTAAAGACCTTCGTGTCAAGGGGATCATTTTTTTGAGCACCGTAGCCTTGATGTAAACTGTTATGTCGGATAGATTGTGGCCTTTGTGCAATGTCAATTTAAACTTGCGTCGGAAGAATTTGAGCACGGTGTCTAGGTAAGTCACCTAGCGGACGTAGTCCTAAATGTTGATGCTTTTGTAAGTCAACAAAAGAGAATCATGTCGAGATAGGATACTAAGTGAAACATCAGAAATCGTTGGATAGTGACGTCGAACGCAAGGTGTTGCGGAGACTCGTTGTGATCGGATGTGCGACGGCTTGACGCGACGCGTAGAATTGATAGTCCCGATGAAATATACAAAGTAAAAAATACGATTTTTGAATCGCATCGTGTGCCTTGACTTTTGTTGGAGGATCGCGTATGTATCAATATGCATATGCAATAGAATTGCGAGAACTTATGCTAGAGCCCAAGTCCGATCGAGAATACGAGACGGCAAGTTATTGAGAATAAGAAGTTACGTATTTGCGTTGTTCCGATATCTTACAACTGAGCTTGGCTGAAATGCATATATTGGTAGGACATCTAAAATATGTGTATAATTTCAAACTAAGTTGTATGATCCAAACGATAGTGAGACGAGATCGTGGAGCGATCTAATGAAACCCTTGGAAATTTAGTATTAGTTTCGGTTCAGAACGAACCTTGTTTTGAGTGGTATATTATGTAATGTCCCGCTCCGTACGGTGCATTATGCTGAGTCGTTGACTTGAAGAGTTGCGTTGACCCGATTACGTATCGATGCGAATCGATACAAAGTGTTAAGTTGTCCCGAGCAATACATCGAACTAAGTCGATGCAAAGAGTTGCCTTGTCCCAAAGAATGCATCGAATGGATCGATGCGAAGCGTCGCGTTGCCTCGAAGGATAAGTGCGTTGAGACGGCTCGAAGATTCTAAGAAATCGAATCGACCAAGGCGCAAGTCCGAATCGATGCAAGTATTAATTTTAGTTGGTTTCATGTGCAGGCTATACGTTTACGCTGAAATATTAGAGGTCGATCTTTTGCCTTATTCAGTAAGAGGTCCGCGAAAGCAAATCGTCGCTTTGGAATGGACTGAGGCATTGGCACGGTAAGCCAAATCGGGCGTATAATTCAATAAGCATGAAGTGCTCGAATGGCTAAGTCAGAAGATTTGCTGTGCAACAAAGTTATGAAATCGAGCCGCAACGGCTCGGCGAAACGACAACGGCGGATCGACTAAAGGTGGGGGGACATTAACTCTCTTTCCTACTCCGTCATGCTTAAGTAAAATACATATCATTGAATGCTGAGTTAACCTATCAACGCCACGGGCGTGGCTCGATAGAGAGATAAACATAGTACGTGTCGAACACTAGATAGAATAATTGAAATGAATCGTACGGCAAACGTACGAGTCGCTATAGAACATTGGATATCGTAAAGGCGAGTACCTCGGTGCACAAGCCGCAAGAACATAGGATAACTGTACTCGACGAGTGCCTTAGTGCACGAACCATACCGTGCCTTCGCGCATGAGTTAGAATGGCTAGAACATTGAAAGACAATAGGCGAGCGCCCTAGCACGCAAGCCACGGACATTGAATACTAAAGCATAGAAATACGGCTTCGAGGCGTGCAGCAAGTGTACGACGCGAAGGATAGATGATAAGTGTGTCGAAACGTGCCTACGTGTACGAGATAATAAAAGGTGGCTTCGTTGTGAAAGAATACAGTTCTGGCATGAATGTGGCGGAACTGTTGGATATGACATAATGTCTCGAAAGGTGTTCGGGACCTTCGGGTCATTCGGTTGACGAGCATTGAGTTGAGGCATGATGCCATTGAAACATTGAAACAAAGTATGAAACGTAAGAGCATAGAAAGTTAACGGAAGAAATACGACATGATAATGCGGCATGGTGCCTTCGAAATGTTCGTGGCCTTCGGGCGTTCGATGATAACATTCGGGCGTTGTGCCAATTGAAATAGAGATAAGCGAACTTGCTTGGTTGTATGAAAGATAAGATTCGTTGCATGGTCAAATGGACTTAAAGATATAAAAGCCCGTGCATGGGTATTCCCTCGAACGCGACATGCCAGGGCGTTGGGACCGTTCGGCCTAGGAGGGATTCGTTTTCGGTATTATTGGTGCACTTCATTTAGATGGGTAGCGACCGTCTGGTGAATGTGATAAGCCACTTGCTGCGATTATTTCGATGGCCTCTGATGTTGGTTAGCAACCGCACAGAGTTAACATCGTCTTATGTTTTGATTTCGATAAATATAAGTCCATTCTAGCCCGGAAAGCTAGTGACCTTCATATAGTTAAGGACGATGGGTTTGGAAGTGCAAGGTATACGTATATCCTGCATGGATGGATCCTGAATAGAGGGCACTTATAACATGACAGGGAAAATAGATAGGCGTATTCACCTTGCGTCGGTGCAAGGGCGAGTGCGTCGATATTGCTAAGTTGTGCCACGAATCAAACACGAGATTGTCTGCATGTTTACTTATGCGAATTGAATAACATGCTTGCCATGTTTTACAGTCTTTGAATATGCCATGAACTTATCCTAAGGAGAACATAGAAAGAGAACTAAATTGTATGTTTACATGAATCAATACAATACTAAATGTCGGTTTGTTAAGTGGATTTTTGATCAGTATAGCGAGGACGAAAGTACTAATCCCCCACTAGTTTGCTAGCAGGTTCAGGGATTGGTCTGCTCGCGGTAGAGCTTCGCTTAAACGCGTTGAGGTTTGGAATGCCGATGCGTATTGAAGCGTGCGATCGCATTGACGCTCGGATATGCAATAGGATTGATGCGGCCGAGATATAGAAGGCATGATGTATGAAACGGTAAAATCCTTTGTGGACAAGAGAGAACTTGAGTGTTGTAGCCAATCTGGCAAATTCTGTTGGGCTATCGAAAGTCTTTGTAATCTGATTTCGAATATCAATAAAGAGAATCATTTCGTATACTCTGTTTTCCTTTCGTTGTTAATGTTCAACTCAAAAGATAACCATTTGAGAACTTGTCATCTTGTCTTGCACGAGCGCAACTCCAGGCTCGTGCGACATCACGCCCCATACGAGGACGATGATTCGGGTGATTCCGGGTCGGGACGTGACAACAGGCACCTTTCGCCTGCCTCAGAAGCCCGCAACTCCGACTTTTGGATGTAACAGTCACCTTCAAGTGCATCAATAAAGACAATGTGTCGCATCTTCACCCTAGGGGGCATCTCGTCAACAGAATGTCCTCGAGCAAACAAGTTTATTTCGGGAGGACGTGAGAGAACAAGAAGCAAACTCTCTCCAAGCCACAATTTATAGGTCTGGCAAATCAAACCCATGCGCCCAGTGGCTGGCTCTCCGAATCCCGTGTAATGAATTTGCATTAATGGTGATGAGCCTGACGCTTCGGATTTAGCCAAGTAAAAAAGGCTATTTAAAGCACTCGAAGAACGAAACAGTCGGACCAATAAAAATGTGTCATGCAAGGCAGATGCGTCGGTCAGACCGTGCAACATACAGATGCACCTATCAGCACCAAGCGTCTTATGAGCATGCACCCTCATGCGTCCCCATACGCCTAGTGGAACACAGATCGTTGCGCCCACTCAAACACCCATCACCTGTCAAGAACATTAAATGCTGAAGTCTGACAGAGTTGGTAGCACGTCTCCCGAGGACTGAACAGTTGACAGCTTTTTCAGAAGACGAAGCGTCGCCGACGTCAGCATCATCATTACTTTCCTTCGACGGTTACAAGCCACGTGGCCACCCAACCATTTCGTATGAGCCTCCGCAGCCATGCGTCCAAATCAATGCATGCGCCTCAAAAGCCATGCGCCTCAAACTTTTTTCTGATCCCTAAAGACAGAAGTCAAGTCACTACTGAAGTCTCGCATGCACCTCAAAAGCCATGCACCCAGACTGGTTTGTGACTCCTAAAGGTTACAAGCCAAACTCTCCTCATGCGTCCAATCCCAGGCACATTCTATCTGATCACTCTCCACCAAATTCGAAATCTTTGAGCCATGGACCTACGATACGTGTCCTTTGACTCGATTCAGCCTATGAAGGGGTGCTAATTACCCAAGATCTCAGCAACTAAAAGATCTTCTATATTGCTACGTGTCAGCTCGGTCGCAGCCCACAAAGGCAACATGAAGGATTCAACTCCTCAATCAGAGCGCATCGCCCATGCACCTCCATCAGCAATCACCACGTGGCGTTCCCACGACCAAGCGCATCCGACATATGCGCGTATGAGCAGCCAGCCTGCAAGCTATAAATAGAGGGATCATTTCCTTCTTCCACATCTATGAACAGACCTACGAATACACACAGAGAGGCAGATACAGACACTCAACGTCTTCTTTCTCTCTGCAAGCTCCGGCACCCAGAGCAATTCAGACCTTTAGAGAACCGAGAACTGTCGTCAGATCATCAACGGAGTCAACGTATTACCACTCGCTCTATCGGCATAAGGGACCCAGATAAACAAAAGTGTACTCCTAGGACTACATCTAAGTCCTACATTGTAACACTGTTCTGTTTGTATTGAAATTGCATCAAAAGATTTTAATGGCAAACAAGCTGACGACTCTGCTGGGGACCTCTTTCTCCTCCACTGAGAAAGCTGTGTCGTAATCCGACGACGTGAAGGTGGGCTCCTCCCACAAGATGCTGGTCGTACGCCTCAATCAACAGGCGGATGAGAAGTTTATCTCTGAAGGCAGTGCGAGTCCTTCGAAGCGGCTGCGAAGCCGAAGAAGACTCGCCAGGTCTGGGTGCGCAAGGTCGACGCCTCTGGCACCATCACCGAAGGGGATATACCGATACAGCCTACCCTTCCTACTGACGTCCTCAGCAGCCAAGATGCGCCCACCGGTACAGCGCATCTCTTGAGGAAACGTGCGGTTGACCACATTCTCCAGCCATCTCCCTCTCAGGCGAGAAAGATACGTCGACGGAGCAGAGACGCAGCCAATGCCCCGTGCATCACCTCTGATGCACCACAAAAGGTCTCTGTCTTTGACAGACTCACTCGCTGTAGTGGCGAGGAGAATTTGGACTCTGAGTACTATGCACCCCAGTGGGCTGGTACGAAGAAGTCCAAGGCAGCACGGGCTATACGCCTCAAACGTGCTATGCCGGCAGCAAACCAGAAGCATGCGCTCACAATCATGCGCGCTGCTGATGGTAAGATGTATAAGGTCGACTCGGGTGCTTTTGCGCCGCAAATGAGTCAAACTTCAAAGTCCTTGTCTCACTTGGGCGTATCTGTTGCGTTCGCAACCAAGTCGAGCAAGGCAAACCCTATGGTCTTAAACTCCCGTGCCTCCACTGGTTGTGCGTCTGAGGTTCGTTCAAGTCACTGCAAATGTTATTCCCCCACTACTGATCTGAGCGCCTGTTTGGTGTTGGATCAGGGGGCACAGCATTCACTTGACCACCCCGGTGCTTGGCCTTGCCATGTGCCTGATGGGGGTACGAATGTGGCACTCTCCTCCATCGATCCGCGTAACGTGATTACTCACAAATGTCGATCAGGAGAGTCGATTGACAAGCATAATGCGTCCCTCACAGGGCACACCTGTGCTATAGTTACCATCAACTGTTGTTACAAAACAGCAGTCCCACCACCAAGGCAGTCGGTGTTCCAGCGGCTGCAATCATCAACACCCCTTCGACGTCGCCTCGGGAAGAAGGTGTCAACAAAAGAGGAGCCAGAACTAAAGGTTGCTTCATGCAACCTAATTTCTAACTCCTCGTCAATCCGAAAGGCGACTGGCAATTCCTGGTCCTCGTCCAAGAGCCAGCCGAGGAGAGCCAAGACAACTGTCCTATCCTCTGGAGTGTTTGAAGGCACTCGGGAGAGAAAGAAGATCCTGGAGGAAGCTGGGGGTAGTGAAGTCCTTGTTGATCCTCCTTCTGAAGATGAAGATATCCTCCAGAGCACAGCTGGGGTGGATCTTCATCCTGGGGACGAAATCAGTCTCCCGAGCACAGCTGGGGGTAGTCTAGCCCCTGTGAATCTGTGCCTCGAAGACGAAGAAGTCCTCCAAGACATAACTGGGGGTAATCAGGCCCTTGCGGATACTTCTTCCAAAGACGAGGGTGTCCTCCAGAACGTAGCTGGGGGTAGCCAGGACGAAGCTCCAGGAGAAGCAACTCCCCTACAGGAGAGTGAGGCCGAGAGTGAAGCCTCAACCGATCCATCCACTTCCAGCCATGTCATAACAGTATACATGACTGGAGGTGATACCGAGCCAGATGCGCCGCCAGCAGACCTCATCCAGCGCATAGATACCCTGGAGGAAGGACTCAAAATCCTCTCTGCCTCCATGCAAACACTGACTCAAGCAGTGTTTGAAATACGGTCCGCTTTGGCCAGAGCGCCTTCTACCGGTCCTGACCCAGTGTCACCCTCATTTCCCGTATTTCGTACTCATACCTGGATTTTGGCATGTATTTTAATTTTCTCAACTTGTGGAATTTTGGTATTTCTCGTATTTTGGGTTTTGGGCTTGGCTCGGTTTTAATTGGTTTGGAATCGGTTTGGTTTGGTTTATGTGTTGGAACATCTTAGCCCTAAGCCCCAACCTCAAACACACCACAACACCCTCTTTATAACTCCACCAACCTCTTCTCTCTATTCATAACCACTATTAATTTCTTCTTCTTCTTCTTCTTCTTCTTCCTCCACACAACTCCCCAACCCTTAGGCAAGTGCATCTTGCCACTACATGAGAACCATATTTTCTTTGTCCATTTGCTAGACTAGGACATGGTGGATCAACATTAGTTGTTGGCATTTTGTGATTAGGAGCCTCCATTGTCCTAGATCTAGTTATTTCTATTTTTAGATTTTTGTATGTTTTGATCTATTTCGATTGGAGTTTTGTGGGTTCTGATGTTTCTATGTAGAAGAGAGTTTAATTTCACCCAAGTTGGAACTTTAGAAATCCGGGTTTGGAGTTCGGATGACCAAGTTATGTTGTTTTGAAATTTTGGGTTCTGCCATGGTGTTCTTGCTGTTTGGAGAAGATAGTGAGCAGTGTGCAGAGCTTCTTAGCTCACGCACACTGAGCTACGTGCGCTCTTTAGCACTGCGTACGCAGACTTGAGTACGCTTCCTGTTGGAAGCGTGTCTCCTTGAGCCTGCGTGACTTTCTCACGCACGCTACCTTGAGTGAGCCTGCGTGACTTTCTCACGTATGCTGCCTTGAGTGAGCCTGCGTGACTTTCTCACGTACGCTGCCTTGAGTGAGCCTGCGTGACTTTCTCACGTACGCTGCCTTGAGTGAGCCTGCGTGACTTTCTCACGTACGCCGCCTTGAGTGAGCCTGCGTGACTTTCTCACGTACGCTGCCTTGAGTGAGCCTGCGTGACTTTCTCACGTACGCTGTCTTGAGTGAGCCTGCGTGACTTTTCACGTACGCTGCTCCCTTGAGTGTGCCTTGGTACGCAGACTTGAGTGTGCCTTGGTACAAAGACTTGAGCGAGCCTTGCGTGCGTGACTTTTCGCCCACGCAGCCCCCCCTGCGTGCGTGACTTTTCGCACACGCAGCTCTCCTGCGTGCGTGACTTTTGTGCGTACGCTGTCCTGTCCCTTGATCCCCTGCTTAACCCATTGGCTCTTGGAGTTTTGGTTTTATTTCTTTAAGCTTGACTCTTCTATATCCCTGTATTCTGATATTTTATTAGATATTTTATGCCCATTTTATATCCTTACGCCTTTTGTCATGAACTTGATATTACTTAATATGTTTGAAATGACTATTGTACATGGCTTGGTATGGCAAGGAACTTGCATAATACGTCAGTGACCCGTAGTGGTGCACTCCTGACATGACCAACCTGGCATGATAGTGGCCCGTGATGGCGCACTCCTGACTTGACATGACCTGATAACTTAGCTTGACCTGTCTTGACGCCGTGGGTGGTTCTTTCTTGCTTGCTTGTTAAATCCACTTGTCCAGTCTCGCATCATGTCAAGGATGGGGCTCCTGAGTACCACGGTCAGGAGTACCTACTAAAATAGATTAAGGCTAATAACTAGAAT
Source organism: Iris pallida (assembly GCA_029216955.1). Lineage (NCBI taxonomy): Eukaryota > Viridiplantae > Streptophyta > Magnoliopsida > Asparagales > Iridaceae > Iris > Iris pallida. Next base: position 519,457 of record JANAVB010016194.1, on the reverse strand, counting down.
AACACAGTAGTCATGAAGAGATGACACAGCTACAGGCAATCCCGTTACCTGGGCGCTCCAGGAATTTGTAGCCTGCCGTCGAGTAGGGCGCATTTCCAGCACACTGTCAGGTGTTGCACCCTCTAAGTCACCTAAGGGTACATGCGTCTCCTGGACCATGTACCTACCTGAATTCAACCCTAATCTTTCGTCCTGGGTAACCTGGATGGTCTGCAGGACTTGTGGTTGTGGAACAATCTCACTGCATCTTGTTAGTAATTAGGCCTGTGATAACCCTAGTTAGTTAAAGTAGTAAGCCGTAGGATCTGCTTGGCCGCGATTGATTGAATGAGGTATAACCAGTCTAGTCATGTCTTGATTCCATACAAGATTGCTTTCTGTCTTGATTACTTACATTACTTATCTTGCCGATAAATGGTGGGAAACCAAGCTCCGTTCAGATGAAGGGTTACAACCCCGGTCCTTGTTTGGTTACGGGTTGCAACCTGGCTATCGGAATAGTTTCATGGTTATCTTGTCGTATATCATCCTGACATGTTTTCGTAAATTCTAATTTTTAATATTAGATTTTCTTGTGCTTATGCTGGCTTTTGTTCTTATTTTGTGGCCCCCTTGTGGCACTTGCTCTTTCTGGGGTTGACCCAGCTGGTTTTGTGTGGCCAGATTTCGGAGCAGCTCCCGAGGATCTACCAAGCTTCCAGCCCAATGGTGAACACTAGACGGAATTCGGGCCAAGAGTGGGTTTTCTATTTTGTTTCGCTCACTCTATTGTAAAAATTATTCTTTTGAGACGTTTAGCCAACGAGCACCTGTTAGCTCGATGCACTTTACTTACTGTCTGCCTACGGGCTGTAATCATGATTGACAAATCCTAGGGTTGATCATGTATGACTAAACTCTTGCTAGTCCTAACATTTTGTAACGACTAGCTTCATGATCAGCTGAATATGTAATATTTGGGACGCCTTATTATTGTATATTTAATGATCATACATCTTGCGACTTTACTTACTTGTGGTGATTGAGACACTAGGCTTGTTCATGACCATAAGAGACTGTTGGCTTGTAGAAAACCCTCACATATCTAGACAGCCATGACCGTATATCGAGGTGGTTTCCATTTCAATATACGTAGCTGGCTATGTCTGCCCCCGCTCTCCAGTATTCTGGTTCTGGGGCGTGACATGGCTTAAGTGGTGGCCCATGCAGGTCTTGTAAATTAAGAAATGTGAGGGTTTACCAGATAGATGTCTCAATCAATACTCGCCCTTGATCTCTGTTCGTATCCTCTGAATCCCTGGATTCTTGCCCTGATCCTGTGCTTATATCATTGATCTGTCCTGGTCCTTTCCTCATTGTTCCCTGTGTCGTCTTCTTCAGCGGCACTGTACCTGGTCTTACCGATCGACGAGGTGGAGCACATCCCGTGGATCAGCAGCAACCCGGAGATCAAGCCCAGCATTCCGGGGCAGCCTCTAGAGTTGTGCCTACTGGAGGAGAGTCACCAGTTCGGCCCGTCCAGCCCACAGAGCCAGATGATGGTACCTTAGTAGGCCTTGTCAGAACCTTGATAGCTTCCCAGGATCGTCGCAGCGACGCCCTGTACCAGACAGTTCAAGATGCTTTGGCCAGAGGCGGACATCCAGGGAACCAGGCGGCAAATAGCTTCAAGCGATTGAACCCTCCTTTTTTCGACAGCAGCGAGGATGCGATTGTCGCGGATGCATGGCTTCAGGATACCGAGGTAATTCTGGAAGCAGCCAGGACACCCGAGAATGAGAAGGTGGCGGTGGTACGCCTGCAGTTGTTGGATTTAGCTCGCAATTGGTGGGCGACACATGCGATAGGATTAGTGGCACCCATTGCTTGGGCAGTATTTAGGAAGAGATTCCAGACGAAGTACTTTGATGCTGTGGTTCGGTACGACCTGCAGACCAGATTTACTAACTTGAAGCAAGGAGGCAGGACGGTCGATGGTTATGCGACCGAGTTTTCTAGGCTGAGTAGGTTTGCCTCCACCTTGGTGGCAACCGAGCTCGATAGGGCCCAGCGGTTCCAGCAGGGACTGCGTTTGGAGATCTTGTTGGCAGTTGAGCAGTTCGAGCACCAGACGTTCGATGCAGTCTTGAGATCAGCTAGGAGGCATGAGTATACCTCCCAGAGGATCGTGGATAGGACCGGAGGTAGGAAGCGGTCACATAGTCAGATGCACCAAACATCAGCTCCAGCCCCGACAGCTAGAAGTTTGACCATTGGGACTCTGAGGCGGGCGACCTCAGTAACGTCGGTACAGCATTCGACCCCGACGTACCCGCAGCAGCAGAATGAGAAGCAGACTTCCGCGATGGGATGTTCTCATTGCGGGAAGCCAGGGCATGTGGTGGCAGACTGCCGCAGGGCACAGGGATTGTGCCTGGCTTGTGGAGCAACAGATCATAGGGTTGGGGCTTGCCCGAATAGGGGTGGTTTATCTGCATCCAACCCTTCTAGCTCTTCGGTGAGAGGACCGGCCCCAGCACCAGTTCAGCAGCAGCAGTATCAGTCTTCGAGGCCCTTGCCGCCTCAGTCTCAGGTATTCCAGCAACAACACCTCCAGCAGTATGCACAAGCCCAAGCTCAGACCCAGAATAGGCAGAGAGGTTTCCAGCAGAGGGGACCAGCAGCCAGAGGACAAGGTCAGGCCATGATGATGGCTATGGAAGAAGAAGTTGCACCAGGTGAGGTAGTGGCAGGTACTATTCTCGTCAACTCCTCTCCAGCGTCTGTATTATTTGATTCTGGTGTATCGTATTCATTTATGTCTGCACGATTCGCGACACGGATAGGATTGGAGCCCGAGTCATTATCAGTGAGGCTCAATATACTTAGTGGTAATGGTCTTGTGGGAGTAGATCGAGTGTTTTTCTCGTGTCGGATCGTAGTTAGCGGTAGGGAGTTCCCCGCTAGATTCATAGAGTTTTCTATGGCAGACTATGATGTAGTCCTAGGCATGGATTGGTTGAGGAACCAGTATGCTAGGATAGACTGCCATATTGGCAGGGTTGTCTTTAGTATTCCCGGCGAGCCAGAGTTTTTGTTTTCCAGAGACGCAGTGGAGCCATCTTCCCCAGCATTGCGGATGGCAGTAGCAGCAGTGCAGTTACCCCGGATAGTTGAGGAATTTCCAGATGTCTTTCCAGAGGAGCTTCCAGGGATGCCGCCAGAGCGGGAGATTAAGTTCACTATAGACTTGATTCCCGGGACAGCACCAGTGTCAGAGCGAGTCTACAGGATGGCGCCTTCAGAGTTGGAGATTTTATACAAGATGATTGAAGAACTGAGGACCAAGGGATTCATCCGTGCAAGTGGATCGCCTTGGGGAGCCCGATGCTTCTTGTGAAAAAGAAGGATGGTACGTCCAGGCTATGTGTTAATTATCGTACCTTGAATTCGGTGACAATCAAGAACAGATACCCTCTTCCGAGGATAGATGACTTGTTTGATCAGCTCAGAGCGGCTTCAGTATTCTCGAAGATTGACTTGCGGTCGGGATACCACCAGATCAAAGTCAGAGAGCAGGACATTCCGAAGACAGCATTCAGATCGAGGTATGGACATTGGGAGTTCCTTGTTATGCCCTTTGGAGCGACCAATGCGCCGGCCATATTTATGGACCTCATGAATCGTATTTTCATGCCTTACTTGGATCAATTTGTGATCGTGTTCCTAGATGACATCCTAGTCTACAGCAAGAGTGAAGCAGAGCATGAGCAGCATCTCAGAGTCGTCCTTCAGACGCTTAGGGAGCATCAGCTGTACGCCAAGTTCAGTAAATGCGAGTTCTGGCTCGATCGCATTTCGTACTTGGGTCACATTATTACCCGAGGAGGAGTGGAAGTGGATCTCCAGAAGATTGTGGCTATCGAGTCATGGCCGGTACCCAGCTCAGTGGCAGAGGTTCGCAGCTTCCTTGGATTGGTCGGCTACTACCGGCAGTTCGTTTCAGATTTCGCAAGGATTTCAGCGTCGATGACCCAGTTGACCCGTAAAGATATGCCGTTTGTTTGGACAGCAGAGTGTCAGGAATCATTTAAGAAGTTGAAACGAGGTTTGATAACGCCTCCCATTCTCACCCTTCCAGATGGGACCGGAGGATTCACAGTTTATTGTGACGCTTCAGGCAGAGGATTGGGGTGTGTCTTGATACAGCATGGGAAGGTAGTATCTTATACGTCACGTCAACTACGTGGTCATGAGAAGAATTACCCGACCTACGACTTGGAATTGGCGGCGGTAGTGTTTGCCTTGAAGTTGTGGAGACACTACTTGTACGGAGACAGAGTGGAGATCTTTACTGATCATAAGAGCCTGAAGTATGTTTTCACCCAGAAGGACCTTAATATGCGGCAGAGAAGATGGCTCGAGCTATTGGTGGATTATGTTGTGGATCTGCAGTATCATCCCGGGAAGGCCAACGTTGTAGCAGATGCATTGAGCAGGAGAGCCGGAGTTTATTTCCTAACGGCGCAACCAGAATTATTGGCAGATCTTCAGAAGATAGGAATTGAAGTGGTTCTTCCTACCAGTGTGGCATTGATGGCCAGTCTACAGGTTCAATCCAGCATAGTTGAGAGGATCCGAATGGCGCAGTCAGCAGATTCCAAGCTTCAGCGACTCAGAGCAGAGTGTGAAGCAGGAAGAAGGCCAGAGTTATGTATCCATGAAGATGGTACACTTCGGCACGGCACTCGTCTTTGTGTACCCAGTGGAGATATCAGACAGGAAGTCATGGCAGAAGCCCACAGTTCACAATATTCTATTCATCCGGGTGGTACGAAAATATACCGTGATATCCGTCAGCATTTTTGGTGGAATGGCATGAAGAGGGAGATAGCCCGGTTTGTCTCTCGGTGTTTGGTTTGCCAACAGGTTAAAGCTGAACATCAGAGGCCCGCTGGACTTCTTCAATCCTTACCGATCCCAGAATGGAAATAGGAACATATAACCATGGATTTCGTGACTGGATTGCCCAGATCTCCGGCCGGCAGAGATGTTATTTGGGTAATTGTGGACAGGCTTACCAAGGTGGCACACTTTCTTCCATCCAGAGTTGGACAGTCGACGACGCAGTTAGCAGAGATGTATCTCAGGCAGATCGTCAGGCTTCACGGTGTGCCGGTCAGCATTACCTCAGACAGGGATTCAAGGTTCACATCACACTTTTGGCGCAGCTTGCAGAAGAGTTTGGGGACTCGTCTTCAATTCAGCTCAGCTTATCACCCACAGACGGATGGCCAATCAGAGCGCACAATCCAGACCCTTGAAGATATGTTGAGATCTTGTACCCTTGACTTCGGTGGTTCATGGAAGAATCATCTACACCTGGTGGAATTCTCGTACAATAACAGTTATCAGGCCAGTATCCAGATGGCACCCTTCGAGGCTCTCTATGGCAGGAAGTGCAGATCCCCGCTAGCATGGGACGATATCGGAGAGAGGCAGATGCTCGGACTCGAGTTGATTTTTCAGACGGTTGAAGTGGTCAGGAAGGTCAGAGATCACCTCCGAGTTGCCCAGGACCGCCAGCGCCATTGGGCCGATGCTCATCGGCGTCCCTTAGAATTTGCTATCGGCGACCATGTATTCCTTAGGATCTCGCCTAACCGCGGCGTCATTCGCTTTGGCATGCGGGGAAAGCTTAGTCCTAGGTATATAGGGCCGTTCGATATTCTAGAGCGAGTAGGAGATGTATCCTATCGTCTCGCTCTTCTGCCGTCGCTAAGTGAGGTACATGATATATTCCATGTGTCCCAATTATGACGGTATATTTCGGACCCGAGCCACATCCTGGACCATTCGGAATTGGTTGTTGGTACCAACCTTTCGTATGAGGAGAGGCCCGTGTCTATATTGGACCGGAGGAAGAAGACACTCAAGAACAAGACTATTAAATTAGTCCGTATTGCTTGGGGTTATCACTCTCTAGGTGAGTCAACGTGGGAGCGTGAGGACGACATCCGATCGCGATATCCCTACCTGTTTGACTCGTAAGGTATAATGTCTTTCTTATGCCTTACGTTTTCCCTTCCTTGCTTGCATTGTATGATTGTATGATTGAACTGCTTAGTATAACTTGCTTGTGCTTAATGTAGCTTGTCGTAACAATCTCTAGCTCCTTGATTAAATTCTGAGGACGGAATTCTTTTAAGGTGGGTAGAGTTGTCACCCTCATTTCCCGTATTTCGTACTCGTACCTGGATTTTGGCATGTATTTTTATTTTCTCAACTTGTAGAATTTTGGTATTTCTCGTATTTTGGGTTTTGGGCTTGGTTCGATTTTAATTGGTTTGGAATCGGTTTGGTTTGGTTTATGTGTTGGAACACCTTAGCCCTAAGCTCCACCCTCAAACACACCACAACACCCTCTTTATAACTCCACCAACCTCTTCTCTCTCTTCATAACCACCATTAATTTCTTCTTTTTCTTCTTCTTCCTCCACACAACTCCCCAACCCTTAGGCAAGTGCATCTTGCCACTACATGAGAACCATATTTTCTTTGTCCATTTGCTAGACTAGGACATGGTGATCAACATTAGTTCTTGGCATTTTGTGATTAGGAGCCTCCATTGTCCTAGATCTAGTTATTCCTATTTTTGGATTTTTGCATGTTTTGATCTATTTCGGTTGGAGTTTTGTGGGTTCTGATGTTTCTATGTAGAAGAGAGTTTAATTTTACCCAAGTTGGAACTTTGGAAATCCGGGTTTGGAGTTCGGATGACCAAGTTATGTTGTTTTGAAATTTTGGGTTCTGCCATGGTGTTCTTGCTGTTTAGAGAAGACAGTGAGCAGTGTGCAGAGCTTCTTAGCTCACGCACACTGAGCTACGCGCGATCTTTAGCGCTGCGTACGCAGACTTGAGTACGCTTCCTGTTGGAAGCGTGTCTCCTTGAGCCTGCGTGACTTTCTCACGTACGCTACCTTGAGTGAGCCTGTGTGACTTTCTCACGTACGCTGCCTTGAGTGAGCCTGCGTGACTTTCTCACGTACGCTGCCTTGAGTGAGCCTGCGTGACTTTCTCACGTACGCTGCCTTGAGTGAGCCTGCGTGACTTTTCACGTACGCTGCTCCCTTGAGTGTGCCTTGGTACGCAGACTTGAGTGTGTCTTGGTACACAGACTTGAGCGAGCCTTGCGTGCGTGACTTTTCGCCCACGCAGCCCCCCCTGCGTGCGTGACTTTTCGCACACGCAGCTCTCCTGTGTGCGTGACTTTTGTGCGTACGCTGCCCTGCCCCTTGATCCCCTGCTTAACCCATTGGCTCTTGGAGTTTTGGTTTTATTTCTTTAAGCTTGACTCTTCTATATCCCTGTATTCTGATATTTTATTAGATATTTTATGCCCATTTTATATCCTTACGCCTTTTGTCATGAACTTGATATTACTTAATATGTTTGGAATGACTATTGTACATGGCTTGGTATGGCAAGGAACTTGCATAACACGTCAGTGACCCGTAGTGGTGCACTCCTGACATGACCAACCTGACATGATAGTGGACCGTGATGGCGCACTCCTGACTTGACATGACCTGATAACTTAGCTTGACCTGTCTTGACGCCGTGGGTGGTTCTTTCTTGCTTGCTTGTTAAATCCACTTGTCCAGTCTCGCATCATGTCTAGGATGGGGCTCCTGAGTACCACGGTCGGGAGTACCTACTAAAATGGATTAAGGCTAATAACTAGAATAACACAGTAGTCATGAAGGGATGACACAGCTACAGGCAATCCCGTTACCTGGGCGCTCCAGGGATTTGTAGCCTGCCGTCGAGTAGGGTGCATTTCCAGCACACTGTCAGGTGTTGCACCCTCTAAGTCACCTAAGGGTACATGCGTCTCCTGGACCATGTACCCACCTGAATTCAACCCTAATCTTTCGTCCTGGGTAACCTGGATGGTCTGCAGGGCTTGTGGCTGTGGAACAATCTCACTGCATCTTGTTAGTAATTAGGCCTGTGATAACCCTAGTTAGTTAAAGTAGTAAGCCGTAGGATCTGCTTGGCCGTGATTGATTGAATGAGGTATAACCAGTCTAGTCATGTCTTGATTCCATGCAAGATTGCTTCCTGTCTTGATTACTTACATTACTTATCTTGCCGATAAATGGTGGAAAACCAAGCTCCGTTCAGATGAAGGGTTACAACCCCGGTCCTTGTTTGGTTACGGGTTGTAATCTGGCTATCGGAATAGTTCCATGGTTATCTCTTCGTATATCATCCTGACATGTTTTCGTAAATTCTAGTTTTTAATATTAGATTTTCTTGTGCTTATGCTGGCTTTTGTTCTTATTTCGTGGCCCCCTTGTGGCACTTGCTCTTTCTGGGGTTGACCCAGCTGGTTTTGTGTGGCCAGATTTTGGAGCAGCTCCTGAGGATCTACCAAGCTTCCATCCCAATGGTGAACACTAGACGGAATCCGGGCCAAGAGTGGGTTTTCTATTTTGTTTCGCTCACTCTATTGTAAAAATTATTCTTTTGAGGCGTTTAGCCGACGAGCACCTGTTAGCTCGATGCACTTTACTTACTGTCTGCCTATGGGCTGTAATCATGATTGACAAATCCTAGGGTTGATCATGTATGACTAAACTCTTGCTAGTCCTAACATTTTGTAACGACTAGCTTCATGATCAGCTGAATATGTAATATTTTGGACGCCTTATTATTGTATATTTAATGATCATACATCTTGCGACTTTACTTACTTGTGGCGATTGAGACACTAGGCTTGTTCATGACCATAAGAGACTGTTGGCTTGTAGAAAACCCTCACATATCTAGACAGTCGTGACCGTATATCGAGGTGGTTTCCATTTCAATATACGTAGCTGGCTATGTCTGCCCCCGCTCTCCAGTATTCTGGTTCTAGGACGTGACACCCAGGGGCCAATGGAGAATCAAGTGTACCCCTCCAACGGGTATCCTTGGATACAGACCGCCACGAAGCACTATGGACGTCAGAGCCTTCAAATGCTCAACTCCAGGCGGTACCACCTTTCCCGACTCCCAGCTCCACGGAAGACGTGGTCGAAATGATCAGGGACTTGCGCGAGCGCTTTGAGTCTAAGAATAGACAAGACGAGCGCCAAAAGATGGGGATCCCCCAACCATATCCCCTCGAATGGAACAAAGTAGTTTATCCTCCCAAGTATAAACCACAGACATTGATGCCATACGATAGGAAAGACTCTCCGTGCCGCTATCTGACGTACTTCCAGTCTCAAACGGGACATCTCCCGAAGGAGGACGCACTACTCACCAGCATATTTGTCGGGGCACTGAAGGGAGTGGCGTACGACTGGTACTGCAGTCTCCCCGATAACTCTATATCTTCCTTCGACGACTTGATGCGTCTCTTCCTCGACCGTTTCTACGATGGCGGGAAGGACATAACAATGGCGTCCCTCATAGAGATACGTCAGAAGGAGAAGAAAACAGTTCGAGTATTCATCGAACGCTTCCGACAGGCATGCTTCAGACTGCCCCCGGGCATGCCAGAACATGCACTCCTCTCCTCCTGCAGCATGAACATGCTGCCTGCGATCAAACTCTGGCTCAACTCTACTCCTCCTCCCGACTGGAGTTCTTTGATCATCGAGGCCGAAGCAGCAGAAAAGAAGGCGTCTAATGCTCGTCTCCTGGGAGTCAGTTTCCCTGCCTTTGAGGACAAGGGAAAATGGCCTGCAGCCAACAACCCTGGACGAGAGACGAAGAGGAAACAGGCATTGACTGTCAATGCCTCCAAAGGTGCATCAGCACCTACCCAGAAGCCTCCACTTGCACCAAGGCCAAAGGAGGTTTATTCTTTCAACGATGAAGACACCCTGTAACTCTTCAAGATACTGAAGTAGGGTGACAAGATCAAGTTGCCGGACCCGAAGCGTCCCGACGAGGCTGGGAAAGTGAACAATCCGAGGTATTGTCACTACCATCGGTTTGTTGGACATCCAACTAAGGACTGCTACGTCCTCAAAAACTACATCCAGCGCATGATCAATACGGATGTTATCTCCGTCGACTACGAGAAGAAAACGGTCTCGGCCAACCTGGTGTCACTCCAATTTGGCACCTTGCCGCCAACCACAACACAAGATGGCGTCGTCCCCATCCCTAAGGCGACAATGGAGGTGGTCAATCTACCACCTACTCGTGACAACGTGATTGGACTCATCCCACTCACCACATCCTGGGGAGAGGTCTTATGGGTTCATCCTGATCTCGTCTCCGAGGTTACTCAACCGGAGGTACGCTCTGCCTCCAAAACTAAGGGTAGGAAGATCAAGTCTTGCCGTATGGTCTCTTCCTCTGTGGAAGAGGCACTTCCTGTACAGACGCGTTCATATCAGAACGTCCAACCTGACGAAGCTGCCGTCGAGGTGGTGCCTCCTTGCACCGTCCTTGCTGCCCAGAAAGAAGTCTCATCTAGGCCTCTAGCAGCCAATAAGCAGAAGCATGTAGAGGCCCATTTCGACAAGCCTCTGCGAAAGGAGAATGCTTTGGGGCTAGCCAAGCCCCACAACTTCGACATACTGGCACAACTTGCCAGTACTCCTGTCCGCCTATCTCTGTTTGAGCTCCTTCGTCTTTCTAAGGACACTCGTGAAGCTCTCTGTGAAGCCCTGAAGGATGCTGAGTCCTTCATCAGTCAGGTCAAGCAGCCTGAGGATACTCCGACTATGTGTGCGCACTACCATTGCACGGATGAGGTTATCCCCAACATAACCTTCATCCAACAAGACATGATGCTCAAGCACAACCGACACAACAGACTACTGTATTATACAGGGTATGTCGGTTCCGTCAAGGTGAAGCGAATTCAGATCGATCCAGGGTCTTCCCTCAGCATCATTCCGAAGACGCTGCTCTCAATACTGGGGATCCCAATGTACCGACTGGCGCCTTCCAACACAACAATCAGTGGCTTCAATGCTAGCAAAAGCGAGCTGATGGGCAAAATACGGCTGAAGTGTCATATTGGTAACCTCAGAACCGAGGTGACTTGCTATGTCGTGGACGCTGACGTCAACTACAACCTCCTACTGGGTCGTCCGTGGCTGCATGAGTACATGGTAGTGCCATCTACACTCCACTAATGTATGAAGTACGTGTCCACCAACGACATCATCCGGACGGAGTTCGCAAACATTGACCCTTTCAAAGGGGTCGAAGCCTACTTCATTGATTCCACCTTGTACAAGTTGCCTGACGAGGAGGAAGCCAATGATGCTGGCGATGAAGCAGAAACGGCAGTAGAACCGGACATGGAGCCAGAGATGATTCCTGACGCTCCTTTAAAAATTTGACTCAGAGGGAAGCCGCCTCAGATGCTGCCTCCTATGGCCATCAAGCTACCTATAAAAGCACCAACTTCTCTAGGTAGAACACCTACCGAAGCTCCCCTGAAGATACGGCTTAAGGGAAAGCCGCCTCAAACATCGGCGTCCCTTGTGGCAAAACTACAAGGGAAGGCACCAATCACTGAAGGCGCAGTTGAGGCACCTCTGAAGGTGCGTCTTAAAGGCAAGCCTCCGCAATCATCCATCTCATCCAAGCTGCCAGAGAAGGCCCACATAGCCCTCTCAGACCCCAAGGTCAAAGTTGCGGTGGACTCTCCCGATCCAACCCCAGTACTCACAGATAAAGAGCTAGAGAAATATATATCTGCTGATGTAGATGCACCCTCCCTGGACAATGTAATCCCGCGGGATAAAATCTCGTGTTTTATCAATAATAGAGTATCTTTTAATTATTCTAGTCTTCCACATTGGAATGCCATGTATACATTTGATAACGCTCTACGGTCGTTGCAAACACAAATAACGACCGTCGATCATGTAAATCGAGTAGTCCCGTCCCAAGGGGTCTGTTTTGTAGTCCTACTGCGGAATCGAGACGAAGAATCCATCATCTTCGGCAAAGTCGAGCGTCATCAAAACCTTCCGCCACTCGAGCAAGAACCAGATACCGACAGAATACAAGTCTATCGGTACACGAATAAGGCAAAGTACCTCATCCAAAAGATGGGGTACGATCTAAAAAGCAACAAAGGCCTGAACTACGGAAAGGGTCGACGTCTTCCTCTCCGGCTCCCAACACCTAAAGGAAAGCCGCAGGACTACTATCATCGAACTCGACGGGGGTTGGCTATGTCACGTCGCCGTCAACTCCAGAGAGTTCGGAGGACAGAAGAAGTAGAACATTCTCATTCATCTGAAGCATTAACTTGGGATTTCGATACCAGTATCGGATCAGTCTTCAAGAAAGTTCTATCAACCAACATGACATCTGCACAATCTCAAGAAGATGAAGGCGAAGACCAAACGCCAGAATTCTTCGAGGAAGAACCCTGGGCTCAACGTCTAGGAGAACAGTGGGAGTCTCATTTTGAATACGCGAACCCTCTACCGAAGATGAAGTCGAGCAGATCGACCTTGGGGATGGATCTTCTTCCAAACCCATCTTCATCAGCAAAAGTCTAAAAGGAGAAGACCGGGAATCTTTAATCCAACTGGCTAAAGAATATATCGATGTCTTCGCCTGGAGCTACGAAGATATGCCGGGACTTGATCCTCAGATCGCGATGCATAGGCTTAACATCTTACCTGATGCCAAGCCTATAAAGCAACAACAGCGACATTTTCGTCCTGACATCATGAACGCTATCGATCAGGAAGTTGACAAACTCCTGACCAGCAGATTTATTCGTGAAGAACAATACCCGGATTGTGTGGCCAACATCGTCCCAGTCACCAAAAAGAATGGAAGATACGAGTCTGTATCGACTTCAGGGACCTCAATACTGCTTGCCCGAAGGACGAATTCCTGCTTCCAATCACCGACGTGATGATCGACAACACATGTGGCTTCGAATGCATGTCTTTCATGGACAGATATTCGGGCTACAACCAGATCAAGATGTTCCCTGATGACGTAAAATACACGTCATTCAGGACACCGAAGCGGGTTTTCTACTATACAGTGATGTCCTTCGACTTGAAGAACTGCTGGTGCGATATACCAACGAGCTATGAGCACCATCTTCCTTCAGCATCTTTACAAGACAGTCGAATGCTATGTTGATGACATCGCAGTCAAGAGTCGTCTCAAAGGAGATCACCTACAAGACCTTAAGACAGTCTTCAATCTCATGCGAGCGCATCAACTCAAGATGAACCCCGCTAAATCTTTCCTAGGGGTTTCTAGCGAAAAGTTCTTGGGCTTCATTATCACGGCGAAAGGCATTCATGTCAATCCCGAGAAGACCAAAGCCATCCTTGACATGGACCCTCCAAAGAACCTCCGAGAACTTCGAGGCCTGCAGGGGCGTCGGGCATACATCCGAAGGTTTATAGCAAACTTTTCAAAAAATGTCAACCCTTCACCCAGCTCATGAAGAAGGGGGTCTCCTACGTCTGGACAGAAGAATGTCAGCAAGCTTTTAACGATATCAAAGCTTACCTGACGAGCTCGCCAGTCCTGGTGGCATCCGTCGCAGGCAAACCAGTTTCTCCTCTACGTCCATGCCATGGATCATTCTTTCGACGCTCTGCTGGCTCAGAACAGCGATGCGGACTACGAGCAAGCTATCTACTACCTCAGTAGGACACTGATCGGGGTCGAACACCGGTACAACCCCGTTGAAAAGGAGTGTCTGGCTTTGGTGTTCGCCATCCAAAAGACTCGCCATTATGTCTCGGGCCAGACAATTTATGTCATCTTCCGAGTCAATCCACTCAGAGTTTTCATGACAAAGCCAGGGTCATTGAACTCCCAACTAGCTACATAGGCAATCCTGCTAACGCCATACAACATGGTGTTCGTTCCACAAAAAGCCGTCAAGGGTCAGGCTCTGGCCAACTTTTTAGTTGCACACCCCATCCCAGAGTCCTCCAGACTCTATGAAGACATCTCGGACGAGGTCCAAGAATCAAACGTCACTGAAGAAAGCTCCGTCTGGCGGATGTTTTTCGATGGCGCTTCAAGAACAGGCCCCAAAGGCCAAATCATCGTAGGAGTAGGGGTAGTCTTAGTCTCCCCCGATCAGCTGGTCATCCAGCGTGCCTACTCCCTTTCAAAGCCGTACTCCAACAATGTTGTCGAGTATAACGCGCTCATCATAGGACTCCAACTGGCACAACAGCTGGGGGTAGATCATCTGGAAGCCTACGGTGACTCAAAACTCGTCGTTAACCAGATCAGAGGGCAATACGAAGTTCGCCACAAAGATTTGGTTCCTTACCATGAAGTTGCATTGAACATTATTTCAACATTCACCAAGTTCTTCATAGAACACGTACCCCGTTTATAAAACCTGAAGGCCGACGCTCAGCCTGGCCTCGCAGCCTCGTTGGCGGCACCCCTCGGAACTCAGCACTACGTCACGGTAGTTGGTCGAGACTTGGTCTGTCCTAAAAATAACCTGTCCTCACAAATGGCCCATGCCATGTCAACAAGTGCTGGTATTAATGTCCGAGACTGGAGGTTCCCGTTCATCGACTTCGCTGTCTACGGAATACTCCCAGAAGACCCGAAAGAAGCCGTCTCAGTCAGGAGGCGTTCCCTTCGATTCTATTATGATACAGCTACTAAAATGCTGTACCGACGCTCCTACGATGGACTTCTCCTTCGATTCCTATCCAACGAAGAAGCAGTTGAAGCCCTTCGAGAAGCTCATGATGGAACTTGCGGGGCTCATCAACCTGGGCCTAAGTTGCATGACCGACTGCGACGCATGGGCTACTACTGGCCAACCATGGTAGCCGACGCTGTCGACTATGCTAAAAAGTGCCATACGTGCCAGCTTCACGCTGACTTCATCCATACACCGTCAGAACCACTACATCCTACGGTCGCCTCCTGGCCCTTTGAAGCCTGGGGCATGGACATTATAGGACCGATCACCCCTTCTTCATCAAGGGGACACCGCTTCATCCTAGCCATCACCGACTACTTCTCCAAATGGGCAGAAGCAGTTTCGCTGACGGAAATGAAGAGCTCTGGGGTGATCAGCTTCATTAAGCACCATATCATCTACCGTTTCGGGGTACCTCAAAGGATTATCCACGATAACGGTCCACAATTCATCAGCCATGTTTTCAGCAGATTTTGTAACAAGAATCGCATCCAGAACGTGGCATCGACCGCCTACAATCCGGCAACAAACGGATTGGCCGAGGCGTTTAACAAGACTATCGTCAGGCTACTCAAAAAAGTCGTGTCATCCAATAAACGCGACTGGGACGAAGAGCTCGACGAATGCCTTTGGGCCTACCGTACAACGGTACGGACCCCGACGGGCAACACACCATTCTCTCTGGTCTACGGAAGCGAAGCGGTACTGCCTCTCGAGATCCAGATACCCTCACTCCGTGTAGCGATCACAAATCAACTAACAGAGGAAGACAATCAACGTCGCCGTCTGCGAGAATTGGAGGCACTTGACGAAAAACGTCTCCTAGCTCAACAGCGCATCGAACTCTATCAAGCCCGTATATCACAGGCTTTTAACAAGAAGGTCAAGCAGAGGACTTTCTAAGTAGGCGACCTGGTTCTGGCAGTCAGGAGGCCGATGGTGTTGACTCACAAGACACCAGGAAAGTTCGAGCCCAAGTGGGA
The DNA here is from genome assembly GCA_029216955.1 of Iris pallida. Classification (NCBI taxonomy): domain Eukaryota; kingdom Viridiplantae; phylum Streptophyta; class Magnoliopsida; order Asparagales; family Iridaceae; genus Iris; species Iris pallida. Next base: position 503,809 of record JANAVB010016194.1, on the reverse strand, counting down.
GGGGCCTTTCATTATAGAGACAGTATACTCAAACGGTGCTTATCGTCTCGCCAAACCCAATGGGGACTTGTTCATGATGCCCATCAACGATAAGTTCCTAAAGAAGTACTACTCTTGACATCCTTCAGACATGTACTTCTATCTTCACCCAACAAGAAAGTTTGTGGACCCAATCATCGGGGCTCACGTACAATTTCTTTCCCCAAAAACTTATGCTTCCGGAACCCAGCTGTTCCATGGCGTTCTATCCTCCAGTAGAAGGACAACCACGTCCACATTACCTCTGAGTTGTTCTCCTACACCCTACAAAGTAGAATCTTATGCTCTGTAAGACTACGCTACCCATCATGTTTACCACGTCCACATTACCTCTGAGTAATCATCCCGTACAGGAAACCCCTGCGTTGTCGAACATTGATCGTAGAACTTCCACGTCCACATTACCTCTGAGTAGTTCCGCGTATCCCTCCTGAGTCACTCCTACCACGTCCATAACACCTCTGAGTAGGAAGATTCCATCATTTAAACCCCATATTTGCCACGTCCACATCACCTCTGAGCAAACATGTCAGGTTCTCTCAAACTTATTATCTGTACCTAACAACCAAGGTGCGCAAAAGATAATAGGTCCACATAAATCATCAAGTTCATGACAGCAAAAATGAATACACCACAAAACTCTTCATTCTTTATTCAGAAGTAAAGAATACATCCCCAGTAGGAGTTGCAAATTACACAAAACAAAAAAAAGAAAAAAGAAGAGACTACAATCCCTCCTCTGGATTGGCTGAAAGCTCTTCGATCCGATGCTTCAAGGCTGCCGCCCGAGTCTTTACGGTCGCTAGGACTCGACGTTCGGCCTCTTGACGTATCATTTCTATGGCCTCAGGAGAAGTGTCATCCTCATGCTTCTCGTTCAGCTGTTGTCGCTGCTGGGCCAGGGAAAGAGCCTGGCGGGTGAAAGCCGCTTCCTCCTCCTTAGATGCTATATGTTCAGCCTGGACTCGCTCAGCATCTAACAAGAGTTGGGCCCGCTGGTCTTCAAGGAGACGAATCTTGGCATTAACCTCCGCTATACTAGTGTCCAACGCGGCTCGCAACTCCATCTTCTCCTACATGGACTGAGATAGCCTCTCCACCGCAGCCTCAGTTTCAGCCACCTCGCATTTCCAGACACGCACGGTGGCCTGATAAGAGGACTCAGTCTCAGCGATCAACTTTTCATTTTTCGCGTCTATCAGGGCGGAGAGATCATTTTGCTGGATACACTGAAACTCGGAAAGCAGCTGGTCCAACTCGGCCACCGAGGCCTCCAGAATCTCGGCCATATGATCATGGCCCTGGTGGGAACGTATCAGACTGATATGAGGGAGTGCCAGGGTTTTTGCCGTCGCAAAACTCCTATTGGCATCCATCACTGCCGATAAACCCCTCTACAGCATCTTATACACCGCCTCAATAATAAACTTCATATACTCATCTGCATCCGCCAGCACTTGCGACGTCATAGCAGGAGTTGGAGGAGCTGCTCTAGACGGCGGACCGAAAAAAGGCCCGCCGGCTTCAATCTGCGAGGCTGAAACCTCGGCATCAACGGACCCTTCCTCAACAGGGGCTTGAATTTCGCTACTAGCCCGAGGAGCCAAAAGAACAGGAGGAGCCGAGAAAGGCGTCGATATCGTACCCCAAGTAGAAGGAGCAACAGAGGGTTCCAGCAAACCCTTACCCTTCTCAAGCTCGGAGGGACCACCGGCATCAGGGGCTACCTCATCCGTCTCCAACACACTATCAGCAGGCCGTACGGGACATTCCCCCTCCGGCAGAGCAGCGAGATCAGCACTTGTTTCCTGACTCGGCTCCCTAGGAGTCAGGATCGACGGACGAGCCTCATTTTCATTATCAAATCCCTCCGCGGGGATAGAATCTGTTGCTACCTCCCGGTCAGCAGCCACATCAGCCTTCGCTGCTGAGTCTGGGGTAGGGCTCGGCAACGCTACAGCCGACCTCCCCTCATTATGACAAGGAGAGGAATCAGCCCTCTCCTCTGTTTCGATCATGTCTGTTGCTCTCGCAACAAGCTCACTCATCTCTGGAGGAACGTCATCTGAAGACGACGAACTCCACTCCACTTCCTCATCCGAAAGCCCCTTATCTGCTGGGTCCTCAATGTCAAAGGCCCCCACGGCAGCTTGAACCCTCCCGGGAACTGCTTCAACCTCAGCTTCCCTTCCAACATAGTTTGGAGATACTAAAATCTCTGCAGGAACGACATTATCAGGATTCTTCTCCACGAGAGACATTACAATCGGAGGAATACGCTCATCAGAAGAGCTCGCCACCTCCTTCGGTTTACTGACGCCCGGTTTCGAAACCCAGGTCTTCTTTTTCAACGGTTCCTACAAAAAGAAAGTATATGTCACAAAAATGGTGGAACTAACCAGACTATGTGGGACTCATTACCTCCACATGAGCTGAATCTGTTGACACTGCCGGTGACAATGCCTTCTTCTGTCGCTTCGGCATAAAAGAGCCAGCCTCTGTATCAGCACGTCTCTTCGGCTGATCGACCGAGGGCTCTGCCCGACCTCCCGTGGATACGGCAGGGGTACCTCGATAACCCGCCTCTGGCGGACGGTACGATCGAGCCTCTGCCAACAGATTCCCAGTTGCCTCTAACTGGGTGCCGACAATAAAACTGGTCTCCTGATCATATCCAGGAGGTGCGACATTCATGGCACAGTAAAATTTGGCGGCCGAGAAAAGAATCGGCGGCCGTAAATTCTGAACAGGCAGCGTAAAACGAGCTCCGGTGCATCCAGCATTGTAGTAATGCCAAGCTCGTGCACCATCCAGCAAACTTTCAGTACACCCCAGGTTAATACTGGGGTTCTCCAATATCAGCTGAGCATAGCCGAATTGTCGTGCAAAACGGCTAGACAAGTATGGTTCCAGGTAACACTGGTTTCTATTTTGATATACCAGATGGGACGGCCGAATGCTTTGCAACCAGTAGAATTCCCATGGAGGCAGAGTGGTGGCATCTTCACCCGAATCCGTTAAGTCTTCGTTGGCCTCAAAACTCAAGAAGACGGGACCAACCTTGGTGATCTCCCACCCCTGAAGGTGGGATAAAACTTTTCTGCAAACAGGAACACCAGTATGTAACCAGCTCCTCTGGCGGAAACGGCGGAGGAATGCATCTCCGGCTCTGTGGTCTTCTTTCGAGCCCGGGCTCATCACGTTGGGATGGTACAAAATTAACCACCCCATCAAGTAATGAAATGGCAGTTCGGCACGGGGAAAGTTATCATTCCTACCTCGTTCATGAACCACATTTCCCGTAAATTCTCGTAAACCCCGCAGCAGGTTACACAACATTGCAGGGAGTAGAGCCAGGCGACGACCAAAAACCAACTTCACAGCTGGTAGGATTAGGTTCCGGGTCACTCTCTCCACAGAGCCTGACATGCCTTGTGAGCACCCTGAATTTTGGGCTATTTTTTTATTTTATTTTATTTTCTGATTGATTGGTTTGATAAATAATTTATTCTGTATTTTTCCTTAAGTGTACTTTTCCATGCCTTTGATATTTGGAGTGTCAGGGATGTTCAACTCTGGAAATCTTCTTCACGAGTTTTGGAGTGGACATGATTACCTTCATGATGGTATATAGTGTCCCATCCAAACTTGTTCCCTTGTACTCTTTCTGCTTCGCTGAACTTCGGGTCGGTTTAGACCATTTGATTGTTATTTATTTTCCCACTCTTTTCCTTGATCATTTTCAGTGCGTTACCATGACTTTTAAATTGGGAGCGCAAGACCATTCAGTTTCTTGAAACCAACTCCTCATTGATGATCTACTCGAGACGCTCGTCACCCATGACCTTCGTGTCCCACTCAGACACGTCATTTTGTGCTCCATTTGATTCGCACAACTTTCCTGACACGTGACCCGATTTTATTTCACTCCACGACGTCACATTCATTTTTCAACTTGATTTGTGGGTCCACTGTCGACCAAAATCTGTCAGCCCCAACTATGGACATGGTCCACATTGAGCCTACTACCCGTCTGCCACTTGTGTCCCATTTATTGGAATCCCCATGTACTACTTATTTACTCATGATCATCAACACCTAATTTTAATTCGATTTTTGCACAATGTCCGATTTTGATCCAATCCGGCTCCACCGAGTCCAGTCCAGCTTTGTGTTACCCTCCATCATGATACCCTCATATTTCTTGCCAAAAAAATATATCTAGTACTCATTCTACCCATTTATAATTATTTATTGGAATTTTCCTTGAATTAAATCCTATAGGAATAACCTAATCTTTCCTATTTAATTGTAGCCCTTGGATTTCCCAAACAACATCTCACCCATCAATTTTCCCTACTTTAACATCCCCAACAGCCAACCCCTATGGCCGACCCTAACTTTGATGTAGGAATGCACTTTTTCCCTCTTTCTCTCTCTCACTCATTATTATTACCATTCTCTATCCCCTTCCCTAAACTATTCCTACAAAAACTACTCTAACAGCAGCTTCCTCCCTCTCCTCCACACCCGAGCTCCCATTAACCCGACCACCCTCTCCACCACCTCACCTCCGACGGCCGTCCACCGCCACCCACCTGGCCGTCGGCCACCTCGCCGCACCACTCCACCGACAACGACTCCATCCTCCTCCTCCTTCCAACCAACCCGTTCACCATCATCAACATCATCCGCCACCACCACTCCTTTTCTCCGCCGACTGTCGTCGAGGTCGCGCGCCCCGTGCCTTCGCTGGCAAGGATAGGCTGCGCAGCCCTCGCCGTCGTCGTGCCCGGCCAGGCTGGCTCACGCACAGCCGCGTACAGCAGCGCACAGAATGCAGCCATGGACGCACGTCGGCGCGCGTGCATGGCGCCACCACTGGCGCCACCGCCGCCATGGTCGCCGTCGACCACCCCCCTGGGCGCGCCCCACCCTAGGCCGTCCTCCCATGGCGGCCAACGTCCTCTGGGACGCGCCGTCGAGGCGATTCGTGCGTTTTGAACGAGATCCCGTCGGCGCGCGCAAGTTTGGAACTCAGAATTCGTGCTCCGTCGCAGCAACTTCGCGCGCGTTTTTTCCGGAAATCCAACCGTTGGATCGGCGATTTCTTCGTACGCATTTTTTCGGAAATCCGACCGTTTGACCGTTTAAATAGTATTAAATTTGGACAGTTTCGTGGGGCCAACTTCGTCAGCTTGTATCTCCTCCACCGCAGCTCCGTTTGGCGTACTACCAGTTCCGGTATGAAGCTGGTATAACCCTCTTACTACCCCTCCAGTTTCGTTTCATTGTGAGCTTGTTTGATTGGTTGAATTCGAGCCAAAGTTGGCCGTCCAAATTCATAATTTCCAACTTGTAAAATTCCATTTTTGAACACGGGACTCCAGATTTCATTTCTGACACCACCAATAGACTTATGGCATCGTTCTGGCATTTTTCATATAAAATTTGTTGGATTGGAGAACGTGGGCCCGAGCACATTTTTTGGTTCAAAACGGGTCCCACATTCTGGGTCAACGGGACTTTTTGACGCCGGCTCATCGGAATCCAATTTCGGATATACCGTTGAGTTCGTATCGTCATTCTGGACTCGTTGACATATAATTTGCTAGGTTTTGGTGGACATTGGGTCCGGCACGCATTTCGGTGCAAGTCGGATACCAATATCCGGGTCAACGGGTCATTTTGAGATCGGCTCATCGAAATCTAATTCCGGAGATACCGTTGAGTTCGTATCATCATTCTGGACTCGTTGCAGGTAGTTTGCTGAGTTTTGAGAACTTTGGCTCCGGCACGTATTTCCGTGCAAACCGGAATTCCAAGTTCTGGTCAACGGACCAAATTGAGATCGGGTCAACGGAATCCAATTCTGGAGATACCGTTGGGTTCGTATCGTCATTCTGGTTTTGTGGACATATAATTTGTTATATTTTGTAGACTTGTTTTCTTGCACATTTTTCGGTGCAAAACGGCTCCGACACGGACACCGTTTTGACCCGAAATTACCTTTTTGTCCTTGTATCCAAATTGGACCGTTGGGTAGGCTATCCTAGCTAATTTGACCATTCTGGACACGTTGGCGATGTTCATTTCATCGTCCGACATTGTTTGTTGATAGTTTCTCTGAGTTTACCTTTTTTATAATTAATTAATAATTAATTTATATAATGTTCGTATTTCGGGATTAGTACAACGAAACTGAGATCAGCCAATTCCAGTGATCTCACATCGCTGAAATTGACAAGTTGGACATGTGGATCACTATAATAAGATTATCAACCTTACCGATAATCTTCTTATCTCGATTTGCGTGTCGAAAGTTTCGACGTACAAATAATGAAGTACACTTTATATTAGACTAGAATTGACCCTGTTTGACCAGAGTTGACCAGTTGACCCAAAGTCAACTATAAGTCAACACTTGACCTAGTTTGACTAGATTATTGACCGGAGTCGACCTAGAGTTATTTTGACTTAGAAGAACCTAGAATAATGTAGATTGATTATAGAGATTCATTTATTACAACTTGAACACCTTGTAACCTGTGTTGCTTTAAATAGGACTCTGTGGCTTCAGTGGGACCCCCTTTACTTATCAGCTGTTCAGGTTATCGAGGTGAGTACATTCTCTAATCATTTCATATCCTGCTTAGAATTATTTTCTGCAGTAGATTACTTTACTTGTACTGTCACGTTGGTCACACGGATTGATACTATATGGATCCCTTCTTGAGATGTTATCCTTAGGGAGCATCGGGTACTACATGTTCTGTGCGTTTCACTTACATGACGTATCATATGCTTTATTGGTTCTTTGATCACTTACGACATATACTCTTATGATCGTAGAGTCTTCCTAGAATCCTTATCCCATTTATGGGACTACTATGTATCACCTTCGGGGTCTATTACCTTCGGGGTCTATTACCTTCGGGGTCTATCACCTTCGGGGTCTTATCACCTTCGGGGTCTACCACCCTTCGGGGGCTGTTACATAGCATCATATAACATAACCTGGTTGGATCCTTGTGTATTAATTGGGGGTACGGGGGAGTATAAATAGCCATGTGAACAATTCCAAAGTAGAATAGCCATGTACGCCTCTTTAGTATAGCCATGTACAATCAAGCCGTTCACATGTCGACTTTGTACTCTGAATCACTAGTCACTGGTAGCTCTTTACTTATAGTAGATATTTCTATTACAGCTCTCTCTCTCTGTTTACATACAGCATTTCTTTCAGTACCTGTATCTTACTTTACTGCATAATTATATTTTCTAACCTGCTATGAACTGTTGAGATGTATTGTGCTCGCTCCCGTCCTGACTGGACCTGTTGATAAATTTTACAGATGGCCTGGGATTGCCTGCTAGCCTAGAGGAGACACAGTAGAGGTTGTTTAGGTAGTTATTTCATTTTGTCTGGAGTTGTATTTACTTTGTGGATTACTGTATCTGTATTTGAGTTTTGAGATGTATTTCTGGGTTTATGTATCTTAGACACTTAGACTTCTATCTCCTGTATCTCTTTTAGATTACATATTTTATCTATCATTATCATGCTCTACCTTAGATGTGATTGAGTCTGTATCTGCTATGTCACCCCCATTCGGGAAGTATAAACTGTTTAGTCTTATACTGTTAGATGCATTGAGACCTAGGACAGCGTTCTACCGCCGACACTGTGACGTAGGCTGGGCGTTGTTACGTTCTCGTGCCCTAACTCTAGGGTGCGGGTCGTGACATGCCTGAAAAGACGTAATCCCGGAGCCAAATCATCAGATAAGCAGCCAACACTGCTTTGGACGACATCCGATGAGTAAGGTGCCAGAAGCAGCTATAGGAACGCTCATCTGACACCCGATCCTCATTTTCTGAGGGATTCTTCTCATTTAGCCTGCTCATTTCAGAGAGCACCTGTCTACTGGAAAGCGCTGGCGGAGTTGTAAACTGAGAGGGATATTTCTTGTCTTGCTTAAAGATATAATCTCTCCAAGCAGTCACATGAGGCTGTGACCCACCCTTTTCTCTTTTCTGTATATAATAATGATGACTCGCCACTTCCTTAAAGACGGCCATCATCTCCTCCGCTTTGTCCCCCAGGACTTGGAACTCCTCGTTGGTCGAAAAGTATTCCTCATAAGGTTCTGATCCCCAAGGGAGCCTTGACACCTCGTACATTTCATGAAGTGCGAGTCCCAGCTCCCCCACCGGAGTGAAGAAAGTCCCGGTCTGGGTGTTAAACATCTCCAGAAGCGCGAGGAACATATGCCTGTTGATATCGACGCATGCCTGGGTAGCACGGATTGCGGCAGTCAGCCCAATCTCTTGGAGTTTGGTTCGAAACTGCGTCAGAACCCAGAGCATCAGCTTGTCCCACTTGGAAACATAGTGACACCAACCCTCTGCCCAAAATTCACCTTTCGGGTACGACCGCTCTAACAGCAGCATACGATTTGCAAAAGTCGAAGCACCAAAAGTAAATGTGTTGATGGGAACGTCACTGTAAATACTCCCAGGACGTAGAGTCTGCCAGGTGAAAGAAGGCCCAGCCCACACGGCGGCCAAAGTATCCCTCTGATCGGAGGTAGCGTCGATCTTGATGGTGCCTGCCACCGCTCCCCCTGAGATGGGGTTAGCTTCCAAGACATCCTCCTCTTGGAAGCAAGGCGACAGAAAGCCGTCAAAGGCCATTAACGCTCAAGTTGCTTAACAGTCATATGCACCCCCCTTGCTGTAAAGAACCAATCTTCCTTGACCTTTAACACCTTTGCTTCAATAGAAGTAAGGCGGTCCCCAAACAGGAACTCAGGCTTCAAGAAAGTCACATTATCAGAAGTGGCAGATTTTAAAACGCCATGCTCCATCATCCATTGGAGGAACCCATGCTGTTGTTCCCGAATTTGAGTCATTCTTTCGGGAGGCTAATCCAGTATAATGGCAGCTTGGGCAGGGTTTATCACCTCTTTATTATAATCCACTCCCATCTGACAGAGGGCGGCGTCCAGAAGCACTTCATTCAAGAGCGGGACAGTCATCGACACTGGTGGTCAACAAAAGAAGGCAAAGATTCAGATATGTTAGAAATAACAAAAGAATATGAGCCACGTTCCCATCAAAAGTGCATACCCTGAACCAAGGCTCAGGCGCATCTGAAAAGAAGCTTCGGCGCATCATCAGGATCTAAACCCATGCACGTCAGCAGTGGAGCTTCGGCGCATCATCAGGGTCTAAACCCATGCGCGTCAGTAGTGGAGCCTCGGCGCATCATCAGGATCTAAACCTATGTGCGTCAGCAGTGGAGCCTCGGCACATCATCAGGGTATAAACCCATGCGCGTCAGCAGTGGAGCCTCGGCGCATCATCAGGGTCTAAACCCATGTACGTCAGTAGGAAATCTTCAGCACATCATCAGGACTCACGGTCCATGCGCGTCGACGTAGGCGAAAGAAAAATATGGTAAAGAATGATGAAACCCACCAGTCACCGCCGGCCGAACGTCGACGGGCGCCCGAGGGATATAATCCGCAACAGCCTCCATAGGTTCTTTTCCTTTACCTCGTCCTCGGCCAGCACCACCGCGAGGAGTCTTGGGGGCCATCTTGTGAAAGAAGAAGTTTAGGGTTTTTTCGAAAGAAGAACTCTAGAGAAGAAGAAAGCAAAGTGGAGAAGAACCTTCTCCCTCCATCAGACGCCTATTTATAGGCTTAGACATACGCGGAAACCGATGAGGAGTGACATCAGTCGCCGCCTCGGATTCCATGAAGTGATAACTGCGAATAAATTCAAAAAGAACATCATTAATCTTCTTGGTTATCGAAGCGTTATCATTTGTAACTGAGAGGAGCATGCGTCCCATCACTGATGCACGGAGTACTCATGTGCCCGAACAGTCATGCGCCCCGTTGAAGACACCACTATGCTTCTTATTCAAAGTATTCTAAAACTTGACAAAAAGTTTTGGAAACTTTGAAGGGGGTCTTGTAGAATCATGGGATTTCAGAACCAGAAATCCTATGCGCCTAACACCATGCGCCAGGAAGCTCGAATGAAGTACTTGGCACAGCAAACAGCAAAAGTATAGACATTAAAAGAAGATTTTTATTTCATATAAAAGTCTATTACATGTCTAAAAAAGTCTGTACAAAGGAGAACTTCTACAAAAAGAAAAGACCCTAAGTCTACAGCCAGGCACAGCAACCACCATGCGCTCTCAAACACGCGTATCTCGCCATGCACTCTCATCCAGGCGCATCCCTTCAGCAGCTCAGTTATGTGCATCCCTTCAGCAGCTCAGTTATGTGCCGCCCTTTCAGTCAGACGCATCATGAAGTCTCAGCATATGTGCCATCAAATGCTTTGACTAATGAAGCATTTATTGAGCAGAACGAGGGTGGACAATCAACCCTCTAGCTGGAGGAAGAGCTCTCCAAACCAAGGAAGAGGAGAGCACCGCAATCGACCCGCGGCTAAAGGAGCAGCTTTCAACCCAACCAGAATGGGCAACACCCACTCTAGCAGGAGGAGGAGCTCTCCCAAAGCCCAAGGAAGATGATCGGAGCACCACAATTCTGATCTGCGGTTCTTCCAGCATAACGGAGACGGGGCTCGAGCATCCCGATCTTTGGATGCAACAGGCACCTTCCGCCTGCCTCAGAACCCTCAACTCCGACTTTTGGATGTAACAGTCACCTTCAAGTGCATTAATGAAGACAATACGTCGCATCTTCACCCTAGGGGGCATCTCGTCAACAGAATATCCTCGAGCAAACAAGTTCATTTCGGGAGGACGTGAGAGAACGAAAAGCAAACTCTCTCCATGCCACTATTTATAGGTCGGGCAAATCAAACCCATGCGCCCAGTGGCTGGCTCTCCGAATCCCGTACAATAAATTTGTATTAATGGTGATGAACCTGACGCTTCGGATTCAGCCAAGTCAAAATGGCTATTTAAAGCACTCGAAGAACGTAACAGTCGGACCAATAAAAACGTGTTATACAAGGCGGATGCGTCGGTCAGACCGCGCATCATACAGATGCGCCCATCAGCACCAAGCGCCTTATGAGCATGCGTCCCCATACGCCTAGTGGAACGCAGATCGATGTGCCCACTCAAACACCCATCACCTGTCAAGAACATTAAATACTGAAGTCTGACATAGTTGGCAGCACGTCCCCCGAGGACTGAACAGTTGACAGCTTTTTCAGAAGACGAAGCGTCGCCGACGTCAGCATCATCATTACTTTCCTCCGGCGGTTACAAGCCACGTGGTCGCCCAACCATTTCGCATGCGCCTCCGCAGCCATGCGCCCAAATCTCTGCATGCGTCTCAAAAGCCATGCGCCTCAAACTTTTCTCTGATCCCTAAAGACAGAAGTCAAGTCACTACTGAAGCCTGGCATGCGCCTCAAAAGCCATACGCCCACACTGGTTCGTGACTCCTAAAGGTTATAAGCCAAAGTCTTCTCATGCGCCCAATTCCAGGCGCATCCTATCTGATCACTCTCCACCAAATCCGAGATCTTTGAGCCATGGACCTACGACATGTGTCCTTTGACTCGATTCAGCCTATGAAGGGGTGCTAATCACCCAAGATCTCAGCAACTGAAAGATCCTTTCCATTGCCACGTGTCAGCTCGGTCGCAGCCCACAAAGGCAACAGAAAGTATTTAACTCCTCAATCAGAGCGCATCGCCCATGCGCCTCCGTCAGCAATCACCACGTGGCGTTCCTACGACCAAGCGCATCCGATATATACGTGCATGAGCAGCTAGCCTGCAAGCTATAAATAGAGGGATCATTTCTTTCTTCCACATCCACGAACAGACCTACGAATACACACAGAGAGGCGGATACAGACACTCAACGTCTTCTTTCTCTCTGCAAGCTCCGGCACCCAGAGCAACTCAGTCCTTCAGAGAACCGAGAACCGTCGTCAGATCGTCAACGGAGTCAACGTATTACCACTCGCTCCATCGGCACAAGGGACCCAGATAAACAAAAGTGTACTCCTAGGACTACATCTAAGTCCTACATTGTAACACTGTTCTATTTGTATTGAAATTGTATCAAAAGATTTTAATGGCAAACAGTAGTCAATGTACAACCGAACTGTACCATCCTTCTTAGGCACAAAAAGTACTGGCACTCCCCATGGAGAAGCACTAGATCGAATGAAACCCTTTTTCAACAGGTCATCAATCTGCTCCTTTATTTCTACGGCCTCCTTGGGGTTCACTCTATAGCAAGCCCGGGATACTGGTGATGAACCCGATACTAAATCTATAGTGAACTCCACATCTCTGTCAGGCGGAAGTCCTGGAAGATCCTCTAGGAATACATCCATAAACTTCCTAATGATAGGGTGTGGCGGTGCTATCTCTCCAACTGTCGCACAACAGTTCGACTCTAGGCTGATCTCCGGCCCTGTCCTCCTGACACTGAATGGTATCGTGCCTGGAGGACTGAACAGAATACTACCCTCATGACAGTCTATAGCTGCATGGGCATAGCTAAGCCAGTCCATCCCCAATATGATATCATACCCGGGGAGTGGCATCACAAAGAATCGTCCCCTAAACTCTCTCCCGACTATAGTAATAGAGCATCTATAGATAGCTCTAATGGGCACTGGTCTACCTTCCGTCATTACTCTACTCATCTCCTCTGTAGGTGTAGCTACTAAGTGGTATTTATGTATAAACTCTAATGACAGGAAGCTATGAGATGCACCGGAATCAAACAAGCATAGAGCTAGAAAAGTATACAAATAAACATGACATGTGATGATGTCAGCCAAATAATCTGGCTCCAAAACCTGCTCCAGCTCTGGCTCAAGAGCTAGGCTATAAGTCTTTCCTTGGGGTCCCTTCTGCTACTGCAGATGTTGCCTAAACCTCTGCTGCTGAGTCGAAAGCGGCTGTCCTCTAGACTGTGGTCCGGCACCTGGTACTCTGGCTGCGGGGCAGTCCCGAAACTGATGTGTGGCAGACCCACAAACTAAACACTGCCCCAACCTATTCCTGCAGACGGAGTAATCATACCCTGGTCTTTTACAGAATCCACACGAAGCTCCCTTCTGCTGCTGCCGGGGTCCCGGGGCTCTAATTGACGGGGTCGGGTGATGTGGTGTAGGAGGATGGTAAGTCTGCTGGTGCGGCATCGGTGCTCTCTGCTGGAAAGTCTGACGCTTGGACGGTCCCTCAAGGTGTATAGAAGCCGGCCTCTTACAAGACTGAAGACGCTCATCTATGCTCCGGGCCAACTCTAGGCTCTGGTAGTAGTCAGTCGTACCGTTCTCCACTATAAGAATGCCAATGTCTGGAACTAGACCATGGCAAAACCTACGCGTCATCTCCTCAGGGTCTGCAACTAGACTATGAGCGAAACGGCTCAAGCGACTAAACTCTGCCGCATATTCGTCAACAGAACGGTTCCCCTACTGGATGTCCTGGAATCGTAGTCCTATGGCTACCCTAGCGGTGGTCGAGAAGAATTTCTTCTTGAACTGGGCCTTGAACTGATCCCAAGTGGCCCTCCCTCTCGCGAATGGTGGCTCATCCGGAACCAAACTCCTGCCAAGTCTATCAGCAGAAATCCTGCTGCCTCGACCTGGAGGTCATTCGGCAACCTAGCTCCAAGGAGCTTCCTCTCTACCGAGTCTAACCAGTCATCTGCTACTACTATGCCCTCAGTCCCTAAGAACTCCTTGGGGTTCAGACCCATGAAGTCCTTGATTGTCCATGCTCTCTGTCGTGGCTCTACAGGTGGTGGGACCATGGTACGTTCCTCAGAACGCTCCATGCTCTGGCAGAGTAGGGTGGTCTGCTCCTGATGGGTCGTTAGGAACCCTTGAATCAGAGTGAGCAGTTGGTTCCCGTCGAGTGTGACGAAAGCCTGGGTAGGTATAGTGATAGGTAGTGGTGGGAGTATCGGGTCCTGCTGGAACTGTGATGTGGAAGGTGGTGGAGGCATTTGGCTTTGTAGATTTGTAGAGTAGGGGAATATGGTAGGTGGAGGTGGAGGTGTATCGGTCAACTGGTCAGCTGACTGGATAGGGAGTGTGCCATTCTCAGGTGTGACATACTGGGATGAACGGATGAGCACCATCTAAATAAAATAAAATAAAGAGGACTTATAAGGACTCTTTAAAGCAAACAATCATAAACAAGAAAATCTAATTATAATAGCAAGCATGTGATGTGATGCATTTCCTATGTTACAGTCCTAGTAATCCTCTAGATGTTCTAAGCGTCATTCCTAATGTTGTCTAATTACCTTAAGTTTCTAATTGCAGGCAAGCTTGGTACAATAACATAACCAAACAATTTAGTCAAGACCTGCATGGGCCACCACTAAAAATATGTCACGATCCGCTACCCAAATTGTTGGGCCGGGCCGAGTCATGTCCAGCCTACGCTTGAGATGAAGCATAGTAGGTTGTTCTAAAGATAACAAGGTAAGACTAAAATGTGCTAACAGTTCTAGAAGTAATAAAGAGTCATAAATGCTCCAAACACAAAAGTCATCTCATATAATAATAAGTCTAAGTACAAGTCCGAAATGTAAAGCTGGATACAGGTCCAGTCACAAAAATACATAGTCTAATACATGACTACTCTCAAAAGTCTAAAGTAAATAGACAACTAGACGAGTTTTCCCGCAGGTACATCCTCATAAGACAAAGTCTGGTCCTCGACAATAACTCCATAATATGAATCACAGAGCAACTCCTCCTCAGTAAGTATACCTACAACGTTATCTTATCAGGACGGGAGCAAGTACTGTTTCTAGCAAACTAATATACGAAACATGAAATGAACATAAGAGGAATAAACTGGAAACATGGCATCTCATAGTCTATCATGGCAAGGACACATATGTCATATAGACAGATGTATATGTAATGTTTAAAACTGTAGCAGGTACGTGATCGGTCAATAGGTGTACAATGTGCTGTGGCACATGTAAATAAAATGTACATACGTACAAGTCTACAAGCATAGGTGTACATCCGTACAGAAATACGGGATAATGGCCTACGGCACAGTAACATGTAGAATAAAACTTTGCTCGGTACGATAAAGAGGGCATGATCACGTACTCAACTATCAGTTTTCCCATAACCCAGATTCTAATCATGTGAGAGATATAAAACTGTTCTAAACATGGTAGGGACTGAAAATAATACAACATGTGAAGATTTAACTTGCTATCCCAAGGATCAGCATTTAACATGGTTGGATCACAGTTCATTGATGTAACAGTATATAAAGTTTGTAGAAGTATTTGCCTTTAGCAAATCAAAGCAGCGATAAAAATGCTATAGATGCCTGATGACTCGTCACTGTAGAAATAACACATAAACTTAGTTTTTATACTAAGTTAAACACTAAGACACTAGTTGTGCAACACGACTTTCTGACTGGACACCTAGCTAAATGATGACTTTAGCATAGGAGACCAATGTAGGATGACATAATACCCAAACTATCTATGGTCTTTACACTAGTGCGGGGTGAGGTCCAATACGTCTATAACTCAAAACAACACGAAATATTGAAAGTCGTAATTATTCAATAAATAAATCAAACTGTACATTGTGTTCCAACAATTTTTGAGATAGATAAAAAGCTCAATTTTACATAAAATAAAGTAACAAAATGATCCTTGTTAATTATAGAAATTTATACTAATTTTTCTGGAATTTATAAACCTTCATAAATAATTATTAAAAATTAGCAAACATAAATATACTAAAAATGAGTTCTATTTTCCTATTTTTATAAAATACCAAAAGTACTTATTAAATGCTGAAAAAATTATAATAAATTGTCTAAATTAACATAGTATTTAAATACAATTTTTTTAGATTTTTACAGCACTTAAAATATATATATAAATTTAAAAACAGCCTAACCGGATCATCCGGCGGATTACTGCGGATTACCGACGGATTTTTCGATCCGTCACAGCAAGTTTTGTGGTGCAAGTTCGGATTTTCCGACGGATTTCCGCGGATTTCCGACGGATTTTCCGAACCGTCACAGAAAGTTGATTTTTGAACTCAAAACTTGTTTCGGCCATAAAAATTTCGTTTTAAATCGAAATTCAGATTTTCAAAAGTCAAAATCACATAAAATTTAATTCCCTACAACTTGGGACTATTTGTTTTCACAAATCAAAACATTTGATAGATCAATATATCAAAATACTCCAAAAATAGGTTCTCGGGATACCGAAACGGGTTCCGATATCCACCAAACTCAAAATTCATGGTATACAAACTAGGTGAGGGCCTCATATATGCATATGTGACCAAGATCCATGATGGTAACACCAGTATCACTCTTGATACCGAGTTTTCTACTAAGTCAATATTGGGTTTTATCAGAAAATCAAAACCTAATTAAAACCAATTTTAGAAACATGCATATGGACGAGAATCACAAGGAAAACATTTTTAACAAAATAAATTTAGGACAATTCTAAGCATTTAACTCCAAGGAAAATAAAATGACAACAAAATAATATGGTTCATGGATTTGGAAAGATGTACTTGCCTAGGTTAAGCTCCAAGCCTAATCTTCTACTCCACCACCAAGAGGGGTACGAAACCACACTCTAGACCTCAAGGCCAAGCTCTTGGCAAGCTCCAAGGAAAGAGAAGGGAAGAAGAAATGAAGAGAGGTGAAGAGAATGAAAAGAGAGAGGAGAGAGAAAGTGAAATGGTGTATATATTAGGGGGGATTAATCTTAGCCGTTGGATCATGATCCATGTGAAAGTATAGGTCAATCATGGCCATTCAAACAAAACCAATTATCCATTGGATAATAGAGTGTATCTACATTATTCACGAAAATATCTAAATACTATTCACGAAAATATCCGAAACACTATTCACGAAAATATCTAAACACTATTCACGAAAATATCCGAAATACTATTCACGAAAATATCAGAAACCGAAAATATCCAAAGTGTAGAAAACATGTCCGGACGGTATACCGTCGGTATACACCGGTATACCGGCGGTATGCCGATCAAGGAGAAAACATATAGTTTTGGAAAAATTTAAAGCATTTCGAAAACCAAGCGAATATGAAATACGCTGCAAAATACGTATTTAAATTAATATAAATGCTATTGAAAATTATAAAAAAAACTATTTTTTTGAAATCTAGGGGCTTACACATTTTGAACTGGCTACTATCACTTATTGTCACATAATCACATGCTGTTCTTACATATTTTCACTTGCTGTTACATTTTGGACTTGCTACTTTCACTTGTTCGAGTTGGACTGGTTAGACTTGCTACTTTCTAGTTGTTGTCACATAATCACATTTGTATTTTGGAGTTGGATTTGCTACTTTCACTTGTCGTCCTTAGTTCTTACTGTATTTTGGAGTTGGACTTGTTAGACTTGCTACTTTCTACTTGCTGTCAAATAAATGAATAATCACATTTGTATTTTGTAATTAGTTGCGGACTTGTTGTTACTATTTGTATAACAATGTGTGCAGTGTGCAGAGTAAATTATTGCAGCCATTGACGATTCTGGCGAGACATATATTATAAGTGCTTGCAATGGCAAGGCACTCGTTGCAGCCATTGGCAAGAAGTCTGCCGGCAGCCATTGATGAATGATGATGATGGCTGGTTTATTTATTAATGCCAGTTTATTTATTGTTTATTCTTTAAAAATTTATTGACATATTTAATAAGAAAGTGGCAATGATGATTAGGGCTTGAGGAAGTGTAATTGATACTACATGGCATCATACTATGATGCATAAATAAGCCATTTGAGCTATATTTTTCTTCTTTTTTCTTCTTCTTCCTTTTTTTGTGTAGGGCATTTGAACAATAGCCATCACTTGCATGGATCCTTGGTCTGTAAACATGCAAAAAAAATTCCTATCTACTGTATTGGTTTGTAAACTGGAAAGTGGGACTTATTAAGTGGCTTGGAATACTATCGGAATCAATTTGTGGACTCTGGAAATTGCATTATTTTGTGGACTGTAAATTTCCTTGAATGGAATCTTTTGTGGACTATTTTACAATATTGTATGGACTCTTTTACAGTATTGAATGTACTCTTTTGTTGGCATTAGAAATTGGCATTAGTAATTCAGTATTTTATGGACTCTTTTGTGGACTCTTTTATATGGGCCATGTTTTGGAAATTGGATTATTTTGTGAACTTTGGCAGTGGCAGACCAGACTGGAAGTCTGGAATTGGGTTAATTTTCTGGTTAAATTTGTCTACTCTGGCCCATAAACCGGCCCATTAAAAGGAAGGCCCAAGAACCGAATTAACCGAACAAATCGAACCGATTCGGAACGGTTCGGTTCAGTTCAGTTCGGTTTTGGAGTAGAACGGTTCGGATCGGTTTTCAACTATTTAGGTTCGGTTCAAGTTCGGTTTTACGAATCACGGTTCGGTTTGGACCGAACCGACCGTTTGCACGCCCCTAGTTGGTGATGGTTAGTTGGTGATGGTTCGAACATAAATCTGGGGCAGCCCATGGGTCCAACTATGCCTTCAAGGGTCTAGTAACCAAGTATAAATGGTTAATGAACTTATTATGAAGGCTGTAGTTGGAACATTCCTCTTATTCATCTCCTCTTTCCTCCCAATGAGGCTATAGCTATTATAAACTTACCCCTGGCGACTTCAAATGACCATTTTTCCTTCATGAATTTGTACGAGGCCAAGTTATCTGGATTTGACTTTTGAAGTGTCAACACTCATATTTACCTATACATCCTCGTACCAGTATTTGTCTAGGTTTTGCACCAAAAGGTTAGCTGGTTTGTGTTTGGGTTATACTCGGATACAATTTTCTTCGTGCGAAGTTATGTGGGTAGGGTTATTCCTGATTAACCAAAAATATAGTTAATCAACTAAACCGACCATTGATTCACTCGGTTCTGTCTATGGATTAGAAGGCTTGGTTATGATTTTTAAATTTTCCATAAGTGACATTTCCATCTCGATTTACCTGACTTCCAATTTGATTTGACAACACAAATACCAAATAATTATTATTTTTGTTTATTCATATTTTTGTTATCTTTGTAATTATATAATATAACTATACCAACAAAAAGTCTTTTGAGTCATGGAAGCTTGGATAGTGAGATATGGGTCAAAGTTTTGAACAACTTAAGGACTTGTACGCTATATCTAGACCTATGAAAGTTGAGATTTTAAATTTTGTAAACTAACTTGCTAAATTGATTTGTGTCCAACTATGTAGGGTCATTATACTATTGGGTGCGTTCACCATTCACCGTTGACATTTGGTGAGCGATATGTAGAATTTTAAAAGTAGGGTATCTTCATCGGGAAAAAATAATCTAGGTCACATAAAACAACTAAGGGGAGACTCAAACCCATGGTGACGCTAAAGGGATATTTGATGAAAAAAATAATTGCATAGAGATTGATTGAGTGTCCAAACAGCCCATAAAGTTCAAAAAATAATTGCATGGATGTTTATTGAGCGTCCAAACAGCCCATAAAGTTCCATCACCATCCGTCAACAAGTTCGAAAATACAAAACGCCAAAATAAACAAGTCCAACCAAACCCTTTCCCCCAGCCCCGCTCTAGAAAATCAGGTCAGTTCACTGACATCTTTGTGCATAAATTGATCTGATAAGAAGATCATGGTGGATATGGTTTCCAACGAAACAAAACCTCTTACTAATATAATCAAATATAGAGCTTATCTACGTAAAATATAACCAAAATTTTTATTTAATACAACCAACAATAGAGCTTATTTATGTACCATAATTATAAAAAGGGCTAATTAGTCTTTAGACCCTAGATTATATACCAGCTTAGAGTTTAAGTCCTAACATGTCCAATGGAAAAGTTTGAACCCTGAAATTTTATTTGTGGTTTATTTTATTTTTTTTCCATTATACCCTTATTTTCAACCTGGATTGGTTGTTGCACTTATACTCATGTTGAGGATAACATGGAAAAAAAAAAACCAAAAATAAAAACCTATTGGTCCAAACTTTTCAATTGGACATGTCATGGCTTAAACTCTAAGCGGGTATAAGATCCAGGGTCTAAACGCTAATTAGCCATTATAAAAATGACATCCCATTGCCACGAATACTCCCGCTTAAGCAAGCCCGGGTCCATAACCAAATCAGTTAGGTACACCAATCACAAAATTTAAATAAAAAAAAAAAAGCAGCTTCATATTAAATGCTAAGACTTGCATATGCATATGCTTCCTAAATACAACTTAGATCACAGAGCCCTTCCTCTATTGTTTCTTTCCCACAACAAGATACTAGAGCCCTTCCTCTATTGTTTCTTTCCCACAACAAGATACTGGGTGTACTTTACAAAATTCACCCAGGCACCTTACCCGATTTAGTTATGGCCTGTTTCCAGGTCTTTTCTAGAAGCTACAGAACTACATTAGTATAATGTATACACATGGCTACAAGAGCCCAACCAGGAAGGGTTCACTACTTAGGACCACTTGGATCTCTTTGACGGCGTCTCATTGGCATTCTCGCCCTCGTTGCACCTTCTGATCACAATGCCATTGCTGTCGGAGGTGATCTCTTGCTGTGCGGTGTAGGCTTCTGGAGTGTGGTCATATTTGACAATGTTCGTCACGAAAGCATCTGATGTGGCTTCGGATTTTGGAAGAACAATTCTCTCCACGATAGCATGCTGGCCGCAGGAGGATGCTTGATCTGCTTCATCCCTTAGATTACGTATCACTTCATTCTTATCTTGACAAAAGCTGCTCTTTTTTACCTGGATTGGATCAAAGCAAGGTAGCGTGAGCATCACCAGTTGTCGAGATTGATTAAAAACTCATGGAGTAGAATCATGAGTCGGGATTTGACAACAATTACAGGAAAAACATTGAGGAAAAGTATAAGCTAAGATGAAAAGCAATTAACCAGGCAGTCATCCTCTTCTACTAATTTCAAGAAGTTGATAAAACCAGGAAAAGTGAACAGAACACTGTTCATTCAAAACCAAGACATGACAATGCATCATAAACCTATGTGGTAGTTTAGTAATCTCCCTTTAGTATGAATCAAAATGTAAACTGCACTGATAGAATTTTAGAAACGCTTAGGCCCATAAAAGATAATTTCAATGTAAAAATATATATATATATAAAATATAAAAAATTTAAATGAAAAAAAAAATGCTCGACTGGCAAAACATGGAGAGAACCGAAAAAGAACTCTATAGAGAACTCTATAGCACGCAACTCGTTAGAGAACATACATGTTGGAATATGATACAGGGACTTCAACACTACGAATAAGTCAAATGTGAAAATGTTAGAACAGCTGTAGAAACAATTTGCATTGACCAAACATTCTTTCAGGCTACCAGTAATTCTCACAATTTTTACTCCTGAGATGAATGAAAACTAATGTAACAATCATATTCATCCAACTAATTGAGAGATCAACTATAAAAACAATAATACGTTGATTTTCTTTTACATGTCCATGGAAGAATACCATTCTTCCATTATTATAGATAGTGTTTCATAGACACAAATCAAGTTGAAAACATATCATACATTCTAACCCGTGCTAAATAAAGGAATATGTAGATCCTTTCATGTAAATATATATTAGAGAGAGAATGTATAAAGAGATGTTAAAAAAGATTATGGTAGAATGTGTTTAAGTGATAAAATATTTCAGCAAGTGCATTAGTCCTGATAAAACAATTAAAAGTAACTCCTCTGATAAATATTCCCTTGTATAGATTCCATATCAAGAAATGGATACTAGCATAGGCAGTTGAAAATTGGACCTCAACATCAATTGTGGTAATTCAGAAACATAAAAGATGTGTACATCAAAAGCATACTGTTAAATAATGTATACCGATCACTGATCAGTTAATTTCAGTGTGTTAAATGCATGTCTAGAGTATGGTCTTATTATATTGCAAATCCCAGTGGCAAAGTATAATTGATATATGAATCTTTGATTAAAAAAAAAAAAATAGAAATCAAAAAATTGGGATGCATACACACTCGAGACTTATGAAAGTGGTTAAAACGGGGATATATGATAGTATTTAGGTAGCAATAATGTGTTTTAGGCAAGGCTTCTTATATGAAACTCCATAACAAGAGACGAAGACTTACAACCAAAATTACTATAGGACTTAAGTCAATGCCACACCACCATTATAGGACAATATGCAAGATAACATTATATATTACAACGGCAAAGAATAATTTTCATAACAAGCTAGTTTACTGTTTTCGCACAAGTCAACTAGACTTCAAATAGGATAGGAGAGAAAATTGAGAGCGGGCAAGTCATAATATGTATTTCATCACCTGGAAATTAACTAGCCATTCAGAAGTAACATATGAGCATCCACAGCCGTCACTGAGATTGAACTTCAAAACGATCTTAAATGGTCTCTTCCTTGCTGTTTCCCTAAAAGAGAAAACAGGATACCAACATGTTGAATTACAGTTGAAATAAAATTAAGCCACTCTGACAAGGAATTACATTGTTCATTGACTGAACCAACTGAAAGCACCTTAATAAACAAAACGGTTGCTTCTGCAGGACGGCAGATTTCATGTCTGGTCTCTCAGGGAAGGTAACCTAACTCAAAACACAACTCCAGGTCAGAATATAGAGGTGCAAGTGTTGTATAATTGCTGTACAGTTAAGTAAAAAAATTGAATTTGATTGCAAATGCTCTATTGACTGCATAATTAGCCTACAAAATCATGTAACAGCTGGAATTTTTGTAAATTAGCATCCAGAAGAAACAAGAAACGGTTAATAAATTCTTGCCTAGTTTAATTGATCATATAAAAAAAAGTGAATCCAGTAAAGTCAACAAGTTAATATATCTGTTGCCAGCATTTAATTTATGGCAGAAACAGTTCAAATATCAAGATACATTTATTCCACAATGCCTTCATAGTGGTGGTTGTTACTGCAAGAATCCTCTACTCTTCAATATTAAGGTGTTTTTCAGATTAAAGATCATAAGATATATGAGGATAAACTTACTACATATGGAAACCTCACCCATCAAGTGATCCCAGATATATACCTATATGTAATCTGAGTACATATGTGGATCACTTGATGTGACATCAGTAAGGAGGAGTCCCCCAACCACTTGGCTGGTTGGCCATGCTTAATATCTACAAGTAAGCCAAGAAGGTAATGGAAAATTATTGTTTTCGATACCCAAAATACAACTGATTCATCAGAAGTCAATCCAGGGTCGTATTTATCAAACTCAAACCAAAAGTAGAGAAAATAAGCAATAAAGAATTGTGGATTACAATAACAGTTTGAAGTGTAAGAAAATGATGTTAACATAAATTGATAATTGTTAGCGAACAATTACTCGGGAAAGTTGTTCTGAAGACTGATTTTCTCCGATATTTTAGTCATTAGCATACTAATACATCCGGTAGCACCTTATTATGTTGAAACAAATATTCCATTTTGACTAGCATAGAAGCAGATTGTCAATATCACTTGATTTCATACATTACAACTCTAGTTTCTAGTTGAAGAGACATAATGTTCAGTATTTAGCTTTTATTTCCCGTATCATAGTTCCACAATCTCACAAGCAAACAGTGAAATAATAGAATTGACTTAAGATCCAGTATAATCATAGCCATTTCTTTCAAAGATGAACAAGCAGCAAAAGGTCAACCAGCATTTATATGTTCCACATTATCAAAAAGAGCTGTATAAGTAACATGAATGTCCAGATAGTGCAGGGTATAGGAGGTCAACATGTTTGCAGTCTTACCAATTTCTATAGAGAGGCTGTATCCTCGACTTGAACCCTTATACTCAATGATGCAAGCACCAAACCTTGTTGTGACACTAGATGCCCGCTGCTCCAAATTATTCATTTAATTTAATTCACAAGATTGCTCATCTTGTTTGTATTAAAAGTAGATATGCATGACCTTCATTTCCCATCACAACACCTTTATCAAGATGTCTCAAATTACGTCCCTAGGGAGTGATAAATAACCAAGCTTATTGGCTCCACCATGAAACCAAAGTAATACAGAATTTTAGTTTATTCTCAATGGAAGAGCACATTACTAGCCCTTGGTTTGGCTGTTGTGGAGCCTAGAAGAAAAAGCCAACCTTAATCTCACTCTAGTTCTCTAACTGCTGGACACCCTAAAGCTAGTCCGCCTTTCTATGTGTCTCCACACAAGAATCTGAATCCCTCCCTTACTCTCTTGCTTGTCTTGCCACCGGCAGGCCATCCACAGTTTCCCCTTCCATTTTGATGCAGAAGCCGACATGCCAAATCCACCTTCCAGACCCATTTGTTGTGCCGCCTCCGCTTCCCCTTGCTGGTTGCTGCCTCGCGCATCTTCACTGCTGACCAGGCCCCTGCTGCTCCTCTGTGCACCCATGACAGCCCCTATCTCTCTACTGGTCTATTACACCACAAAATCAAAACCCAATTATTTCACCATCAACTACACAAATCAATCAAGATCTAATCCATGGAGATGAGGTAGATCATAGATCTTGGACACAAGTTTTCGGAGCAAAAGAATGTCTTCCGAAATATTTGGTGAAGTTGTGATTGCCTATATTTACTCCAACAATCCTGAGGTATAAACCCTAACATTGCTCGACTCAATTGCAAGCTTTTAAGATCTTATAGATTGTTTTTGTTAGGTTTGTGATAATTGTTGGTTTCATTGCTTGATTTGTGTGGACTTTTTGTGTGACATAGCATCATATTAGATTGCATATGCACCTTGTTACATGTTGCATATCCACTAGTGGCATGCACGCAAAAAAATGTTTAGGATTCATCCATTAGATGTCTAGGGTTCTTGCATCTTTGTTCTGGCATTGAATTTTTGCATTATTCCATCTAGGTTTCTACTAGTCGTGTCCTGTGTCAGTATGTATTTTTTTTCTAATGTAGTTAAGGAAAAACCAATACCAGTACTCATACCTCAATGGATTTGATAAATGGCAATGGAGCTTTAAGCCCATGTATACTTTGAATCCTGAGTTTCCATCTTAAAAAGGTATTCTCTGCAACGACAATGTAAAAGAAAAGTGAAGTAATTATTATCATTAGACGAAGACTTCCAAACGGTCGCACGATTATTGAGATTGATCATTAACATAAAACTCCAATAAAGAATCTGCATGACCGCAATGACTCTTTCATCTCATATTTATTAGACTACTTGAAATTGACATGTTTTATCCTGGACAGTGATTTTTATCTAAATAGTGCCTTGAGCTAGAAGTTTAATGGGAACGACAAGTTTATGCAGATGACTCTTGCAGAATAAAAAAGTGGATTGAGGTGTTCCGCAAAATGAATTAGTGAAACAATTTAAACTTCAATAGACAGTAGAGAATAAATGCCAATTTTATGAGTAAATTTTCCGTCCTGTCAATCATAAAATTATCACTTGTTCTATATATATATATATATATATATATATATATATATATATACATTGTGCAAATGTACTCAGAGTAGATGAGATTATTTTAAGTTTAAGCGTTTAAGTAGGATCATGACAATTGGACACCAGACCCAGCCAAACAAATCAAGATGCTTACAATTGCACAAGTTACCTATAGTGCAGAGGCAGTTGGTTGGAAGAGAGGAGAATGCAAGATGATAAGGTTTCCTATAGGAGCCACAATCTCTCTGTCACAAGAGAAGTACATGGAATTGATTCCCTGTTGTAGTTTGATTTGCTAAAAATTATATGCAATGGACTTTATGCAAGGCTACCGCAGAAGAGACTGGACGCTGTCTTTACTTCCTCCTATAAAGCTGCCTCTTGTGAATTTACATGTATTTAACTTCAGATACATGTGTTGGTTGCAAAATTTTCCTCAAGTTTCAGTTCGTCTCTTCTCTTACTTCCAGGTGTCCTTAAAACATATCTAATCATATACAGCGCATATTCATTCATCAAAATTCAGGCAAACAGAACCTCCAATTAAAATCAAAATCATAAAGTTTCAAGTTAAGAGATAACTATTAGCTCCAGACGCCTAGTATATGTCAAATCTACTGAATGGCTAACTTCTCATCACAAAGGTTTTCAGTTACCCAATGATTACTCATTAAGTAATTACATATCTACATATTGTTCAAGTTGCTCTGTGATAACCATTTTCCTTCGTCCATCATTAGAGTTCATGAATATAATGTAAGAGTTAGTGAATTTTGCAAGGTGTTAAAACCAAACATTTTAAAATGGCTAGAATGAGAAGGATAAAGCAATATAAAGAGAGAGATTAAACACCTACTCTTGGGTGAATGTGAAAGACTGATCTGGACAAAATCAACACGGACATATGGAGGAATTCGGAGATTAAGGAACTGCATAACCCCTGCAATGACCTGTTTCCGTTGCAATAAGAATTATAAGAAAATTGGAGATAAAACTTAAAATATAGGTGATAAATAGAAATTGCAAACAATCATTTAACAGTTCACAAAGGTAAATCCTAAGTGTCCTCAACTAAACTTTGGGGCAAGTTGGGATGGATGAGGGTGCAGGAGCTGCTTTCACTAGTATGTTGTATTTGTTTAGTTTCACTGAGATGGGCTGAGGGCATACAAGAGGGGTAAAGTGTGATTTACCCTGATTTAAAAACGGATAATGCAGAATGAGAATGAAAATCATGGTCAAATGTCCTATAATTCCTTCGAGAAGAAAATGTAAAATGTCATTCCTTTTTATTCTTTGTTCACGTGTCTTGTTAATCCACTCCCTATAGAATATTGTATCATCTTAGCTCTTTGTCTAGACTCTTTATATTCTAGGGGAACTTAGTGTTAAAATGCATATCCATAATTTAGAGTGTGCTTCTTTGTGGCAGTACCCAATTGACCCCACATCGACGGTAGAAGACTTGACTATGATAAGGTAACTGTTACAACATTGTGACCCATGGCAACTACCAGTAGAGCTAAACCACTGAGCAAAGCAGTTTGACGGCTTATATAAATGTGATCTATGTTATTAAGTGTGCTCTGTCTAGGCCGGTTGTTATTGATTAAAAAAATAGGCGATCAATCAAAATCATGTGGACACTTGGAATTTCTCATCAATCAACCCCCGATTAAGTAGTCGCCATGCAACCACTCCCATCACCTATCATCCGATTAGACGATTAATCCTTTCTTTTGGGATTGTGATTTTTTACTTGTCACTAAAATAAATAAGAGAGATGCCAAATGAAGTGAGCGAGTTTGATATAGACCCTTCACAACAAAGGGGGTCATGGGGGCAACATCTACACTTAAAACGGTGCTGGATTATAAGGTAAACAGAAGACTTCCTTACATGTGCTTAGTTTTGGGATTAGAAGTGAAGATAGGTGATGGAAGTTAATAATTCCTTTTTTTCGTTTGGTTCAAAGTAATATAGAGATGAATGCACTTTTTTTTAGATAAGATATGAATGCAATTCCCTATATCGAATATATAATCCTACCTCTCATGTAGCTCCTCTCCTAGTATTGGGGAACTTGGTGTTCACGGTGCCCTGTGGTTGCATGAGCTCAAGGTACAGAACCAAAAAAGTAGATCTACCTACATACCAACTAGCTTTTTGTATTTTGTGGTGGGGACCTCTCTTGCTCTAGTCCCAACTACGTTGGCTAAGAACCTAAAGTGGTAAATGGTTGACAACCTATGAAGCACAGGTACTCCATCTAGAAAAGCATACCCGTACGGGTATTAACCGGGTAGTGGTACTCCTTGGGTACTCCTAGAGTCCTAGGTACGTACCACATAAGTACCTAGTACTTTATTTATTTGTATTTTCAGTTTTAATTTTGGATACTTCATGGGTACTTCTTTGGTTTTGTTTGGGTACTTTATAACCAGTGTAGTCAAAGGCATGCATTGCTCCTAGGCGCAGGGACAGCGCCTCAGTGTAGTCCAGGCGAGACGCATTTCGTAAGGCGTGCCCAAGGTGAGGCACATTTCGTAAGACGTATCTTTTTCTGAGATGCATGAAGGTTAAGGCGCGCCTAGGTGCGCCCGGAGATTTTTTTTTATTGTTTCTTTAATACTTTTTTTATATACTTTTTTTCTGTTTTTTATACTGTTTTTTTTTTAATTTATTTTTTTACTGTTTTTGTATAATGTTTATTTTGTATACTGTTTTTTACTCTCTTTTTTATATTGTTCCTGCAAACAAAATTCTCACTATTTGTTTGTTTTATTTCTTACATTAGTAATTTAGTTCATATATATCATTTCCATCTTTTGATGAAATCAAGTCCTATTTAATTGGAATTATGCTTACAAAGCACTTGAAGAATATCATAAAACTTCAATTCAAAGGGTACTCCTGTTGTGTGTGTGTGTGTGTGTGTGTGTGTGTGTGTATATCAAACTTCTTTCTAAATAGTTTTCAATCTAAGTTCATTTGATCGCCATGGTGAAGAAATGTGGCCTCTTAATTTACTTTTGAAGTCATGGAGATGCATTACTAGTCGTAGGTCTCTTTATATGTAGGAAGGATAGCTTGCAACCTTGCACCTTAAACTACTTAGGTTTTGGACACGAAGGGTAGCTTGCCTTGTTGTGTGCCTTGTGTTGTGACATTGTTGGTTATGACTCCTTGTTTCATGCGCGAGTCCCTTTCTCTCCCTATTTGGTTGAAAAGAAATCATTAAAATTCTCACCTGAAAGGATGAGTCTCAAAGTTGCACAAGATCCATATCCATAGTTAAAAATCATTGTCGTGACTATATAGTGCAGACTATGTATTTCTGTGTGAGCGTGTCTACCCATACATCTACCCAGGGATGGAGCTCCATTATGGTCCTTTTTTTTTGTGGTGGTGGTTGGGGGTGGGGGGGGGGGGGGGGGGGGGGGGGGGGGGCATTTGATGGCAACCATAACTTATAAAAACTTTTAAATTTTCTAGTATAATTTTTTAAATTTCTACCCCCCACCCCAAAACTTTTATGAGAATGTGTGCTTATGTTATTGGCCCCTCCCACCAATCAATCCTGGCTCCGCCCTTACCCGTATCGCAAAGTACAAACCATGTATTTCCATAGTATGTATGTTGTTGTATATATACATATGTATACTCATACCTACACCATGGATTTTCAGAAATTGTCGTATCAACATACCGGTATGTACCGTACCGAGTACTCGTACCGATGCCTATGCTTCGTAGTTGACAGCACGCTCATACCCAATCATAAACTTTGTCAATTCTTTTGTGGAACTTTTTTGTGCTTTTTAGCTGACCCCACTTGATGGGAGTAAATTAGGATGATGATTAAAACAAAGATAGATGATAAACTGCAAAGATAACCTAGTGATTAATTATGGGAATAAAATTCACAAACAACCTAGATTGAGACAAATATGTGACATACAGAGCGACCCCTCCCCCCCCCCCCCAACCCCCACACATACCCACACCCACCCAATAAAGAAAGTTACTAAATTAATTTAGTTAACGTACAAACTCGATTGCATGGGTCATGTTCTTACTATTTCCACAATCATTTTAAAATAAAGACCAATGCCAAAGTGCAATTTAATATCTAGGCGAAGCTATTTTTAAAATAAATTCCTAGCATAGTTTAGGAAATTTTTGTGACGTATACTCCACACCACATCTATACAAACCCATTAAATGTATTCATTTATATATGAATCAAATGAAAATAACTGTGCACCTAAAATCAATGTCATTATCAGCAAGTTGTGGTATCAACTTAGAAGCATGGGGTACCTTATCTACTTGACCATGAATTACCAGACTAGCTTTTCCGTCCTTTGGAGTTTGCTGCAAAAAAATATAAAATTTAGGATATTTACATGATGGTATACAAATTGTGTTGAAAATAACATTAACCATGTCTATGAAACTCAAACAGAATATGAAAATAAACCATTATAGAAAATTGTCATAGTTTGCAGTATCGGCAGATACCAAGACGGTTTGGCATGTCCTGATCCGCACAGGCTGTTACCCATACTGACGTCCCAGTCGATTCGGCAAACAATTGAACGAAAAAGACCAATCAACAAGGGTATAAAACTTAAAAGCATGCAAATGAAGAAATTTTATTTATCATACGTAAACTAATTAGCAAGAATGACTATTATTTCATTCAATTTAAAAATTAGTAAGAAACAACACAGCAAAAACTTAAAAGTATGCCTAAATGTATAAAATATTTTTTATAAATTTTAAATAATATAATAATAAGTATTTGCTTTCCGATACTTCGATCCAAAACTACCGATACTACCAATACCACCAATCCGGATACTTATAGGAAGGATCCGATATAGATACCGATAATGCGAACCTTGGAAATTACATTAAATTAAAATTTAAGGAGACGTTAAGGATTGAACTTAAGACCGCTTGATTAACATCATGTACTTACCAACTGAACTACCACTTAATTGTGAATTCATCATAAAACATTAACTATACAATAGAATACATATATCTATATAGTCCAAAAGGGGGGAAGGGAATCGGGCTTAGGGTGGGTCCGCCCCTGCCAACAGGATGTAAACAATGGCAAGTAATTTATTAGCCCAAGGGACAAGACCAAGATAACAAAAAAAGTAATACTCAAAGAAGTCATATATGGACTTTAGCCATAAACAACAATCAATTTGGGTCTTAGACCAGGGTGGTAATCATCGAAGATATATGTTTGTTAAGACAACCAATGGAAAAGATATGTTAACGTTGTATTTATTGATTCAGAAAGGGCAAATGATAGGATTCATGTGGACATAGTGTTGTGGGTTTTAGCCAAAAAAAAGTGACTAGTATACAACTAATATCGTTATGATGGACATGTATGAGGGGCTAGTGACTGGTGTGATAATGGAGAGATGAACTCTTTTCCTATGAACATAAGCATGCATAGGACTCAATTTTAGGTCCACATAACTTTGCTTTAGGTATATGGAATATTTTGCACGAATATCGACACAGGTATACATGATAAGGGCATTTTCAAATATGTTTGCAACTTTGCATGATGGTCCATATAACTTTTCCTTTAGGTATGGATGAACTTACTAGACAGATTTAGAATGAGGTTTCATGTCGTATGTTATCTGCCCACGATTTTGTCATAATTGATGATATTGTGGGAGGCGGTGATTTTTAGATAGAAACTTAAATGAAGATTTAGAAACTAAAAGGTTGAAAATTATCAAATAAGACACAACATTTGAAGTGTAACTTTAGCAAGACTATGAGGGATGATAGTCAAAAAAATGGCAGAGATTGAGCATTTGCCATATTTGGGATCATTCAACATTAAGCAAGAAAGGCAAATGGCGGACTAGTTTACCTATTAATATAACTTTTCACCTAACATAGGAACCGTGTTCCTGCTATGAAGAGCGAAAAGCTAAATGATATATGCATCATACAGGGGAATGCCATTACTTTTTGCCCTGTCTTAGTGTGTCATAGAGATGAATCTTATTTCCATACAGAACGATCATAGCATCATACTCTCTTTTCTAGTACAGGGAACTTGGAGAGTGCACCTTTAGCTTTATTACATGAGTGTAAACTGCATGACCAAAGAGGTAAGTCTACAGACCATGCTAACTAGCCTTCTAGGAATTTTGTGGAAGGGCCTTCTCTTTCTCATAGCTACCATAGATAGTAATTTGGGAAAAGCAAAGAGGTTGATGTCAGGTTGACAGATGATTATATAGACATTGTCAATTCTTCTGTGGAGCTTTCGCATGCTCCATAGCCAACCCCAGTCTGATGAGGAAGGCTTAGATGATGATGATAATGATGATATATGTATCATAGCTCTCACCTAAGCTATACAAACATATTCTTATTTATCAAAATACTAAAATGGGAGCATTTAAGTTAGGCTTAATTGCACTTTGCTACCCTCAATTATTCCGCTTTTTCAACTTGATACCCTAAACTTTTTTTTGTAACAAGTTGATACCTCAACTATTATTTTTTTTCAACTTGATACCTAATTTTTCAAAAAAACCCAAAATGCCCTTATCCCTTCCCTCTTCCCTTCTCCCCTCCCCTACTCCGGCCACCCCCACCCTCCCGCTCCGCCTCCCCTCCGGCCACCCCCCTCTCCCACGTCCGGCCAACCCCCCCTCCCGCTTTCGGCGCCACCGCCGCGGCGGCGGCTGCTACTGCTGCGGCAGCTGCTGCTGCTGCGGTGGCCGGCGGCGGTGGGGGTAGGGGGGGTTGGCCGGACGCGAGAGAGGGGGGTGGCCGGAGGGGAGGCGGAGCGGGAAGGAGGGGGTAGCCGGAGTGGGGGAGGGGGGTAATTTTAAGGTTTGAGCAGGGGTATTTTCGTCCTAAAAATTTTTTGGGTATCAACTTGTTACAAAAAAAGTTTAGGATATCAAGTTGAAAAAGCGGAATAGTTGAGGGTAGCAAAGTGCAATTAAGCCTTTAAGTTAAAGTTGTTCCATAATCTTCGTCCCATGAATTGAATAAATCATTCTACTGGGTAATATGATGTATTCATATAGGTATATTATCCACAGTAAAAGTTAAAACATATTGATGTGACATTCAGGAAGAAAAACCTGCAGATTTACAATCACAACTTTTCCACCACCGCGGATTGATTTCAGAGGCAAATTGCAAGCAGGAGTGATCTGCAAACTGCAAAGAGTAGGGGATAACTAAGCAGGCATTGTAGACTAAACAATTGATAAAGAGGCAGTCTGAAAAGCATGAGAAGTTAAAGACTCATAAAAAAAATTGTATCCATAAAAGCTATAGGCTATAATGCCAAAATTTTGATGGCTCCATACATAATGGTGAGTAAAATGGCAAACTACTTGTTGGGAAAAGTAAGTGTTACCAGATAAGGGAAAGCGTTTACCAAACACCCTATCTATGTGGTAGTCCATCATTCCCAAACAGAACGCCAGGTTGATTTTCCATGTCCAGTCACTTTTTTGGCCGAGTAGGCCATACGAACCTAATTTACTTATTGATAGCATATTCACCCTTCTCCAATTATGAGTTAAGTTAGATAATCATATATTAACTATTATTCATCGTAATTTTACAATACCTAACAGTCTCCCTCCCTTCCCCTTTTTTTTCATTCCCCTCACAAGATCATCCAATCCAGTCAGATGCTGACAGCCTCTCCGGTGAAGGTCGTTTGGTATAGTGCAAGTTTTGCCAATTTGTATCTTGGGCAGTGACCATCAGTTGCAATGGCCAATGGAAACAGGCCAGAAGATCTATCTTCCACCACCCATCTGCCAGCTGCAGGAGGGACAGTTTGCTGGCTGATTATTTCTGCCACTGGGCCAAACGGTTGCTGGTTGAAAGAGGAGAGGTAGAGAACAAGAGTGAGGGAGAGGATTCAGGGATAGGATTTTTTACCGCCAGCGTTTCGACTGCCTGCAACAAAGGGATGGTAGGGAGAGGAAGCACAGAGAGACAAAGAGGAAAGATTAAAGGAGTGTGAAAGAAAACTTAGCTCAGGTTCAATTTACATGACCTGGATTCCACCCAACTTACATTTTTATATACTTAAGTTCAGGTCAAATATGGGTGGTCCATTAATATCCAACCTGGAGCCGGCCCATTTACTTTTTTGTATAGCAAGGTAGCATCTAGTGTTGGTAAAAGTCCAACATGGAATAGATCAATTTACAGAGATTTCAAATCAAAGAAACAGTTCCAAGCACTAAGCATTTTTTTTTTCATTTCTCCTATTCCATTATCACCATCAACCAAATTTGAACCACCTATCTGGCCAGTAAAAGTTTATAAAAGTTTAAGATGCCCAGATCTTTGTTTTGAGTATAAGAGGGTTTAAGCATCACTGCCTCATACTTTCGATGGGTTGTGAGAAACTTTTCTGACGATATAATGATATAATGTCTTGGTTTATAAAAAAATGGAGCCCTATTTCTCACAATAACTAGGAGTAACCTCGGGTTGATATCCAGGTCAGACGTACTTATTGGCAATCATATCAAAAGTGAAACAATCTCCACATTGTCTTGGATCAACTACAATTTATGTTGCACAAATACAGACACGGATACGGATAAGAACATAATATGGATATGGGATACGGACATTTTCATATAGGTATAGTGTAGTCACCTATGTAACTATGTTACATGAATACCAGTGTTATAGATATCAGTGGTATCGGGCGATATATCGGTTTGAGGCTTAAACGAACATATATCGGCCATATATATCGTTTTGAAAAAATATCGGCCAATATATCGGTCGAAATCCAATAGATCAAAATATCGGATATTAGAGGCGAATAAGTTTTTTTGCTTATTCTTATATTATTGCTACTCCTGTTGTAGCATGTCCATCTTCTTATGCATCTTCTTCTTACATTGACTTTGATCTAGTGTTATAGCTTGGATTGCAATTGGGGCTTGGGATTATGTGATTAGAGAAATTCTTATGTGTTTTAATTATATTTGTATGTTCTATTTTTGTCTTTTATGATGTTTCGTGAAAGAAAAAATGTAATTTGTAACATGCAATTAATTCCTGATTGAATAGTATTTAATTTTGTTGCGATTGTGTGAATAATTTTGATTGTGGGTCAATTTTGTGTCATAGACTTGAATCAGGTGTAGGACATTCAGCTTACTTTAGGATTTTTGATGATATATCTTGTGTGGTTTGATTCTCTTTTTGTGCACACTAATATGGTTATTATGAGATTGGAAGAAAAGTACTAAAAATATAACATATTATCTGTGCTTAGCTGCTTTTAGTCTTGAAAGAGAGTAATAATGTTATTTAAAAGAAATTTTGATGAAAGAAGTAAAATTTTGAAGTTTTTCTTATTTTAGTCTCGGAAACAAGTATTTTGCAAATTGTGTTGTCAGTTCTCTATTACTATTTAGGGATTTATGAAGAGATACCAATTTTTTAAACATGTAGTCATCTAGAAATTTTAACATTTAGTACATCAAGAAATTTGAATTTGATAGGACATTTAGTATACATAATATAGGTATATTATATATTATAGATATCTGAAATTTCAATATATCCATGATATATCTCCGATATCCGACATCCTGTATCTGAAAAGTCAAACCCAAACGAATATGAACCCGATATCCGAGTATTTTGTAAGCTTGTTCTTTTCTCGATCGGCTCTATAACGCTCGTCTCAAGATGAAAACGCTCACGCATCATAGCGTGAATCTCATCTAGTGAGACTGGGGCCTCAGCAGCAAGAGGAGGAACAACAGCAGGAGGAACGACAGCAAGAGGAGGTGGTGCATGAGCATCAGGTTGGACATTCTCATCACCAACCTCATCAGATTGTGGAGCAATATGAGGAGGTCGGATCCTACGGACTCGAAGGAGACATGAGGGTTTGTTGTCAAAGGGGTAGGAGTCTAAAGGAATATCAAACCTACGAAAGATAATCGGTAGGTACATAGCATATAGTAGGTTGCGCACTTTTTTGCGACAATTTATCATAGCTAAAATCATAGTTTTGGGGAGACTGAAAGGAATACCAAAATGAATATGATAAATAGCTGACATCTCTAAGTACGTGATCTCGTCAGTGGATCTCGTCTTTAGACAGAAGAGATGAAAGATAATGCGATGTGCATCATAAAAATGTTGGTTCAGATACTTGGACATGAGACGTCAAATTTGATAGGACATTTAGTATACATAATATAGATATATTATATATTATTGATATCTGAATATCTATGATATATCTCCGATATCCGATATCCGACATCATATATCTGAAAAGTCAAAACCCAAATGGATATGAACCCGATATCCGACATCTCGACCACTGATGAATAGAGACATGGATACGACTACGTACAGGATACAGATACGGGCACCATTTTTCTGTGTCCATGCAACATGAATACGGTATAACAATTTGGTTTTGTTGTCCCCATATTTTTTGTGATTGTGTTTTTAGAATATTTCATGAGCATAGAAATCTTGTATGATAACATTACAAGTAAATGAACTTAAAAAAAAAAAGGATTTGAGCAGAATTAAATTGCAACCAGTTCCTGTGATGTTAACATTATATTACAACTGAATTAGATTGTGTAAAAGTATATGAAGTGACAAAGCTAAATGGAAGAAAATCAAAGTTAATGGCAGCTGAATGTAAAAATATATAGTTACATTAACAACTAAATAAAAAGACAGAATAAGTTCCAGTTCTTTGTCACGTGGGATGCTTCCATTTTTTACACTACATTCTTAACATAGTTTGCAGTATCGGCCAATACCAATGATACGGCCCACACCGACCATTATCAATACTAACTGATGCCGACGTTGGGGTTTATTTCCCAGTCAATTTGGCATAGAAAACTGAACAAAAAAAGACCAATGAACAAGGGTGTAAAAGCACAGTAAGGTTGTAAAAACATATAAAAGAAAACTTATTATCGCAGGTAAACCAATCAGCAAGTGTGACTATTATTTCATTCAATTTCAAAATTATTAAGAAACAACATAGAAAATACTTAAAATTATGCCTAAATCTATAAAATATTTTTTTTCTAAATTTTTAATAATTTATTAATAACTATTTGCTTTCCGATACCAAAATATCTGATACTCCGATCTGAAACCCATACTGCCAATCCCGATACCTACAAGGAAGGGTCAATACCGATTCCGATACTGCTAACCTTGATTCTTAAGATTTTTCTTTTTTTTTCATTATGTGAAAAACAGTTCCTGTCACCTAAGATAAAATCCTAAAGTCAAGTTTTTTATAATAGATCTCTCAACTTTCCAATAGTAATATTTCAGCTACTGAATACAACATGCAGTGGCTAGTTCAATGTCCTACTATATGCAGTTCTACATTCTACAACGTAGCAACTCGTTGGTTCTTGATAGTAACTCATTGGTTTAGAGTCAAGAAAGATAACTGCTGAACTTGAGTTAAACAAGTTGAATAGTTTAAATATACTATTGAGCAAGTTCCATGATATGATTACCTTGTCCCTAAACATAATACAATGTCAGCTACTTTACAGTGATTCTCTGCAGGATCCATCTCCTTTGGTGGTAAGGCATCCTGCAAGAGATACGAGCATCAATCTATGTAGTGAACATAAGGGAAGAAAGATTATACAAGAGACTAACATTCGAAATTATTCACTAGTTCTTCGGACTTAGCATTACTGTTGGAGAGCTAATAATAAGCTTAAAAGCATGGACTATGAAACCAAAACAGATCTAAGTGCTCATGGCATACACTTTCTCTTATAGTTTCCACCTAGGACGCAAGGACACTCCAAAACAGGTCACACGTCTCCTGTCCCTGTTGAGCACGTGCCAGTCGTGACCCAGACACTACAAAATACACTAGGTCATGCCAAAATTTGTGCCATGTCTGTGTCCATAATGTGTCACTCTTATTTGTGTTCGTGCAGCATAGATGATTGATTTTGGGGCCTAAACTGATGGATATGAACTACAACCTAAGTCCCTTTCTGTAATTTCACATATTCATCATACAATGCAATTGGTTTATGTTCATATATTAATGACAAGGACAACAGACACAAAACTAACAAGAGATTGCAATTAGTTTTTGTTCATATAGCAGAAGGTACCATTCATTGCTTCTTGGCCTAGGTACATAATATCATTAGTATCTTACCTTTTAAGGAATATAGGTCATTTCATCAGAATATCCATATAATATGCTCAATTTAGTTAATGGCTTAATGCTATAATATGCTCAATTTAGTTAATGCTCAAGCTGTTATGAATCCTAGAAATCAAAACCTACTTTAAGACAAGAAACTTCACAAGATATCTTAATTTTCATGCATGCTAGTTGATTTCTATATCCCCGGATTATGTCAACACCTCCCTTTGAAAGGAAAGAGACTAGCACAACTCTAGTTTCAAAATCAACAGAAGGTGTGTAATGCATGACAACATATTTTGCTAAACTCCATTTCCAATAACTGCTGGATATCATGTAAAAGTGACATCAGACAAATCAAATATAAGAATATATTATCTACCCAACCATGAGGTGGTTATTGGATAGATGCAATTGCTATGATGAGCAAACTATAACCTCTAATATCTAAAGGATTAGATAATATCATCTTATATTTGAGAACCATGATACAAGTTATAGGTGGTTGTTGGATAGATGCAGTTTCAATGGATATTATCTAATCAAAGCACCAATTTATGGGAGGCAGTAGTTCTGGAATGCACATTGCAGAACGAGGTTAAAGGACCACAGCAATAACTGGAAATCAGTGAGGTTCTGCACTTGACCATTAATATAGTTGTAGATAATAATGAACACTCTGGTATATAGAATGTTCTAAGCTTAATGATCATAGAAAAACATTTGGACAACCAATAGCGAACCATTGAGTACTCGCCGCTGTAAGGGATCTTTGTCAAACAACAAAAATACAACTGATGAAAGAACTTAATCAGCTCTTCTGTCTTCATTCCCTTGAATCATCATTTAAAGGGGGAAAACATGTGATGGTCAAAAAGTCTTTTTCCAAACTTAACTTACCATGAAAATAGAGCTTCTTATTTGAGATGCCTTTCTGAGGAAACAATATTTTCAATTTAATTACTATTCACTGTATAAAGCTATCACCAATCTCCTCAAATATAAGAACACTTTTGAATAAGCATTATAATAACAGCAAAAAGCATGCATCGACATTATAAATATGACAATAAAATAGAGAATAGTGGTGATATACCTCCCAATCGAGCACTGTGTCCTTAAGCTTGGCTCCACATTTTAAATCAGAACAACGCCTTGATGTTTCTTTCATTCCAATAGTCTCAATCTCAAAATCTCGAACATATCTTCATGAATAAAATGCATTAGTATAAGTAACTGAAAATTGGGATTGTCATTCCTTCACTCTTTGTGTAATGTGTCATAGAGGCCTGTGCAATTCCCTATAGCAAATTGTATCTTACCTCTTTGTCTAGACTCTTTATAATCCAGGGAACTTGGAAGGTGCTCCTTGGTTACATGAGCTTAAATTGCAATCCAAAAGTTAGGCCTACCTAGGCGTCAACTTGCCACCTAGGTTTTATGGCATGGCCCTCTCATGCTCATAGCTACATTGGCTAAGAATTTAGCACCAACATACAGCGTTTACGTCAGGTTGACCGGTCATAAAACTTTGTCAAATTTTGTATGAAGCTTTCTTATGCCCCATAGTCGACTCCATTCTGATGGAAGAAGGCTTGGATGATGATGATGATAAGTAACTGCAGACCTCATTTAAGTCGATGGTAATTTGGATATACTATCTAGTTATCTTCAGGCTAGTGGGACTTAAAGCCATTAACGGGCATTACAATTCACGCATGGTGCAGAAAGTGTGTTTTTTTTCATTTATCAAGTGAATAATACTTCAACAATAAGCTGAAATATCATCACATCATGAACAAAGAATGAACCAGTAACATCTGTTAAGAGAATGGTTCAACAGCCTACATTCATTACATATATACAACTCCTAGGGAAACCCTAGAAGAGCCCACTTAATAAGGAAGCCCAATAGGTGGGCTAGACTTGGTTCGGTCAACTCTAACAACAGCTAAAAGACCTCTAGCTCTTCTTCCAAAAATAAGGAGAGCTGCATACACCAGCTCTTTTTAGATCTATTTTCAATTAGACACTATTGAATAGCAGTTGTAAGAACACAAATGTACTTCATAATGTAAATGACCAAAGAAAAGCGAAGAGAGCACCAGTACATGATAGCATAATTAATGGGAAACAGAAACCATAGAAAAGAGAAAAGGAAGGATAGGGATGTACTCCGCTCCACAAGAAGGGCAAAGTTCCATGAAGGAATTTCCGTGCAATTCAGCAAGTTTCGCCCTTGGTATTCCAGATCGAAGATGAAGGCTGTCTACATTCTAGCAAATAGAATTTACATGAACAACTTTAACATCAGAGTAACATCAAAATTGCAACCTAATAAGCATGGAATATGGTATCAATGAAGCACCATACTATTCAATAATGTTGAAGATCCAAAAAAGAATTGGAATCCCAAGTGATAAAGATAGAAAAACAGACATGACTAAGACTTAAGATATCACATAATCGTAAATGAAAAGAAGAAAAAAAATCAAATTGATTGAAGGTATGAAGAGATCACATGGTACTGCTCCAAGGTTCAAAGTCATTGATTAAATTAACAAGGTCAATTGAAAATCACTTATAGATTTTACATCTAGATATCATCTCTTAAAAGAGAACTCCACTATAGGGAATGTATGGAATAAATAAGACATTAGCAAAATCTGCAACTTATAAGTTGAGGGCAAACAACAGTTTCAAATAACAAACTTTAAACTTTTCGAAGAATTTGCTCACTTTAGGGATGAGAGAAAAATTAGAAGTACCTGGCTGATAACAAATTTCAAGATACCAGCTCTCTCTAATTCAACTAAAGCCATATGTGTCAAGCTTGGCATTGCACGATGAAATGGCAGAGATGCTTCAGGCACGCCCTTGCCCTTCCGCTGCAGGTTGAAATAAATAAATTAGTAAATCATATATAAACAATCCATACTGTAAGCAAATTAGTTCATAAATACCAAGGTTCGCAATATGGGTTCTGATCCTTCCTATGAGTATCGGTATCAGTGGTTTCGGCGGTTTCTACAGTTTCAGATGTTTTGGATCAGAGTATCGGGTTCTTCATTTCGGAAAGTAAAAAAATGGTAGTAGTAGTTTTAAAAGGTACAAAATATTTGATACATTTAGACATATCTTAATATAGTACATGTTGTTCCTTGTTAATTTTAAATAGAATAGTATCTAAATACTTTTGTTTATTTACTTGCCTTTAGACATATGCCACAATAGATAGTTTTGAATGGAATAATATTAATATGGATGAATGTTGTGAATTTATTGATATAGAACTTCGAGAAATACAACTTTGAGAAATGGAAACAGATATTGAATGTTCAATTTTATTATTTATTAATCATTGGTTTGGATCATTTTCTTATTTTTAATTGAATCAAATAGATAGTATTTTATCGATAAGAAATCTTATCGACATAATGTATCATTGTCAATGTTTGATACAACTTAATCATTGTGTTTGACATTATTTTTCTGTTCTTCTATCCTCTTTGTTCAATTTTTTTTTTGCTGAATTGACCAAGAAAGAGACCCAAAGTCGGTATCGCTAGCGTTCGATATCGGATCGGGTCATGCCAAAACCAATACGTATGAGCTGTATCATATCGACAGCGGTATCAGACGTATCGTATTGATATCGGCCGATACAGTAAACTATGATAAATACTATAGATCTAAATATATCCTTTTGAATATAACCCCCATAAAACCATGTCTAACTCGCCGTAGGCTCCAAACTGCACACCCCTCAAGTCCTCTTAAAAACTCTGGCTTATTGGCATGATGAACTCCAAAACCGAAATATTCACTTACACAACCGTGAACAATGAAATCCTCTTAAAAAAACTTTGGCTTAAGGAAACCATAACCCAAGCAAGCCAAGAAGTAATAAATCTAATCCGAGG
Organism: Iris pallida; assembly: GCA_029216955.1. Lineage (NCBI taxonomy): Eukaryota > Viridiplantae > Streptophyta > Magnoliopsida > Asparagales > Iridaceae > Iris > Iris pallida. The sequence continues at coordinate 462,124 of JANAVB010016194.1, read as the reverse complement.
TGCAAAATGTATGAAATGCACTCTGGTTAACTAAGCACAAGAGACGGTAAACTTGTAAGACAATGCATCTTGCTCTCCAAGACTAGCCAAGCAGAAGCTTTGTTCATCCCATAAGAGACATCTGCCCCTTTCTATCTTACATATGTGCTCATTGACTCTATTGAAACCCGCAATGGGCTACCTTTTGTTGGCTATTTTGTGTTAATTAACTCTCTTAAATTACCTTCTGATCCTATAATTTTGCTCATTGACAATAAAGTCCTCATCCAAAAGCTTTTGGGCCGGCTATATTGAATCCTTTTCTTCCATTCTGCTCAGTTAAGAGACGTTTAATCTACTCCATTAGCAAATAACGTATTCTTTTTTACAATCTCAATTAAAGTTCTTTTAGGTCTACACCTGGTTCTTGCTGCTCGTGTAACCAATTTCCTACCAGTCCTACTTGGTGTCTCTCGGTCTCCGTTGCACATGTCCAACTCCAAACCACTCCTAGATGATTTCCTCTCATCTTATCCTCAATAGAAACCACCTACTACTTTCGTATTTCTCATTTGAAATAATAATTGCAAAAATGAATTACAGGGAAAATAGGAAATTGGTTGGAGGGAAAATAGTTCCTTTAAGAGAATGATTTGTACATTAGGCAAAAGGAGTTGTAAGTCTTTCACCTCTAGTATAGGTAAATTTTCAGTTGCATATAATAATAATAACTTGATTATTACATGAAGCCCAAAGTTTAATAAATGTATTTACATGGGAGGCAAAAGATCCTTTATAACTCCTTTCGCAAAATGAACAAATTTTCTCACCAAATTAAATACTACCTTTCAACCAAACTTTTAATACCTTGTAAATCATTAATTTTTGCAACAAAAACCCAAGAGACAAAGATTACATAACTTTCTTGATATGTAACAAAGTAACAAGAACACAACAGCCTTTAGTACAAATATGTAGTTAGCCATTGAGAACAGTCCTCACAGTTCCAGGTATGCATATATACGCATATAACAATCTGGAGCACGTTCATTATTTTACTAAAATAAACTCCATACCATTAAGGTTCATAAAATAAATGATCTTAGGAGCAAAGAAAAAATACATGAATATTCCCAAATCATTTATTTACCAATTAAGGAGTTAGTCTACCACTATGTGCTTGGTCATCCTGTGGAACACTTGATCGGCGGCAAAACAGTGAGAAGATTGATTGTCGCTATAAAGGCCAATACAATGGAGTGGCAAAGCAATATTATACCATAGTCAGCTTGACTATCTCAAAGTACCATAAAGAACTGAAAATCTTAGACAGAACCTGAAATAGACTCCATAGAACTATAAAGTATAAAGTGGTCAAATCATTTTTTTTCTAATTTTCTCTATCAAATTGATCACATAATTTTTTTTCTTATTTATTTATCTTTGGTATACACCCTAGTAAATGTCCAGAAGCTGAAACTGAAAAAGATGCTTCTGAATAAACTACCATTGAAACTAAAAGTGGACAATGTACCCAAAGAGTTGGAAATGCAAAATACAGAAAGCAATTGATGTATGCACATATTTAAGCCTTCTCCTATAAGAAGGAGGCCAGCTTGGAGCAGAAAAGAGCTCTAGAAAAGAAGTGAATAGGCAGACTCAACCATCTATGCTGGTATCAAACTCCCAAAGAAGGCCATGTTATAAGTAAACGCCAATTGGTGGGTAGGCAGATCTATCTTTTTAGTCTTGAAGTTTAATATCCTGCAAGCAAGGAGCAACCTCTAAACTCCCATAGACTAGAAAAGAGTACAAACGAGGGTAAGGTGATATGATAAAAGAAGTCAGATCATAAGATCATTGTGGATGTTCAGTAATATGACATTCTTGCAGTTTCCTACTTACATACAAGGTACACTTTTGCTAGTTACGATTATGGAGAATCTTATATATTTCCACATGAAAGTCGGTTTCAATTACCTGAAGTGTCCAAACTCCTTTAGGTCCTCGAAAATCGGGTATCCCACAAGAAGTTGATATACCAGCCCCCGTAAAAGCAACAAGATGTTTACTCTGTGAACATTTGTTACGAGAAAGCACAAGAGCAAAAGTATTATATCATAAGAACTAAAAGATAATAACCAATGCACTTCTAAATAGTAATATGAAAATACGCCACCAATATATGCAATGGTATAGTCCGTTACCTTCTGTATCATTGCAGCAAGCTCAGCAATCTGCACTTCAAAATAAAGGAAGTTAGTTAAACAAGAAGACAACCGAATCAAAACCTAGTAAACATTATGCTAAACTTTGAAACAAATCTCACTCTTCTTTAATTGAGATTAAGGGACTGAAATTGGCATGTACAGTGTTTACCAATTTTACCAAATAATACAAGTCAAACTCCATTATGGACTAAGGCAACATAACAGATAATTGCTCAAGAAAGCAAAAGTATTTGCTTGAAGTGTAGGTAATCCAGCCACATAACAGCACCTCTAACCCACAATTAAGTTTATATTAACAAAGACATATATATCAGAATTACATAGGTAATCTCACAGCCATACAACCTTCACGTATCAAACAATATATGATTAGTGAAAACAACAGATATCCATTTGAGAAAAGAGGACAATGGAAGGGGAAACCCCAATATTGCACAGATACAAGTATGATATGAGACGATATGAACACAGAGACAAGGACATTACAGCAATATTGCATGCCTGATGGTATTTTAGTGTCCATGTCATGTTTGTTACGTGTTCGAGATATGACACCAGTTTTTCCTTGTTTCCTAGGCTTTAGTTAGGTGCATACTACCGACAACAAAGGATATATTTAGCATAGCACAAGCTAAAATTCCCACCTTTCTTATAATATGTCCTCCATGAATCACGATTAAGGAAAACAACAGATAACCCATTTGAGAAAAAAGTTCAATGGAAGCGAAAACATGTACGTCAGATGGACATGAATACAACAGGGCAGTGTCCTAGGATATTGTCGAGGGCCTACGTCTTGTCCTACCGGAAACAACACGGACACGGCACCAATTTTCGGTGTGTTTGTATTTCCTAGGGAACCCCTTTAGTTAGGTGTATACTACCAGAAACGAAGGAAGAAGCACCACTCGAAAATAGGGACAACGGAAGGGAAAATCTAAATGTTGGACGAAAAGAAATATGAATCTCTACGAGCTTACCGACATGTACATAATAATCACTCTGGCAAGTCCTAACGTATCTCGGAGTGTCCTGATGCATCAGATGCATGTCCGACACAGTGACACAGCAGCAAAACCCTTTAGTTAGGTGTACATTACCGACAATTAAGGATTTTAACACGTCAAGATCTCACCTTTCTTATACCCACCAAACCCCAAGTACACATATCAAGCAAAAGACCAAGATTGAGGACAACTGCAGGTACCCATTTGAGAGGGGAAAAAAGGACGATAGAACGGAAAACCCGTATCCTCCACGGACAAACACGATACGGCACGACAAACTGCACTGCATCTTAGTGAATATTGGAGTGTCCGTGTCGTGTCCTGAGTGACGCCACGCGGACACGGGCGCCTATTGTCACGACCTAAGTATATATTTTGCCACAACAAAAGTAAAAAATCGCATCTTTTCTACACAATTAATAGGAGGGGGTGTGGAAAAATTCTCACCTTCTCCTCCAGAACGTTCTGTGAATCGAAAATCTCAGACATTCCGACGGTGCCCACATCTTCTCTGTAGGAGAGCTTCTCTGCATAACCCAAAGACATCTCTCTCTCTCTCTCTCTCTCTCTCAAGAAGACGGGAAATAAAAATGTCGCCTTTGGAAAAAGAGAGCGACTATTTGTACAGCAATTGATGTGAGACTGGGTTCTAATGATCAAACTAAGCTTTAGAGTTCAAGGTGTACAATGGGCCGGTCTAGCCCGAGCCCGACCCAGGCCCGAACCGGCCCGCCCCCTTAAAGCCCGGCCCGGACCGCTTTTGGACCGAACCGGTCCGGCCCCCCACTCCCGAACGGGTCGGGTCGGGCCTCCCCCCCCCCAGCCCGAGCCCGGCCCGGCCCGGCCCGAGGCAACTTTTTTTTTTTTTTTTTATGTAGGCCCGGCCCGAAGTCCGGCCCGCGCGGACCGGTCCGGCCAGCCGACCATTGGCTGCTTTCAAATTTTTTTTTTTCTTTCTTGACCGTTGGAGGGGGGGTTCTTTTACAAAATTGTCCCTCCCATATAGCCGTTATTAAAACGTTGGGAGGGGCATTTTGGTCATTTTTGACGTAAAATGACCAAAATAATCCCAAAAAATTTCTATAAATAGGCCAAAAATTCCATTTTTCAAACACAACTCATTCCTCACAAATTCTCTACATTTCTCTACGGTGCTCTGGTGTTCTACTGCTTTTCCTCCCCGGTGCTCTGGTGCTCTACGGCTTCCCGATCTCCCTCCCAACTCCATTCCGGCTCTACGGCTTCCCGATCTTTCTCTCAATTCCTTACTTTCTTCTAACGTAGTTTACTTTATTTTATTTTATATATGGCTGGTGAATGTTCAAACCCACCTGATCTTGCTGGACAGACTTACCAATATTTTAGTAATTTTTTTGACGGTACTGAAATTCCACCTGAGCAAGTAGCCACTAATCCGATTCCGGAGGGGTTCCAACCATCTCCTCCGGAAGTCGCTAGTACCACCCAACGTCCTGAAAAGAAAAAAAGGTCTAAGTATTGGGATTATTTTACTTTGATTTTTGAAACTAATCCTGATGGTTCGCTTGTTTTAGATGCCAAGGGTGAACCGAAACCGTACAAGGCGCAATGCAAGAAATGTTGCAACCAGTACGCATGGAAGAAGGGCGGTGGCACCGGGACCATATCCAGACACTACGACACTTGCTACGGGAATGACACACTTCAAGCGTCCCAAACCCAAATAAGCTTTGGCGCCACCGGTTCTTCTTCAATGGGTAACTTTACTTACTCAGCTGCTCGGCATAAAACTGAATTAACTAAACATATTATTCGTGACGAACTTCCTTTCACGACGGGTGAAAGCGAATCTTTACGAGATTATGCATCAATTTCTCTTAACCCCTCCTTTACTAGAGTTAGTAGACAACAAGCTCGAAATGAGGCTATTTGTCTCTTTAACGAGCGGAAAGCCGCTTTGAAAGCGGATTTTCAAAACGTCAGTAAGTTGGCTATTACTTCTGACATTTGGACTACTAAGTGGAGTTATGCTTATATTTGTATTACTGCACACTATATAGATGCACAATGGATGTTGCAAAAATGCATCATCTGTCTTAAACTTATAGAATGTCCACACACGGGCGCTATAATTTCAAGTGAGATTTCAAGACACGTGCGTGAATATGATATTCACGCTAAAATTTTTTCTGTCTCTTTGGACAATGCATCAAACAACAATGCTGCTATGTCTTGTTTGTCATTGATTTTCCACCCTATTTTAGAAGGTAGACTTTTGTATGTTAGGTGTGCTTGCCATATAATTAACTTAGTTGTTAAAAAATGTTTAAAATTTTTTGATTCCCATTTAGACACTCTGCGACAATGCTTGCTCCACCTTAACTCGTCTCCAAGTAGACAACAAAGTTTTGCATGCACGTGCGCACATTTTGGTATTACTTTTAAAAGATTTGTGAAGGATATACCAAATAGGTGGAACTCCACCTACTTAATGTTGAAATCTGCAATTCCTTTTAAGAGTGCTATTACATATTATTGTAGTTCGGATGTCACCTTTGAATATCAAGTTACTACTGATGATTGGGTAGCAGCTGAAAGTGTTTGTGAATTTTTAGAAGTTTTTTACAATGCTACATTAACTCTTTCTGGTGTTTATTATCCCACATCTTGCTTAGCTTTAGGTGAACTTTGTAACATGTCTTATTTATTTTCTAAATATAGAGATTATCCAAATTTTGAATATGCGGTGAGAAATATGGAAGCCAAATTTAAGAAATATTGGGGTGAAGTATCTCTTTTATATTGTTTGGCTTCCATATTTGATCCTACAATCAAATTGGATGGCGTAGAGGTTTTATTAGATGGATATGGAGAATATATGGTATAGACGTTACTGACATGAAGGCAGAAGTTAAAGTTGTGTTGGAAAGGTTAGTTCTACTGTACGAAGAACGAGCAACGTCGACCCGACCAACTCAGGGGGGGGCTAGTAGTAGCTCCGGCTTGGCGTCTAAGCTATCAGCAGCCGGTCGCATACTCCAAAGGAAGAAACAAAAGCAATCTTCCCAACCTACTCAAGAGTTGTCTCTTTACCTTAATTCTTATCAAGACGAAGATGAGACTCCAGATCACTTCGCCGTTTTAGAATGGTGGAAGAGACACGACAAGAGATTTTCTGTGCTTTCTAATATAGCATGCGATCTACTGATGGTTCCGGTGTCTACAGTAGCATCGGAGTCCTGTTTTAGTGCAAGTTCGAGGATGTTGAGCGATAGGAGGAGCCGCTTGAAGCCCGATATCTTGAAAGCAATAGTGTGCGTACAAGATTGGATGAAAGCCGATAGAAGAGCACAAAACCAGAAATATGAAGAAGATAATGATGTCCACGAGCTGGATTTGGAATCGCTTTCATTGCATGAAGGCGAACAACAATGAGACTACGGTGCAAGGTATTAGGTATGTACATTTAAACTTATACATTTCAATTTTAAATTTTAACTTATACTTTCAAAAACTATTTTTTTATTTTTAACTTATACTATTTAAATTTTAACTTATAATATTCAAATTTTAACTTACACTTTCAAAAACTATTTTTTATTTTTTTTTTAAAAATATTTTTTAACTCCGCCTATGCCAAACAAGCATTTGCCGGTCCCAAGTCCGGATAAAGGAAGAGAGAGAAATGTTTTTTTTAAATTTTTATAAATTTTTATAAACATTTGTATATATTTGTATAAATTTTTATAAAGATTTTTATAAACATTTTTATAAATTTTTATAAACATTTTTATAAACATTTTTCTAAATTATACTATTCAACATTTGTATTACAAACATTTGTATAAACATTTTTGTATAAACATTTTTTGTATAAACATTTTTCTATAAACATTTTTGTATAAACATTTTATAAACATTTTTGTATATATTTGTGTAAACATTTTTAACTTATACTATTCAAATTACAAACTTTTGTACTACAAATTTTTATTAAATTTTTTCAAAAATTAAACATTTTTCTAAATTAAAATTATGTTACAAATTTTCAAAATTAAAATACAAAGGAAAAATGTTTAAAAAAGGAAAAAAAAATACAAAAGAAACTGAAAAAAAAAAAATAGAAAAGCCGGGCCGGTCCGGTTCAACCGGCCCGAACTGACCTTGGCCCGGCCCGGCCCGTGGACCGGTTCAGCCCGGACCGGCCCACCCTGGGTCCGGTCCAGTGGGTCGGGCTGGGCCGGCTCTTCAAAAATCGGGCCGGGCTTGGCCCGGACCGTAAATTACAATGGACCGGTCCTGGACCGGCCCGAGCCCGGTCGGGCCCGCAGCCAATGGACCGTGGGCCGGCCCGGACCGGCCCGAATACACCTTGATTTAGAGTTTAGACTTATTGGTACATGAACTTTCATTTATAATATCAATCAAGTCTAAAACTTGATATCTTAATTTCCTAATTAAATAGGGTTAGTTATAAAGGCACTTCAGTTTTTGATCGGGGCTAGCCCCACGCCCAGATTTTTTTGTGTTTTACTCAGGACAGCCCATTTTTTTAATCTAGGGCTGTCCCAAAGTAAAATTCCCCCAAACCCAAATTTTTTCTCTCATTTGCAAAAAATTTTCTCTCTCTTCCTAAACCCTAACTCCTCTCTTCTTCTTTTTCCCCTTCTCCTCCACCATTTCTCCATCCCCAAGCAAGAAGTTAATTTGAAATTTCCTAGAAATTTCTTCCACCCTAAAAATTTTCTCTTCTTCTTCCTCTTCTTTTCCAAATTTCCTTCTCAAGAAGATCGATGGCACCCAAATTCTTTCTCTATTTGTTTCCAAAATCCTAGAAATTAAATTGAAAAATTCAAGCATCCATTACATTGTTTATTTCAATTGTCTGTAGCCCATTTGAATTAAACTACATTCGGAGTGGGAAATTATCCATTTAAATTAAACACAAGTATGCACGAACGAACAAACTCTGCTTCGACCAGGACTGCCCAATTTTCTGGCAGTCCTACAAACTGAATGGACTGCCAGAATACTGGGCAGTCCTAAGTCACAACATGTGAAACAAAGGACTGCCCAATTTTCTGGCAGTCCTATAAACTGAATGGACTGCCAGAAAACTGGGCAGTCCTAAGTCACAACATGTGAAACAAAGGACTGTCCATTTTTCTAGCAGTCCTTACTGTATTCAGGACTGCCAGAAAACTGGACAGTCCTACATACTGTAAAGACTGCCAGAAAAATGGACAGTCCTTTGTTTTACATGCTGTGACTTAGGACAACCCAATTTTCTGGCAGTCCATTCAGTTTGTAGGACTGCCAGAAAATTGGGCAGTCCTTGTTTGCACTAGTTGAACAGCAATATTGGGGTTTCCTCCCATATTAGGGTTCGTATATTATGAGGAGCCTTTGGGTGCCATCGAAATTGGAAATGAGAAAAAAAATTAGGGATAACAATATTAGGATTTCCACCAATATTAGGGTTTAACATTTTTGTTGTTGTTGTTGTTGTTGTTCTTCCTCTTTCTTCTTCTTCTTCTTCTTCTTCTTCTTCTTCTTCTTCTTGGATGGGTTGAGGAAGAAGAAGAGGAAAAAAATAGAAAAAAAAAGTGACTTTTATACCAAAGAGTGGGATAGCCCTAATCAATTTTTTTCAATGGCAAACTTGTAAATAATACAAAGTTTAAAATGGGATCGCCCTAATAAAAAAGTGAAGTGCCTTTATAACTAACCTTAAATAGTTGAAATGATTACTTACCATATTCTTTCCTTTTTATCGAACTCGAATGACTCGACTCTTATGGGTACTGAGAAGAGAAGAGATATAAGACTATAGCTGGGTGACGAAATATCAGTTGTCCGAGCCACGAGGGTGTATTATTCATTAATTTATAATAATTGTAGGAGTTTGAGACAATGGGTCCAAAAGGCATACAATGCCAGCATCAGACATCTAAAAAAAATTCTTTTTTTCCTTTTTTTATATTTTATTTTTGTTTATTTTCAATTTGATACCTTAACTATTCATGTTTTTCGACTTGATACCCTAAAATTTATATTCAACAAATTGATATTATCAACTATTAAATATTTTCAACTTCATACCCTTAAAAAAAAACTCCAAAACTACCACTGCCCCCTCCTCTCTCCCCCTCTCCGGCAGCGAGAATCCGCAACAGGAGGAGGGGGCGGGGTGGACAGCATCAGCAGACGATTGCGGGAGGAGGGAGGGGGCGGGAGGGGTGTGTGTGGGGGGGGAGAGGAGGCGTTGGTGGGGGTGGGGGTGGGGAGGGGCATGGGAGAGGGCAGCCGGAGGGGGGCGCGGCGGGAGGGGCGGCTAAGTCCTCTTGAACTTAGATATTTATTACATAGAACTAAGTCCTTTTGAACACATATATTTAAGTTGTCATAATTATATTGATGGTGAGGAATAATACCATCATTTTTCTCTGTCATAGTCTTGCTAACTCTTTCTGCAAAAATATTAGGAAGTCCATTTATAAATTTAGATTTCCGGCGAACATCATTTTCATAACTTAATTGCATTACCATATTTATAAAAATTATTTATAAGAGCACATCAAAAGTTGATCAGGGCTAGTCCAAGTCTAACTTTAGTTTATTTACAAGTTTGCCATTGAAAAACTTACTCAGGCTAGCCCAAATGTAAGTATATAAGTCTTTTTTTTTTTTTTGCTCTTTTCTCCTTCTTAACAAGAAGAACAAGAAGAAACAAAAAGAAAGAAGAAAGAAGAACAAGAAAAATAACAAGAAGAAAGGAAAAACAAGAAGAATATCTCTTTCTCAAAACCCTAGTTTATTTTTTTTACTCTCTTCTAATTTCTCATATTTTTTCTTCAAACCCTAGTTTATGGATGAAATCCTAGTTGTAGAAGAAGTTGGGTTATCAAATCTATTAATCAATTTTTCTTCATTAATAGAAGAAATTATGGATGAAATCCTAATTCTAGAATAAATCGATTTGTTGGACAAGTCCATATCATGACTGCCATAATTTCTGACAGTTCTAGAAGTATTAAGGACTGCCAGAAATTGTGGCAGTCCTGGAAGGGACTTGCTGTACAATATGACTGTCATAATTTTTGGCAGTCCTAGAAGTATTGAGTACAGTCAGAAATTATTGCAGTTCAGAAATAGACTTGTTATACAGCAAGACTGCCACAATTTCTGGCAATCCTAGAAGTATTGAGGACTGCCAAAAATTATGGCAGTCCTGAAATCGAAATGGCCGAATGAAAAAAATATATGTTAAGGTTTATTTCCATCTTGATAATTGAGTAAAATATACATTTTAGGGTTTATTTGCATGTATTTTTTTAAAGAAAGAATAAAATAAACATGTTAGGGTTTATTATCGTGCATTTTTTGTGAGGAATGAAAATGATGAGAATAAAAATTGTGGAGAAGAAAACTAGGGTTTTGATAGAAATGATGGAAAAGAAAATTAGGGTTTATAGTGGAAAAATGGTGGAGAAGAACATGAAGAAGAAGATGTATAGTTTGGGGAGTGGAAAATGGTGGAGAAGAAGAAGAAGGAGGAGAAGAAGAAGAAGAGGAGGAGGAAGAAAGTTAGGGTTTTGGAAGAGAGAAAGTAAAATTTACAAATGATAGTGAAATTTGGGGTTTGGGGGTGTAGGGTTGGGACATCCCAATGAGTAGAAAAATGGGATAGCCCGAGTAATTTTTCCTCAAACATGGGCTGGCCTTAATCCTGGCTAGCCCTGATCAACTTTTGATGTGTCCTTATAAATAATCTTTATAAAGGTATCTTTGTACCATCTAAAATGGATTGATGTTGACGTCTTAAATTTTATATGAGGTTCTCTTGATCAAAGATTATTCCATTGAAATGCTCTAAAATTGTGATCGTTGGAGTATTACAACATCCTTTGTTTGAGTATTATTTTCAACTCTAACGACGTTAAAATTTTAATTTAAAGTTTTGGTGATATACAATGATCAAATCAACCCTTTAAAGTGTCGGTAAATCCAGTAATAAAGTGGGCAATATCTTTATCAGTATTGCCTATATTTTTTTACAAACAATAGCGTACATTAACATACGATGTATTTGATTGTGTATTTATTTTTTATTTTTTTGATTTATGACATCATTATCTTCAAAATGTACATCATTGGTGTAAAACTTTTGTAATAATACTTGTCTAATACAGGTTTTTTATGATGCATTGTATGAATCATATTAGTATTTGTGTTTTGAAATAATTGTTGTACGACATCAATATGGGTTGGATTAATGACCTCTGTTGTAACTCATCATGGTGACTCTTCACTTTGTAACTCCCAAGTGACCTTTCACTTTGTAACTCCCAAGTGACTTTTCACTTTGTAACTCCCAACCTCTCTCTCCCTATATAAAGAGAGGTTGGGATGGCTTGCAGAGATATATGGAGATATATAAAATTAGTCTATCTAACAAGAGAGGGAGCTTCATACCTATTCATCTCATTCTCCGGGTGTTGAGCTAATAGATCTCAAAACACGTTATCAGCATTTTGCTCGTACAACGCCGGAGACCCGACGTACCGCTGGGTTTTTTTTACCTCCTTCCACCGTACGGTAAGAAAGGTATTTTTTTTAAGAGGCCTACAGAAATTTTATGCTTTTCTATAGATTGGATGCATTGTGTAGTTCTGTTTTTTGAAAGATTTCATTGGTCTTAAAGTTGGAATTTTTTATCCTTCTGGACTTCTGGGTCTTTATTCCACCATACACCAATGACTCAATGTTCATAGAATATTTGGCTGTTAGGTATATAACAAATATATATATGTAATAGTAAAGATAAAATTAGCCTAATAGCTTATCAGTCAGTTCCATTTTCTTTATAGTTCATTTCGGTTCGGCTTTGAATTTCCAGTAGTTAGGAATTGAATGGACCGAAGGAACAAAATTTGCAACATATAATTTCATTTCATGAAAAAAAATCCATATAAAATGACGGTTTTACATATGAACATTTCTTGACATCTTGTTCATTTGCAACAAAAAAAAATTTCTTGAGCGTCGGAAAAGAAATATCTTTGAGAAGAACTGTAAATATGGATGGACTTCAAGTTTCGGAAGAAAATTTCATGATTCAGGTTTTGCAATCTTCCAAGTTTTCATTATCTGTCCTTTTGCATAACCTTTCAATTCTTCAGTTATTTTCTGGGTGTGAAAGTGACTTGGCAAGTTTTTTTTAACATTTGAAAAAAAAAGGAAAACAAAAGTTTTTTTCTTTTGTCCAATTCTACATTACTTGCTAAACTTTGTTGTTTGTCTTTACTGTTTGTAATACTAATCTTGTTTTCAATATATATATATATATATATATATATATATATATTGCTGAAATTGGGATTTAGAGAGCTAACATTTAAATGCTAACATTTTTTTTGGTAATGATGGATTTGGAGCGCCCCGACGAGCGCCTCAGTAGCAATTTTTTTATGTTGCTCAGCGATTCATTGTAACAGATGAATAATAAAATTGTATTTTTTTGTCGTTATTTTTTGGGCGTCTCTTGATTAGACGTCGGAAAAATATTTGACATTTTATTGGTGCCGCTTGCTTAGGCACCAATTCTTTTGTGTGTTGTTGCTTGCTTATGTTGTACGTTTTTTTCTTGCGTAATTACGAAAAAAACTTGAAAATTTGAAAATTGGTTTTAGCTACATAAACAAATTCTGGCACCGCCAAATTTGGGCCTTCCAAAATAACATTTTTGGCTATTTTTTTCAAAAGCAACGCTCATTTTGAGCACGCACTAAATTGTCACCTATTTTGCACTGTTCGCAAATAGTGTGAATTTTTCGAAAAATCTTATTTATTCTTACATTTGAAAAAAAAATTACGAAGTCTCTCCGAATAGGCTCACCTATTTGGGTATGATGTCAGAAAGAACTTGGGGCTTGGTTTTTAAGCGATCCCTTATGACCCCCCTCCCTCATTTTTCCGCCTGGTCATATTCACGTAGAGCTACCGAATGGGGTTGACCCATTTTTTTTTCAAATTGTATTTATACTTATGCATTTTTGCAAGCAAATAATTTGCCTCTCTATATCGGCCCGTCGATCGTTATAAGAGAATTTTTTTAACAAAAATTATTTTTTCAAAACCATTGTTTTTATCTACAATTGTTTGTTGTTACTTATGCAAACCAAATCCATATAAACCTGTCATTTTATATGATGACTGATCAAGATTTTTCTCCTGTTGTAGAAAAATGTCGATCAAGATTGATTTTCCCATCCTTGACGCCTCTAGCAAGAACTACTTGGACTGGACACAAGACATCCAGAACCATCTAGATGCGCAGGACCTCTTGGACGTCATCTATGGAGAGGAAGAGCGTGAAGTGGAAGTCACTCGCTCAATGAACGCCAAGGCAATGATTCTATTCCGCAGGCATTTATCTGACGCCATGAAGGCAGAGTTCATTGAAATCTCCTCGCCAAAGACGCTATAAGACTCTCTGAAAGAGCGCTTCGACCACCAGAAGACCATATGGCTGCCTGAAGCGCGCCATGACTGGTTGAACCTGCGCTTCCAAGACTTCAAGAGCGTAACTGATTATAACAATGAAGTCTGCAGGATTCGATCACTTCTCCAATACTGCGGTGAGAAATTAACCGACAACGATCTATTGGAGAAAACATACACCACATTCCCTTCCACTGACAACTTGCTCCAGAAGCAATACCGTCAGTCTAAGTTCTCCAAGTTTCCCGAGCTCATCACCCAACTTTTACTAGACGAGAAGAACAGTCTCATTTTAATGAAAAACAACAATTCTCGTCCTGCTGGAACAAAGACAATTCCAATGCCTGATGCAAACGCTCTCCGTGGACCAAATCCACGGTGGAAACGAGACAAGGGCCAGTTGTCCCAGCCAAGGAACAGAGGCGAGTTTAAGTCTCGTCACCCAAAGTGAGGTTCTAACAAGAACCAAGGACCTTTGACTCCTAGACAGTCTCATGGTAAGAACCAACGGACCAGTCATCCCAAAGCGAGAGTGGAAGGCCAAGCGCTTACTCTCTGCTACAAATGTGGTGCTTATGGTCATATGCAACGGACTTGCAGGACAACCCCCCAAGAAGTAGATAACTATCACAAGGGGCGTCGGGCCGAAGCAAATCTGGTCAACGAGTGCAAAAATCTAAATCTTGAGACCCCCGATTTTATAGCAGAAATGGAAGAATGAATCTCCATTTTCTCTCTATATTTGATTTAAGTCATGAAACTTTTGGTGGTTTGTATTTTCTGTTTTCTCGATAAATTAAAGTTCTATTTCGAGCACTTTCCTCAAATGTGTGACAAACTTTAATTTTCTTTACTTATAGTCATGGACCACGGGGCAGTAGATTGTCTGGTTGATAGTGGAATGACTCACACTATCTTGAGAGAGAAATCATACTTTATCTCCTATACGCCTAAAGTAACCTCAGTGGTAACTATTTCGGGACCCTCAACCCTTGTTCAAGGTTTTGGCAAAGCCCGTTTTTCGTTGTCCAATGGTACTCCCATTGAAGTATCAGAGGCCTTATATTCTCCAAGGTCCAGTCGTACCTTACTGAGTTTTAAGGATATTCAAGAAAACGGATTTCATGTTGAAACTGCTCGAGAACATGGCTTCGAGTATCTTTTCATTACCTCCACTCAGTACGGCCAAAAGCGTATCATGGAGAAGTTGAAAAGTCTTTCAAGTGGTTTGTATCTCACTACGATACAACACATCGAGAGTAATCTCATCATTCGCCGAGCGCTAGTTGATGAGAGCATTTTTATGCTATGGCATGACCGGCTGGGTCATCCGGGTCAAAATACGATGCTTCGCACTATGAATGCATCGCATGGGCATCCTCTTGGAGGAAAGAATTTCGTTATAAATCCGAAAAGCCTTTTCCAAGCTTGCTCGATTGGGAAGACGAATCTCAAGCCGCTCCATGTGGAACCTACGAGATTGGTTTCTCAATTCCTTGAAAGAATTCATGGAGATATTTGTGGATCAATCCAACCAACATGCGGACCATTTAAATACTTCATGGTTTTGGTTGATGCATCGACTAGATGGTCACACATAATGTTGTTGTCCATCCGAAATGCAGCATTTCCTAAACTCATCGCCCAGATCATTAAGTTAAGGGCTCACCATCCGGATTATCCGATAAAGTCTATTAGACTTGATAATGCCGCGGAGTTTACATCGAAGACTTTTGATGACTATTGTATGACTTTGGGAATAAATCTTGAACATCCTGTTGCGTATGTTCATACCCAAAATGGCCTAGCGGAAGCTTTTATAAAGCGACTGCAAGTGATAGCGCGGACCTTGGTTATGCGCACCAAACTCTCACTATCTGTATGGAGCTATGCAATTTTGCACGCTGTAGATTTGGTCCTCTGAGGCCCATGGCCACCCAACCACTTTTCGCATACCAGCTGGTTACTGGATGTGAGCCTGACGTCTCACATTTACGCGTGTTTGGGTGCCTAGTCAATGTTCCAATTGAGCCGATAAGGCGTTCAAAATTTGGACCTCAGAAGCGACAGAAAATATATGTCGGTTATAATTCCCCGTCCATCATTCGCTATTTAGAGCCCCTGTCAGGCGATCTCTTTACCGGGAGACACGCGGATTGTGACTTTGATGAGACAATCTTCCCGTCGTTAGGGGGAGAAATGCACGCTAACGTTGATGAGGAACGACGTGAATTTGCATGACATGTGTCCGCTTTTGCTCATCATGATCCCCCCTCTGCACATAGTGATAAGGAAGTGCAGAGGATTCTAGGTCTGCAAGATATTGCAAATCAAATGCCAGACGCATTTAGCGACCTAGCAAAAGTCACGAGATCAATTATACCTGCTGCAAATGTGCCTGCAAGGATAGACGTCCCTAAGAGACGCCATGTTCCTGTGAAACATATTGCTCTGGTCGAACCCGTCGAGCAAAGGACGCTGCCATCGGCCGTCCAGTCCGCCGCTATTCCCAAGAAGAAGGGAAGACCGGTTGGTTCCAAAGATGTTCTGTCCCGGAAGCGGAGAAATTTTGTTGAAAGCATTTTGCCACATGAGATCATTAAGGATCACGGCGATGTATTAAAAGAGCGTGTTCCAGATGAAACACCTATTCCTAATCATGCCGATAACCTCGAAATATCCGTCAAGTACGCTAGCTTAGACGATATTTTGAAGCGAAACAAAACTGTCATCGATGATGTGTTCATATACTCAGTGGCCACTGACATTATGAGCAATGATGACATGGAACCTCACAGCGTTGCCGAGTGTCAACGACGAACGGACTGGCCACAATGGAAACAAGCAATCCAGACTGAATTAGATTCCTTAGCGAAAAGAAGCGTGTTTGGACCTGTAGCTCCAACACCACCCAATGTTAAACCAGTTGGTCACAAATGGATTTTTCTAAGGAAGCGTAATGAGAATAATGAGATTGTGCGATACAAGGCTCGCCTTGTGGCGCAAGACTTCTCACAACGCCCTGAAATTGATTATGAGGAGACGTATTCCCCCGTAATAGACGTCATAATGTTCCGCTACTTAATCAGTTTAGTAGTTTCCGAAAAACTGAATATGTAGCTCATGGATATGGTCACAGCCTATCTCTACGGGGATCTGGACATAGAGATATACATGAGAGTCCCTGAAGGACTAAAGATGCCTGAATCAAGTAGTTTCCATCCACAAAATGCGTTCTCGATTAGATTGAGGCGTTCGTTATATGGTTTGAAACAATCTGGGCGAATATGGTATAACCGCCTAAGCGAATACTTGATCGGTTTGGGATACATTAATAACGAACTTTGTCCATGTGTGTTCATAAAGAAATCCACTTCAGGATACGCAATCATCGCGGTCTATGTAGATGACATGAATCTCATAGGAACCGAAAAAGACTTGTCAGAAACTGCTGATATCCTGAAGAGGAAATTCGAGATGAAGGATCTTGGGAAGACACGGTTTTGCCTCGGCCTGCAGATCGAGCACCGTAAAGATGGAATTCTTGTCCGTCAAGCGAACTACACCCAAAAGGCGTTGAGACGCTTTAGTCATTTTGATGTTAAGCCATCCGCTACTCCCATGATCGTCCGCTCTCTAGACATTACTAAGGACCCATTCCGTCCAAAGGAGGACGACAAAGAGATATTGAGTCCTGAGTGCTCTTATCTGGGTGCAATAGGCACTTTATTGTACTTGGCCCAATGTACTAGACCGGATATCTCGTTTGCTGTAAATTGTCTAGCTCGACACATCACCACGCCAACACGTCGCCATTGGAATGGCATAAAAGACATTTTTCGCTACCTTAAGGGTACTACGAACTTGGGCTTGTTCTATCCCTACGTGGTTTTGAGTGAGTCCAACGCTCTTGGCACTCGAAGCAACGCGACCTTTGTTGGCTACGCCGATGCGGGATACTTATCTGATCCGCACAAGGGGCGTTCCCAATCTGGTTATGTCTTTACCATTGGAAATACAATAATTTCTTGGAGGTCTCGCAAACAGACCTTAGTGGCTACTTCAACGAACCACTCTGAGCTACTCGCGCTCTATGAGGCGATTAGAGAGTGTGTATGGCTTCGAGCTATTATTGGCCATATTCGAAGTACATATGATCTTCCATATGACCCAGATGAACCTGTTGTCGTCTATGAGGACAATACCGCTGTTATTGATCAAGCGAAACATGGTTACATCAAAGGGAATGCTACCAAGCACATATTGCCCAAGTTGTTCTTTACACATGAACAACAAGTGCTTCAGAAGATTGAAGTGCAACACATTGGATCGGAGAATAACCGTGCAGACTTGTTCACCAAGTCACTGCCGAAACACTTGTTCCAGAAATATGTCAGAGCAATTGGACTTAGGAAACTTTCAGAGCTAGCCTAAGTGAAACATGTTTCCTGCACCCTGTTGTGTGCATGTAAGGGGGAGCGCCCCAACGAGCGTCTCCAAACGCCCTGTTGTGCGTATATCCCGCGCCATGTCGAGTGCGAGTGAAAAGGGGAGCATCCTGATGTATGCTTGTGTACTCTTTTTTCTTTTAGACCAAGTTTTTTTCTATTGTGTTTTCCTTGGCAAGGTTTTTTTTTTTAACGAGACACAGTTCAAATCCCTTATTCACTAAGGATTATTATGATCAGGGGGAGTATCCAGTTGTATACTTCTAAACCATCTTGTACTCTTTTGTCCTTCGATCAGCGATTTTTTTCCACTGGGTTTTTCCCTGACAAGGTTTTGACGAGGCACCTTTGCAATGGTTAGTTTACCCCCATCACACTGACCTGTGTGTACTCTTTTGTCCTTCGACCAAAGTTTTTTCCACTGGGTTTTCTTTGACAAGGTTTTGACGAGGCACAAGTAGGTGGTCAAATTTGAATCTGCAAGCTACAGACAGACGAAGAAGCTCAGAGGTGTTTACAAGCAGAGTTTGTGAAGAGCCAAGGGGGAGTGTTGTAACTCATCATGGTGACTCTTCACTTTGTAACTCCCAAGTGACTTTTCACTTTGTAACTCCCAACCTCTCTCTCCCTATATAAAGAGAGGTTTGGATGGCTTGTAGAGATATATGGAGATATATGAAATTAGTCTATCTAACAAGAGAGAGAGCTTCATACCTATTCATCTTATTCTCCGGGTGTTGAGCTAATAGATCTCAAAACAACCTCCATATTATAGTTTAATCCTTTATATTGTTCAGTATCATAAGTATTGTCAGTGTCAAAGGTGTCAGAAATTATAGATGATTGTCCATCTAAAGCATTAATCTTTGTTTGTCTTAACTGAGCAATAAGTAAATTAATATCCTCCTTTGTGACTTCAAAAATTTATAGTTTAAAGCCAGTGACATCGGCACGAGGTTTAATTGGGGTATTTGTGGTCTTCAATTTTTTTGACTATATATATTATGTATTTCTAACTGATGAATATTATTTATTTTTTACAATAGTGAATACAAAAGAAGTTTCAATCTGAGTTAACTACTATCACATTACTTGGATATAGGTGTTCGTATAATTATTTTGTTTAATAATTTTTTACAACTCTTTTATTGTTTATTCTGTTGGAGTTTTGGCCTTTCCTTTAGAAACTTTAGTCCCACATCGGATAGGCCAAAGAGTTTGTATCTCTATATATTAGCTTTGCTATTATTAGAGATGCACATGTGGTGTGGAGGTGCACATGGGTTTGCCATGTGGGGTTATTTTTCTAATGGGAAAAAGGCTAAAATCAATAATAAAAGCATTCATGCTTTTTGCTCTTGGGAAATTTATTTCCAAAGGAGCTAAGCCCCGTAGGGGCTTAGCGACTCGGACTCGGCCTCGGTCTCATGGGCTCATGAGGCGTAATGTGGCATTTTGTTGGCGTTTTGTTGGCGCACTTTGCACTTAGCACGTCAGCATCGTCGCTAGGTGCATAGTGTGCTCGTTGCGCGAGCCACTTGCGCAGCCACGTTGCGCAAGCCCAGTTGCGCTGCCCAGCTGCGTAAGCCCAGTTGTGCTACCCAGGTTGGGCTGGGTTGCGCGTTTACGAAGTGTTCTTTAGCACAAGTAAACAGATAATTCAGACGTGTTCTTTAACACAGTTCTGATCTTCTAGAAGCCTTCGAGAGAGAGAGAGGATAGGCGCCGCACCAGCGTTGCTTTTGTACGGGAGTTCGTGTCCGTCCAAGGAGTCAGAAGAGCAGAAGTGTTCCAAGTTCTCCGACGAACTTGCTGGTTCCTGGAAGCTGTTCATCTAGGGCGAATAAAGCTTTGAGCAATATTTGCAAAAACAAAAGTATGAACTTTATTGATACAACCTTTGTAAAGATTACAAGAATTCTAGGAAAGTACAACTGTAGGAATCCAATCTAGAAGACGATTGCTTTATCCCTTGGATGATGTAAACTTTGAAAACGGTAGCCTCTGAAGTTGAAGGCAAAAGCCTCAGAAGAATGCAGCAGCACTTGGGCAAAAACTCCTGAACTCTCTGATATTTCTGAACTTTATGTCCGATCCCCTTTAATGAAGACTTGAAACTCTATTTATAGAGTTCTGGTAATAACTAATTTTTAGTTATTCTGAATGGCGCAAGTTGGATTGCACAGGAACTGGATTGTGCAGCATCAGACTGCGCAGGCAGTTGTCTGGTCGTGGGCCAACTGTCTTGGACACATGGCATCATTTGATTGAAATGCACATGATCGTGTGAAGACGATTGCCACGTAATGAGCAATTGATGGCATGAATGCCATATGTACTTTTGTCAGTTGTCATGATGAAGTGCGCCACATGAATTGTGCTGACTTTGGATTGCGCTGAGATGGATTGCGCTGAACTGGATTGCGCAGGCACTGGATTGCGCTACATATACAGCTATCCTCAAGCGCTGTACGGCACAATAAACGAACAGTCTCCTCGTTCTTCATGCTGTCAGCTGTCAGAAGATTTGATTGTGTCAGATAATGATGATATGGCCACATCAGCTTGCGTAGTTGAAAGTATGCGCAATCTAGTGTGCGCAATCTGATTGATGCGCAATCTGATGTCTGCGCAGTTCATTTGAAAGTTATATTTCTTGATTTTATGGCTTTGTTGATGGGTGCAACTTGATTTTTTAGGACCTACAAGACCCCCTTCAAAGTTTTTGAAAGTTGAATTTATTCAAAATTTCGAAATACTTTGAATTTTGAATTTTAAATCAAGTTGCGCATGAACTGTCTGCGCAATCGAATGAATCGACCCCTACTTTTTCGGCACAATCTGAGGCGGCCGTTCTTCTTTGAAAAACTATAAATAGTTCCCCATTCTCTCATTATCATTCTTTACTTGCTTTCGAATTTTCAAAAGAGAAACTTCTTGAGCTTTCCCGATTCTCCTCATCGATCTCCATGGCCCCCAAGCGATCCTCCGCCGCTGCCAAGGGCAAGGCCCCCGCCGAGTCTTCGGCTAAGGTTGCGCCCCGTCCTTCTCGACATGAGACTGCGCATCCCGCTTTGCTAGGTAGATGACTCAATCGAAAAACTCTCTTTAGGGTTCTTCGACTTCACTGATCTTCAAAATCCATCTCTTTTTAGAGACGTGATCATACTGCGCCACCCTTTTTAGGGTTCTGATTGCACAAACTAGTTATTCTTTATTTTTATGAAGAATATCTTCTTGCACAATCGGTTGAATTACGCTGGCAAAAGTCAGCACAATCGGCTGATTTGCGCAATCTTTATCAGCGCAATCTGATGGTTGCGCAGTCTGATAGTTGCGCAATCTGATGGTTGCACAATCTGATGATTGTGCAGCCTGATGACAAAATTGTTGACTTTGATTTATACTGATTTGTGATTTTTCTATTTGATGCAGTTGACACCAGAGAAGATCCTGAATATGAAACTTTTGTTGGAACTTTAGCTGAACCAAATTTCAAAGAAGATTTATCTTATGTTAACTTTCCACAATATGCCCTTCCGTCTTCTCGTCAGACTATTTTGATAGCACAGAATAACGAGACTCTGCTAGGTCTGATAAATGGACAGCCTTTGCAATCAGTTGATGCTGTCACTCATAGGAAACCTATGTTCCTCTTCGGAGACGCTATTGATAAAAGTTCTCAACCAAGACCTAGAGTTGAGAACTTTTCAATGAAAGGAGAAATTGATCAAGTTACCAGATCTAGCAAGATGTCTTCCTCTGGCAAGGTATGCTCATGCGAGCCATCCAAGGAGGATGGAATGGGACATCACTCCTTTGCAACAGGCACGGACTGGAAGGATCTGTGTTAAGAAAGGTCCGAACAACCGGGACATGTTCTACAGTTCTTCCGAATGTCACAGCACTTTGTTGAGGGGGTTGAAACCAGGTTGCATTCCCCCCGAGAACTCGTCTTTGCTACTACCGGTAAGGACACCGATTTTTGCCAATAAATATGCCAAAGCAGAGGGTAAATATCTGGATCAAGACATCCGGTTGACAGGTCTGGTGAACCCAGACATCAAAAGATGGAGCTGTATAGCTAACTGGATACTGGTCCAGTTTGAAGATAAACTCAGAGAAATTGAGCTATATAATGCGGTACACGCCACTGTATACGGCTTCTTTCCAAATCCTCATCTGTTCTTGGCTCTGGCAGAGAGGTACAACTACAGAACATGGACGTTTATGACGCCTCTTAGAGAGATGGGCTTGGCTCTACATGAGATGAAGTGCATCTCATATTTACCAATGGGTGATCTGCCTTACGAGGAGTACGTCCCGACCAATGACGAGTTAGATAGACTTCGTCGAGAGAATCCAAAGATGGTAGAAGTCTTTGATGAGCTTTTGTGCCATTATAACATATGCTCTTTATATTACCAAAGCGGCTCTTCTGGCACGTGCTATTCGTCTAAATGGTTGACTTATCTTTTTCTCAACCACATTATTGAGAAAAAAACAAAAGATCATGACTCTTGCAATCCTGATTTCTTCCAACCCCTCAGTAATAGTGAAGTGCTAAAGCTGATGGAGGAAAATAAGAGGATGGATATCAGAGTTGAGGATGAACATCAATATCCTCCTCTTAAGGCTGGAGAATTTGTGGAGAGTTTTATAAGAATAGGCTACAGGTCCATGTCCAAACAAGCCCAGCTAGCAGGATTCTTGACGTACTGGCTACGTCGATTCGTTGTGCCTGGAGCAAGTGTTGTAGACCGCTTCCATCGCGGTGTTCTTTTTGCTGTTGTCCAGTTAGTCTTCGGCTACCGGATGGACTTACTTTCAGCGATGACCTGTAGTATAAACTCGGGTCTTCGTCTGTATGTTGATCTTATGCTCAAGTGCAAGGGTGATAAGGTAAACTTCCCCAGACTAGAGTTACCTTACACCTACTTATTTGGATGGTTGCTCTTGCATCATCCATCTTTGATAAACCCGGCTATGGGAGCAGTTGGTGGCAGTTTTCTACGCAGATTCTCGTAAAGCAGGTGGATATACACTAGTTTGAGAGACTGCAGACGAACTCTGAACCTCGACAAAGGATGGAATTTTCTTTGCACTCCCCCTCCAACTGGTTATGAGCACATGGCAGCGAATCTGATCGACCTTGGGAGACAACCAATAGGTCGAGTATCTTTTGAATGGCTAAAAACAATCAGGCCATCCCATCTAGTATATAGATTTGAAGAAGAATGCTTTCTTGAACCATATCTGCCGAGCCGCTTTGCTCGTCAGTTTGGATATGACAGTTTCATGTAGGTAACGCCATCACGTGCCTACAAGGAAAAGGTTATTTGATCGATGGTGCCCGGGCCTGGGCTTACTATAATGCCCGAGACACAAAGACTGTGTTCTCGATGCCCGATAGAACTGATGCTGGTCCAAGAATGTTGTATACTTATTCACAGTTTTATACAGCTGCAAATACATTTGCTGAAAACTATAGTCTCGTTGATAGTTTTGCAACAGCAAATCGTCTGAAGAGAAAAGCAACTGACACATTGGCTCCAAATAACGATGAAGAACATGAGCCAATGGACGATCCCTTAGAAGCTTCCAGGGAAGTCAATTTCCCTGAGGAAGTTAACCAGCCTTTAAGAATTTCTCTGAAGGTTGTTAAGTCTCCAGTTAAGGAGAAGAAGAGAAGGAGAGAAGAGCCTTCTTCTCCTGCTATGAAGAAGAAATTGATCTTAGAACATTCTTCAGAGAAGGTTACCACCAGATCGCAATCCAGACAATTGGCTGAGTCCACTCGAGATGAAGCCGCTACACCGACTTCCGTTCAGAAACAAGCCGATGTAGTAAACATAGAGAGCCCTGAGAGGCCTTTACATAGAAGGAAGAAGCTGGCTCATAGAAGACAGAGGATAACAGTTTCTCCTCCGAGGTAAATTTTATCTTCAGTAGTGATGAATGTCACGGATGGAACCACCCTACCATCTCCTACCCCTATTTCTGAGTCTGGACATAAAACTCCTAGTCCAGAACGGAGGTAAGAGATTGAGCAGATTGAAGAGAGAAATGAGGCCGTAGAGCCTAGAGAAAGTATTGCTGAGACAGAACATGAAGCTTTGCCATCTCCTTTACCGATGATGGATACTACTCAACCTCCTGCTACACCGGGAGAAACCCTCGAAGAAGAGGATCCTTTGATGATCGAAGCTTTATATGACTGTGACTTCGGTTATCAAGAAGAAACTGATCATGCCGCTACTGCTGCTAGTGAAGAGGCTCTCGAGGACAGCGAGAACGAGGAGAGCACCTCATCAGAAGCTGTTGATGAGACACAAAATCCGGAAGAGAATGTTGAGATCCAGACATCTCCTCGAGCTATTGATGATACTCCGACTTCTGAAAAGGAGGCTGAGGTGCCGATATCTCCAGAGAAGATTGCTGATGAAGAAATGGATTTGGAGGAAACTCCAGTTGCTGCTCCCGAAGGTATTGTAATGAAATTAGCGATCTTCTTTTAATAAAAAGCTTGATAGCTAACATCTTTATTCTTATCCATACAGAACCCGGATCTTCTCCTGCTCCTCTAGCATGTATGGACATAATACTTGCGATGACAATTGCTAGTAGCAGTCGCCATTTATCTTGTGGCTCTGAAGCAGGAAGTAGTCAGGCCATAGTGTCTGAGGCTACTTCTGCTCAACTAGAATCTGTACCAACCGATGATAGGCCTGTTGTCGGATAGAACCATGGTAAGATTATTTTCACTTTTGATTTTCTTGGACAACAGTAAATGACAGGCAGAATGACAATATTTAATTTTGCAGAAGAACAACCAGGAGGAGCAACTAGCTCCACTCTAGTTCCCTTATTCGAAGAGCCTACTGTTCAAGAAACTGAACGTCCTGCTGCCTCGTCATCAACAGGAGTTGCTGCAACTCCTGGTGCTCTGGCGATTAATCAGCTTGTCATCCAATCATTCACCAAATGCTTCTTCGAGTCCTTGGGGCCTTTGATCAATAGAATGATGGATAAGGAAGACGCTAATTTTTATATGGTTAGAGGTCCGACCTCTTTCTTAGTAAAGGCCATCCGAGAGCAAGGTGACGAGCCCCAGGCCACTTTTTTGACCACATATTAAATGAGCTGGAAGCTTCAATACAGAACTATAAAGAGCTCAATAAGGGGGAAGTAGAACCCTTAGCACAAGCAGAGTTTGAACAGATGGCTCAGGCAGCTGCAGTTGAAAGAGTGAACTTCCAGAATCTCTTGGATGCCTATTCTACTAAATTTGCTGAGTATAATTCCAAGTTGGAATCGATGATCTCAACTGCTGAGAGAAAAGAGAGAAGGATTGCCGAGCTGAGAGTGGAGATTGCTCGTCTCCAAGAGGAATTGGAAAATGAAGTTACCGAGCATCAGACTACAGTCCAACAAATTGGTGCTCTAACTCAGGAAAGAGACGAGTTTGTAGCAGCTCATGATGCTGAAATCACTCGCCGAATGGTAACCATGCCCACTTTTGATGAAGAATCTGGAATGGAAGAGGCCAGGAGGAGAGTGATGGCATATCGCGAAGAACGGTTGCAGATTCTGAAACAACAGATTGCTAATCTGATGATGCCTCCGTCTTAGTAGAAAGAACATCTTGTATCTTCTTGTCTTTCTTTATGCTATGTATGTAATGTCTTAAATTTTGATCAATAAAAGACATTTTGTTGTGGCTCTATTATTTCTTGCATATCTTATTCAGATATAAATAATAGCGATAGAAAATATATTCAGAGGTGCAGGACATGATATATTTCTCGATGATTTTGTAGAAAATAATTATATTTATTATATCTGCTCAGAGGTAATGTGGACGTGGCAGAATATAATTTATCGAATATTATTATTTCAAAATAGACAACTTAATCGAAGACGACAAGTTGCTGATATGGATAATGAACGAAAAAGGTGTGAATGAAATAAATGAACGAAATGAATCGTCAGGATGAACGGATGGACTGTCAAATGAATTGAATGAACGGGTGAGCCGTCAGATAAATGTAATGAACGGATGAACCGTCGTATGAATGTAATGAACGGACAAACCGTCGGGTGAATGTAATGAACGGACAAACCATCGGATGAATGTAATGAACGGACAAACCGTCGGATGAATGTAATGAACGGACCAACCGTCGGGTGAATGTAATGAACGGACAAATCGTCGGATGAATGTAATGAACGGACGAACCGTCGGATGAATGTAACGAACGGACGAACCGTCGGGTAAATGTGTCGTTTTATTATTTTGAGAATCTTCACCTATAAATAGAACAAAAATCTGGAAGGAATGATCATTTCCACTTTTCAACATAAAGATGTCATCCGGAGATGCATCCAAAAAGGCTGAAATTGTTCCGAAGATTGAAGTGGGCACTGAAGAACGTCCTGCCGATCCAATCCAGCCAAAGCAGGCAGAAATAGGCGAAGGTTCGTCTGCACCCAACCCACCGCGGGATATCCTAGATTTCTTGCTTGAACCAGGAAAGACTGAAGAGGAGGAGGCCATGAGGATGGCTGCTTGCAAGTTCCTGATAGGCTCGAGCAAGGATGTTCTCAGTTCTTTTGCTGATTATGTCTTTGATAAGGATGGCAATGGTCCGCGTCCCAATGTTAAGAAAGACGATAGCGACCTTCCTTGATATCATGTAACATCATTTATGATGAAAGAAAAATCAAACTTTATTTATGAACTATCTGATCTTATTTACATGAAATCTCTGTTACATTTATACATAATATTTCTTGAGGAATTTGCCATTGATAGGCATCATTGCAACTCGACCATCTAACTCTGAAAGTTGATAGGCTCCATTTGAAAAGACTTTACTGACAACGTAAGGTCCTTCCCACTTTGCATCGAACTTACCTTTGCTCGAGTGAGTCATAGTCATGGGACGTCTTACTGTTAGAACAAGTTCTCCTTGTTGAAAGGCTCTGACTTTAACTTTGCAGTTGAAAGTCTTCGAGATACGGGCTTGATATAATTCAATATGCTGTTGAGCCAATAGCCGCTTTTCATCGAGCGCTTCTAATTCTTGAAGTCGAAGAAGATCGTTATTCTCTGTAGTAAGTTCATTAGCAATGGCGATCCTTAAAGAATGAATTTAAAGTTCCAGAGGAAGAACTGCTTCACAACCATACACCAAAGAGAAAGGGGGTAAAGCCTGTGGAATTGCGGACCGTAGTTCGATAGGCCCAAAGACATTCACCAAGCTTTTCACTCCAGTTTCGTTTGTTAGTAGACACAAACTTCTTGAGGAGCTTGATAATAGTTTTATTGAAAGCTTCAGCTAAGCCATTAGCAGCAGATTGTAGGCTGTCGAAGCAACATTGACAATCCTATGATCATCGCAGAATCTGGTAAACTTCTGGCTGATGAATTGTGGTCCGTTGTCATGGATGATTCGTCGAGGTACACCAAATCGATAGATGACATAGTGTTTGACGAAGTTGATGACACTGCTGGTCTTGACTTCAGCCAAAGGTATAGCTTCAGCCCATTTGGAGAAGTAATCGGTTATTGCTAGTATGAACCGATGTCCTCTAGAAGAAGGAGGATTGATAGGACCTATAATGTCCATGCTCCAAGCTTCAAAAGGCCAGGAAGCAGCCGTCGGATGTAAAAATTCTGAAGGTTGATAAATAAAATATGCATGGATTTGACAAGCTCGACATTTCTTTGCATAATCGATGGCATCAGATACCATAGAGGGCCAGTAGTAACCCATGTGTCGGATACGATCCTGTAGCTTAGGATCGGGTTGATGTGCTCCGCAGACACCATCGTGAGCCTCACACAATACTTGTTTCGCTTCATCACCAGCAAGACAACGCAAGAGTAGGCCATCATAAGTTCTCCGATAAAGAGTCTTAGTGTTCTGATTGTAATAAAATCGTAGAGACCTTCGACGAATACTCGTAGCTTCTTTGGGATCTTCAGGGAGTATGTCATGAACTACGAAATCGATGAAGGGAACTCTCCAATCTTCACTGATAACATTGGCTTCAGTAAGATTACTGAACTCAATATTACGATTATTTTCGATGCACAATAATTCCATATTAGAGACGACTACCACTTATTGTCTTTTGATAGGAATAGCTAAGACTACTGCAAGATTAGCCAAAGCATCTGCCTCAGTATTGCAAGCTCGACGTACATATTCAATGAAGAAGGCTTTGAATGATGTAGCCATGTTGATTGCCGCTTCAAAGTAAGGTACTAGATCTTGATGGCGAACTTCATAGGTCCCTCTAACTTGATTAACAACCAACTTGGAATCGCCATAGACTTCAAGATATTCAACATCGAGTTGTTTGGCTAGCTGGAGGCCAATGAGTAGAGCGTTATATTCTGCCACGTTGTTGGAGCAAGGCTCATCTAGGGAGTAGGCTCTTTGGATAGCTGACCCGTCCGAAGAAATAAGAACAACTCCGACTCCTGCGACAATGGCACCATTGGGTCCAATTCTGGATGCACCGTCAAAGAATAGACGCCAGGTAGGAAATTATTCAGAGACTGCATTAGATTCCAAAGTCTCATCTGGAATTTCATCATAGAGTTTGGATGTCTCTGGAACAGGATGGGCTGCTAAGAAATCCGCCAATGTTTGACCTTTGACAGATTTTTGAGGAACATATACCATGTCATATTGGGCTAACAGAATGGCCCATGTAGCCAGCCGAGAATTAAGTGTGCTAGGCTTCTTCATGAGTACCCGGAGAGGATTAACTCGGGATATGACATGAATAGTTTGGCCAATGATATAATATCGAGTCTTTTGAACAGCGAACATAAGAGCTAAACATTCTTTTTCGACCGGACTATAACGGTGTTCGGCACCAATTATAGTACGACTGAGATAATAGATGGCTTGTTCGTGGCCTTCTTTGTTCTTTTGGGCAAGTAAAGCACCCAATGAATGGTCCATAGCACAGACATACATCAAGAATGGTATGCCTGAGATCGGCGACACCAAGACTGGTAGATTCATGAGATACCGCTTTATGTCGTCAAATGCTTGTTGACATTCTTCAGTCCAAACGAAAGATACACCTTTTTCATGAGTTGAGTGAATGGTCTGCAGCGTCCAAACAGATTCGAAATGAATCTCCTGATGTACGTAAGTCGACCTTGGAATCCTCGTAGCTCTTTTAGGTTGCGTGGAGGACGCATCTCTTGAATGGCTTTGATCTTCTCGGGATTCACGTGTATACCCTTAAAGGTAATAACGAAGCCGAGAAATTTACCACTAGAGACACCCAAGAATGACTTGGTGGGATTTATTTTGAGTTGATTTTGGCGCATGAGATTGAAGATAGTTCTCAAGTCTTGGATGTGATCTTCCTTTAGACGGCTTTTGACAGCAATATCATCAACATAGCATTCGACAGTCTTGCACAGATGATCTCGAAAGATGGTACTCATGGCTCGTTGGTATGTTGCACCAGCGTTCTTGAGACCAAACGGCATCACAGTATAGCAGTAGACTCCACGGGGAGTGCGGAAAGAAGTATGCTTTTCATCTTCAGGATTCATCCGAATCTGATTGTATCCGGAGAATCCGTCCATGAAAGATATTCTTTCAAATCTACAGGTGTTGTCAATCATGACGTCTGTAATTGGGAGAGAAAATTCATCTTTTGGACATGCTTTATTAAGATCTCGGAAGTCGATGCAGACTCGAACTTTGCCGATTTTCTTTAGAACTGGGACAACATTAGCTACCCAATCAGGATGCTGCTCTTATCTGATAAAGCCACAAGTAATGAGCTTCTTGACTTCATCATCGATTGCGTCCATTATTTCTGGCTTGAAATGCCATTGTTGTTGTTTGACCGATTTTGCATTCGGCAAGATGTTCAATTTGTGAGTAGCAACTTTAGGATCCAGTCCTGGCATGTCTTCATAGCTCCAGGCAAAGACATCAATGTATTCTTTAATCAAAAGAATTAATTCTTGTTTATCCTCCTCTGGAAGGTTCTTGCTGATGAATATTGGACGGGGTGACCCGCTCTCTCCTCCATCAATTTGAACCAATTGATCTTCGGTAGGAGATTCCCTTTGTTCGAATCGGAGTTCCCACTGGGTATCCATTCGTTGGGCCCAAGGATCTGTTTTGGGATTTTCTTCGATATCCTCGTCATAGCCTTCTGGAAGTTCAACATAGACCATGTTAGAAGATACAGTTAACCGATGAACTTGACCAATGCTGGTGTCAGAATCCCATGATCTGGAATCAGAAGAGTTAGAACGTTCTTCACTATCGAATTAAGAGCCTGCTGGGGATAACACTGGAGGTGAGGCATATCCGAGACCTCTTTTGGTCATGCTGTAGTACATCTATGACTTTCCTTTCGGAACAGCCGTACGGAAAGGAGTTCCCCGTCCTTTACCGTAGTTGAGGCCGCTCTTAAAGTCATAACCCATCTTTCGGATGATGTCTTTTGATTGTTGACTGTAACGACGGAGTTGAAGATGCCCCGTGTCGTTGACTTTGCTATCATCCGTATAGCTGAATTGTTGTTCTGGTCCTTTACTAAAAAGTATTGGACTCTCGCCTTTCTTACGAGCAGGAACAATACGGTATGAATCCTTTGGATGTTCAAATGAAACTTCAGTTTGAAGAGATTGTACCACTCCCATTGTAAATGACTGAAAGCTATCTAACATATCCAAATAACATTTAGTATGATAAATGATATCAGTATACTGGAAAGTAGATGCTTTTTCATTGATTTGTACATTTGTATTTACAGCAGGACCTTTAGCCTTAGCAGGCTTGGTCAGGTTAATTAGGAGAGGGGGAGAAGAAGAACGCGGAGGAGGATTGGCTTTGTTACGACGGAGGTCGATAACAAGCGGCTCAGAGAAGATGAGCTCCCTTTTCTCCTTGTTATGAGGTAGATCTATAACAAGTGGCTCAGAATAAGTGAGCTGCTTTTTGTCCTTGTTACGACGTAAGTCAATAACAAACGGCTCAGAAGAAGTGAGCTCCCTTTGATTTTGATCATCAATTGATTGCTTCTGAACTGGCAAGTGAATAGCCAGTGGCTTGGAGGATTGAGGACGAGAAATACGCCCTTTGACAGGAATGATGAGGGTGTCATTAGGTACTGTTTCTTGCTCTTCTTCAGTATCCAGAGATAAGACAACCTTCATGAACTCATCCTTGTACATACGAGCATCGTTGCAATATGATTCGACACCTTTGAAAGGATAGAGATCAGCAATCTCCTTCTGTACCTCTTCATTGTCATCCACATATTTAAAACATTGATAGAGAGTCGAAGGGACAATGTTATGCTCGTGCATAAATGGTCTTCCCAGCAAAGCATTGTAGGAACAACCATGATTATCAATGATATAGAAGGTAACCTTTGTGCGAAGATTGCCTATTTGGAGTTTTAGGCGAATCTTGCCCAGAGGTTCACTCCTTCCCTGATTGAACCCAAGGATGGTGGTGATTGTACTGGAGAGACTATGCACTGGGATTTTCAGCGCATCCAATATTGTCTTCGGCATAATGCTGAGAACAGACCCTGGATCTATCAGAATACGATCGACTTTCATCGAGTCGACGTATCCTGTATAGTAGAGGGGACGGTCGTGCCTGTTGTCTTCCATCAACATGTCATCCTGTGTGAAAGTTATGTTTGGAATTAACTCTAATACGCTATGACAATGGAGGCAAGAGACTGGTTCTGCTTTTGGCTTCTTTATAAGAGCTAAACAGGTTTCAGCTTGCATGAGAGCTTCGCTCAGAGTTTCCCGAGTTTCTTTAGAGAGGTGCAAAAGCTCGAAGATTGACAGCCGGACCGGTGTATTGGCTAACTGAGCCAAGATATCAAAGTTGTAAGGCTTTTCAAGTCCAGAAGGAGATGTCTTCTTCAAAGGTTTGTCGAAGCGGACTTACTGTTTGCCTTTGTCAACAACCGTTGGCTTCGGAGGAATGGGTATCACAACCGGTGAGGAAGCAGTAGGAATATCCTCAGTAGAAGAAGGCTGCACTGAAGCAGGTTCAGAGGAAGAAGCAGGATTCTCTTGGGCTTCGGGATAATCCTTTAAATAAGCTTTCCCCGATCTGGTGCCCAGCAGGATTTCTTCATCAACTATGGGGTCAAAAGACACCATATTGCAAATCTTTGTCTTGCCCTTGTAACGATCTTTTTTCTTGGAGGAAGAGGGAAGTTCAAACTCCGAAGTAAGATCCGGATGAATCCACATAATCTCGCCATTGTCAAGAGACAAGGGGACGAGACCTTCATTTCGTGGAGGAGGGAGATTTTCGATCTCAAGAGTAGCTTTAGGGATAGGAATGACACCATGCTGCACCATCTGGGACGGAAAGTTACCGAATTGAACTGAGACCATGTTTGCAGTAAAAGTATTTTCGTCTTACTGTAGAGTGACAACACCAGCGTTGACCAGCTCCTGAATTTTGCCTTTGAGCACATAACATGCTCGAGTGGGATGTCTGATGAACCTGTGATAGACACAGTACTTGGGATGATCAGTCTTACCAACTTCATCGGGGTTCTTTGGATCTGGAAGTTGGATTTTATTGCTTTTGATTAAGCAATCAAAGATGTTCGCTGCGTCATTCTCGTCAAAAGAATATTCTACTTTAGGATGAGGTTCTCTCGGTGGAAGTGCTGAAAGAGTAGAAGTGGACGTAGGAGGAGCTACGTTAACCTCCAGAGATTCTTTATTCTTATTCAAATTGATGTTCAAAGTTTCTTTTGGTTTACGGTTGTTCTGGCGATTGCCACCGCCTGATGTTTGATGTTCATCCCAGTCGGGGTTAGACATTTGTACCCCTAGCTGCTTGAATTTGTCGGCGCTAACTTCAGCTGCTTTAGCGTTGACAATGAAGGATGGCCAATCTTGGAACTGAGTAGACCCCGTCCACATGCTGATGTTAGGCAATAGATTTGCCTTGCAGGTGTCTATGGTGACAGCAGCCGGAGTTCCCGAAGGCATTTTCAAAGCTTCCTGGCAGAATCTTTCAATGAAACTCTCAGCAGTTTTATTATGCCTTTGTTTGATTTTATTGAGGGCTGACATAGTCATGTCGTTGATCCCCTCGTAAAATCGTTCCAAGAAGATTTGCTTTAAACCAGAGAAGGATGTGATACAACCATCGGGCAAGCTTCTATACCAATCGTATGCTACGCTGGCTAAACAGCCGACGAATACTCTGGTAAAAAGAGCGTCATTTGGTTGAAGTTGGACAGTCATAACCTCAAAATGGTTAATGAACTGACTGGGAGAAGTGCTGCCATCAAACAGCGAGATGGTTGGGATCTTATACTTTAGAGGGAACGGGACTTCCTTCCATTCAACTGGGTAAGGTTGCTTGATCCCTAATCTTTGCAAGTTATCCTTCTCCTTGAAAGCTTCGAACTGAGTTCACAGGAGCTTTACAGCTTCATTGGCATCTTCCACTGATGTAGAAGGAGCAGGCTGAACTACAGTGTTAGGAGGAGAAACAGCATGATAAGTACTACCCCCGGCACCTGACTAACTGGGTGTAGGTTGGACTTGTACAGGAGGTACTGGAAGAGATGCTACCCCCAACCCTGCATTAGCAGGCACCGACGACGCAATGATTTCAGGATTTGTAGAAGGTACGATCGGTGGTACTATGTGCCGGACCACAATAATAGAATGCATACTTGCGACCATTTTCGCCATTGTCTTCAGCTTATCTTCTAGTGCAGCTATTCTTTGTTCTTGATTAGCGAAACTGGAAGCATCAGGATCCTCATTGACAACATAAGCTGTCACTTCTCTGGGTACAGTGGAGGACACTGTCTGCTCTGAGCTTTCGCTGGATGCATCATAGTCAGAAAAAGAATCATCTCCTGAGTGAGAAGGAAGAAGACGTTCAGAAGGATCTTGAAGATTCCTTTGACCGATTGTGTTTCGGCTTCGGGATCTGGTATGTTGGAATACTCCTTCAGAGGATTCTTGGAGTAAATCCAAATACCGTTGGCTTGGCTTGCGAGGCTTCCCGTGTTTAGAGCAGTTCCTACCCCCAGTGTCTCTGGAAGTCATGTTGACGGAAGCGTACAGAATCTCATCTTCATCTTCCGACATAGGTTCAGAGTTAGAAATGTTCAGACGATCGAAGACAGATCGTCTAGTTGTTTGACAACAACACTTGATAACAACCTTGTGATTACAATGATGATGATCACTTGGTTGAATTGGAAGTGTTGAAGTGTTGTCCCGCCTTTGCTTGAGGTGTTCTCGGAGGTCAGGAACAGCAATGGGATGAGAAGAAGTTCGAGGGATATATTCTTTAATAACATTCGAAACATGGTTCCGGTTCTTCAAATGTTTTGTCCCTTGAGTGTACAGGGAAGTGCTCATTTCATTGGCATAGGTGTCCGGATTCTTGATCCTGGAAGTTTGCTTTTGATGATGTTTGGTCTTCGACATTGGCTGTTTGCGTTTTACCGAAGTTGGCCTGTTGAGATAAGTTCTTAGATCAGCAAACTCACCCCCAGGGGTTTCTGTTTGAGACACCAGCAATTTTCCCTGTCTTGAACGGGAAATCTTGAGGGTTGGGAGATCTTGGAACTCTGCTACCGGAGTAGGCAGAATACCTTTTTGATCAGTACAAGTTCTTTTAACATGGAGAGAAGAATCCTTGTTTGAAAGAATTTTTGTACTGACTGATGCCGAGGCACGTTCAGTGTGATCTTCTACGGTAAAGATCGAAGAAGACTGAGAAAAGACCAAATGGCCTTTTTTCTTTGTTTTGGAAAGAAGGGTTAGCTAAAGAGCGTTTCCCTCTATTGTCTTCCAAGTCAAGAGACGAGGAAGTTTGAGAAAAGACCAAAGGGCCTTTTCCTTTGTTCTGAGGAATAGCCAAAAGACTACCCCCAGTGGACTGTGCAGGAGCAGCAGGGTATTAGAGGTGAGCAGCACTCTTCCCTTTGGCAGATGACTTTCTGGTTCTAGCCACAGACACTGTGGTTTGCGCATCAGGAGTTCTGGCCACAGAGTATTTGGGGTGCACTCTAGTTGCTGGAGTGTTGGTTTGCACAGGAAGATTGGCAGCCAACTGCGCCAGAGGCAGAGGAGTCTTGCACCTTGATAGGACAGCATATGAAGTCTCTTGTGTACTGGCAACAGCAAATTGTGCAGCATTCTTGACAGAGACATATTGTGCAACAGTCGTAGTGTCAGCAACTTTAGACTGTGCAGCAGATTGCGCAACAGGCTTCTTGGCAGACTGCACAGCAGTCTTGCTGGCAGAGACAATAGACTGCGCAGCAGTCTTGGAGACCCATACTGGGCGCATTTTGCTCGTGGCAGAATTGGTTGCAGTGCGAGGAGTGGTCTTAGAGTTGATCATGGCTTCATAGGCTGTCTGGTTGACCTTCACAACCAGCGTCTTCTGCGTCTTTCCGATAGATGCTACGACACATTGAGTTGTCACTTCCTCGTCGGAGGAGAAAGTCGTCCCCAGCAGAGTCGTCATTTTGTTTGCAAAAATGAACTTTATTGATAAAAACTTTGTAAAGATTACAAGAATTCTGGGAAAGTACAACTGTAGGAATCCAATCTAGAAGACGATTGCTTTATCCCTTGGACGATGTGAACTTTGAAGACGGTAGCCTCTGAAGTTGAAGGCAAAAGCTTCGGAAGAATGCAGCAGCACTTGGGCAAGAACTCCTGAACTCTCTGATATTTCTGAACTTTATGTCCGATCCCCTTTAATGAAGACTTGAAACTCTATTTATAGAGTTCTGGAAATAACTAATTTTTAGTTATTCTGAATGGCGCAAGTTGGATTGCGCAGGAACTGGATTGCACAGCATCAGACTGCGCAGGCAGTTGTCTGGTCGTGGGCCAACTGTCTTGGACACATGGCATCATTTGATTGAAATACGCATGATCGTGTGAAGACGGTTGCCACGTAACGAGCAATTGATGGCATGAATGCCACGTGTACTTTTGTCAGTTGTCATGATGAAGTGCGTCACATAAATTGTGCCGACTTTGGATTACGCTGAGATGGATTACGCTGGACTGGATTGCGCATGCACTGGATTGCGCTGCATGTACAGCTATCTTCGAGCGTTGTACGGCGCAATAAACGAACAGTCTCCTCGTTCTTCGTGCTGTCAGCTGTCAGAAGATTTGATTGTGTCAGATAATGATGATATGACCACGTCAGCTTGCGCAGTTGAAAGTGTGCACAATCTAGTGTGCGCAATCTGATTGATGCGCAATCTGATGTCTGCGCAGTTCATTTAAAAGTTATATTTTTTGATTTTATGGCTTTGTTGATGGGTGCAACTTGATTTTTTAGGACCTACAAGCAACGGTGATCATTCACCCCAGCATGCCATCTTCCATCTTTTGCCTGTCATCTTCTTCGCTGCTGTGATTACAAAATCTTTTTAGATTCTCGTAATATCATAACGATATCTTTTTAGATCTTCGTTATACTTGCGCAACCTTCCTAGAAGTGTTGCATTGGAACATTGTTTTTACAATTGTTTCATATTCTCTGTTTTCTATCAAAAATTGTGCCCCAGCAATAACAATCTCAAAGCTTTATTGCTACGATGAAAAACGTTAATGCTTCACTCCTCAATACTGACTTTTGCAAATTAGAAAAGTTTGATGGAGAGCATTATCAAGTCTGGAAGAGGAAGGTTTTTCTCACTCTTCAACTCAGAGACGTGGATCACGTGCTTCTTGAAGAGGAACCTACCGTTCCAGATACTGGATCTGCTGCCGCAATCTCTGCGGCTACTAAACTTCAGGCCAAGTGGAGAAGAGAAAATAGCATTTGCAGGCTGCTTATCCTGAATGCTATGGAGGATTCCCTTGCAGAATCCTATTCTAAGAAGAATATTGCTAGAGACATATGGGAGTCTCTAGAAAAACTCTACGAAGAAGACAAGAACCGCAGTAAAAATTTTGTGGTTGAAATATATCACAAGTGGTTCTTTGAGGACGAAAAGTCTATGCTGCCGCAGGTGAAAGAGTTCCTAAAACTGCGACAGAAGTTGGAATACGAGGCGATGCCCCTCCCTGACAAGTTCGTTGTTGGAGGGATTGTCTCAAAGCTCTCCGCTGGGTGGAGTAAGTTCTATGCAAACATGCATAGGAAGAAGCTTGAGATCAGCCTTGAAGATCTCTTGCAGGAAATATATGTTGAGGACCAGATGCGGGCTCAACTGAAGGTGGATATACTGTCCAAGCAATTGGCTAACGCCAATCTGGTTCAGTCCAAAGAACCAAGGGGAAAGCAGGCGGCTTTCCACAGCAACAAGAAGGACCCTGACAATCTAAAAGTCAAGGAAACTTCTATCAAGAAAAAGAAGCCAAAGTCTCAAATGCCTTGCTTCAAGTGTGGCAAGAAGGGCCACTTTAAGAATGAGTGCAAAGCAAAGACCAAGCAATCAGAGCAAAAAGAACCTAGTACGGTATCTATGATCACTGATGTTGTTGCTATGATTGTGCAGGTTGATGCGGTAAGGACTGACTCTGACTGGTGGGTAGACACTGGAGCCTCCTGGCATGTCTGCTCCAGTAAGGAGTGGTTCACCACCTATACACCCACTTCTGAAGTGGTTATGATGGCGAACCAGGCACAAGCTGAAGTGCTCGGGATCGGGACGGTGGTGTTGAAGCTGACTTCGGAAAAGTCTCTGACGCTTCAAGGCGTGAAGCACGTACCTGCTATCGCCAAGAACCTGATCTCAGGAGGCCTACTCTGCAAAGCAGGCCTCAGGATGGACATCAATGCTGGCCAGATGGTGATGTCTATCAAAGAAACATATTTCGGGAATGCTTTTTAGACCGAAAGAATGTTCAAAATTCAGCTTGTAAATCAGTCCAATATAATTAATGTGATTAATAAAGTCACTCATTCTACTTATACTCTTGAGTTGTGGCATAATAGGCTAGGACATGTTCATTGTAAATAAATAAACAGAATGTCTAGTCTAGGACTTATCTCCAAGTGTGGGGATAAGGTAGAGAAATGTGAAGTTTATGCTCAAACAAAGATCACAAGGAAACCCTTTCCCTGGGTTAATCGAAGTACAGATCTTCTGGAGTTGGTACACTCCGATATCTGTGACTTCAAACAGTTCTCTACAAAGGCCGGGATGAAGTATTTCATAACCTTCATCGATGACTTCTCAAAGTATGCGTTCGTCTACTTGCTGAAGGCTAAAGACAAAGCATTCGAGAAGTTCAAGGAGTTCAGAGCCGAAGCTGAGCGGCAGACTGGACAACAACTCAAAAGGATAAGAAGTGATCGAGGTGGGGAGTACAGGTCTCATAAATTTGCATCGTTCTGCAAAGAACATGAAATTGTCAATGAGACTACGGCTGCGTATTCTCCTCAATCAAACGGAGTAGCAGAGAGGAAGAACAGAACGTTAACAGAAATGATTAACTCAATGTTGTTGACTGCTGGTCTTCCTAAGTGCTACTGGGGAGAAGCTGTATTGACGGCCACTTTTATTCTAAATAGAGTGCCTCATGCAACTTCAGACGTTACTCCTCATGAACTCTGGTTCAAGGTCAGACCTAACTTGAATGTAATTCGAGTGTGGGGGTGTCTGGCATATGTCAAGCTTCAAGATCTGAAGATTCAGAAGCTTGGGACAAGGACTACTAAGACGATCTTCTTGGGGTATGCCGAGAAGAGTGATGCTCAGAGATTTCTTGATATTGAGTCAAATCATATCATTGAATCTCGCGATGCAGAATATTTTAAAGACAAATTTGCAAGGCACAAGAATATTGTTCTTGCGGATGTTCCGGAGAACAATGAGGGTGCGCAGGTCTTCAATGAAGATGTGGTCCAAGAAGATGTTGTTGAAACAACGGTTGAACCAGATCTCGTTGAGTCGTTATCGAAGCGAGTGAGGAGGCCGAAGGACTTCGGAAGTGACTTTGTTACCTATCATGTGGAAGCAGATCCGCTTACCTATGATGAGGCGATGAAGACCAAAGATACGATTTTCTGGAAGGAGGCGATTGACAATAAAATTGATTCCATCACCTCAAATAACACTTGGGTGTTGGTTGATCTTCCTGAAGGAGCGAAACCCATCGGATGCAAATGGATCTTCAAGAAGAAGATGAAAGCAGACGAAACTATTGACAAGTTCAAGGCTAGGTTGGTAGCCAAGGGGTTTTCTCAGAAGCAGGGGATTGACTATTTTGATACGTATGCTCCAGTAGCCCGGATGACCACCATCAGAATGTTGATTGCTCTCGCAGCAATACATAAGATGGTGATACATCAGATGGATGTGAATACAGCTTTCCTAAATGACGAGCTAACCGAAGAGATTTACATGCAACAGCTAGAGGGATTTGTCATCAGGGGTCTTGAAGACAAAGTCTGCAAGTTGGTGAAATACTTGTACGGTCTTAAACAAGCTCCCAAGATATGGCATGAGAAATTTGACAAAGTTATAAGGTCAAATGGCTACATGGTCAGCGATACGGATAAGTGTGTTTACACGAAGTTCGCTGATGGAAGAGGTGTGATCGTTTGTCTGTAAGTGGACGACATGCTTATCCTGGGTACGGATATTAGCTGTGTCACGGAGACAAAGAAATTCATCTCAAGCAAGTTCAGTATGAAGGACTTGGGGGAAGCTGATGTGATCTTAGGGATCAAGATCATTCGGAGAGACACTGGACTAGCGCTGTCACAGTCTCATTATATTGAGAAAATGATCACTCGTTATGGGTATCGGGATCTTCCAGGGATCGATATGCCGTACAGGTATGATCTGAAGTTGAAGTCTAATTCAGGGAAAAGCGTCAGGCAGCTGGAGTATGCAAGCATAATCGAAAGTTTGATGTATGCTATTAATGCCACAAGGCCTGACATATCTTTTGCCGTGGGAATGCTGAGTCGTTTCACGAGCAACCCAGGTGCTGAACACTGGAAAGCTGTGAAACGGGTTATGAGATATCTCAAGAAGACTCAGACATATGCACTATACTACAACGGAGATCCATCGGTAGTGGAAGGCTTCAGTGATGCCAGCTGGTGCTCAGAGGTGGAGAGCGAGAGGTCCACAGGTGGATTCATTTTCACAATGGATGGAGCTGCTATATCGTGGAAGTCGAAGAAGCAGACTATGCTCTCGCGATCATCCATGGAATCTGAGTTCTTTGCACTTGATACCGCAGCCGAGGAAGCAGAATAGCTTCGGGAGCTCATGTATGATCTTCCAATGGTTGGGGCGCAAATACCGATGATACCGATATACTGCGACAACCAGGCGACTGCGGCGGTGACATCAAATGACCTCTTCAACGGGAAGAAGAGGACTGTGCGGTTGAAGCACAGGGCAGTACACGATCTTATCAAGAGAGGTGTTATTGCAGTTATTGATGTTCGGAGTCAGGAGAACCTGGCGGATCCGTTCACCAAGGGCCTCAAGCGCCAGCTGGTCGATGACACAGCTTGTAAAATAGGCTTGAAGGCATTCTGATATTGTATTATTGTATTCCTACCATAAAGTTTTATGCTATTAGTTCAAAGATTTATCTACTAGGCATCTAGCTTTTGGTTCAAGGGAGGACCACTAATCGGAAGAATATCAGAAACGGTGGGTACATGTTCTATTAGGCATGGAGAGGTTACGGACCTATAACCACTGTTGTCTACTGTTGTTTTCTGTGGAAAACGGTTCCTGTGGGAAGGTTGGCTTAATTGCTTTAATGAGTTCTCAGGCAGAGTGAATGCATGGTGTGCCTTACAGGAGGCACGGTAGAGCAGCACTACAAGGAGTGAAACTCCATGCTACAGTGGGGTGACTCTACAATGAGGTTCCTATATATAGGGTGCTGCCCAGTAATATGATAAAGCCTCGGCTTTGCAGGCCAAGTCACAGCGGTGTAGCACCGCAAATAGGCAGTTAGCCTAATGCTGTATGATAAAAATAAAGAGGGGTGTAGTCAGCACTACAAAGAGGAGGAGTTCCTCATGTTACAGTGGCACGACACCACGATGAGGTACCCTGTTAGGGATAAAGCCTCGGTCTTACAAGCCATGTCGTTGCGGCGTAACACCGCAAGGGAGCCTAAGGCTTTATGCTGGGTAGTTTGGCACTACAAAGAGGCGGTTGCCTCATGCTACAGTAGTATGACACTACGATGAGGTTCCCGGTACGGGATAAGGCCTCGGCTTTAAGCCATGTCATAGCGGCATAGCACCGCAAGGGAAGCGTAAAGCGCTTCATGCCATGTCTCTTTATAATGAACTCACCTATAGTGTATGGACAAAGAGATATCAAGCCGTCTCTTGAGGGTAAACTTGTAGACGTCCAAAATTATACACTAAAACCAGGCTGGCACAGGGCCTTTAATGTGTAGCCAGAAGCACATGTAACTACATTATGTGAGTGAAAAGAATTTCAGCTATGATGCAGAATTCAAGGCTTAGTCCATTCTTGTATTATAGTCTGATTTTTGACCCATGCGGGAAGATTCAAGTCGTTAGCGACATCTCTCCTAATGCATGATGGACAGTTACTGTGGGGAACACTTATACCCATATATAGAGATATGTGGGGGATTGTTGGAGTTTTGGCCTTTCCTTTAGAAACTTTAGTCCCATATTGGATAGGCAAAAGAGTTTGTATCTCTATATATTAGCTTTGCTATTATTGGAGATACACATGTGGTGTGGAGGTGCACATGGGTTTGCCATGTGGGGTTATTTTTCTAATGGGAAAAAGGCTAAAATCAACAATAAAAGCATTCATGCTTTTTGCTCTTGGGAAATTTATTTCCAAATGAGCTAAGCCCCGTAGGGGCTTAGCGACTCGGACTCGGACTCGGAATCGGACTCGGACTCGGACTCGGGCTCATGGGCTCATAAGGTGTAATGTGCATTTTGTTAGCACACTTTGCACTTAGCACGTCAGCATCGTCGCTAGGCGCATAGTGCGCTTTAGTTGCGCTCGTTGCGCGAGCCACTTGCGCAGCCACGTTGCGCAAGCCCAGTTGCGCTGCCCAGTTGCGCATGCCCAACTGCGGAAGCCCAGTTGTGCTGTCCTGGTGCACGTCCAGGTTGCGTTCAGGTTGCGCTTGGGTGCGCTGGGTTGCGTAGGGTTGTGCTGGGTTGTGCTGGGTTGCGCTGGTTGCGCAGTGTACGCAGTGTGCGCAGTGCGTAAAGTGCACACAGTGTGCGCAGTTCAGTGCGCGCTCTGTCGTACAAAGTGCAAGGAGTGCTGGGTGTATGCAGTTAGCAGCAGAACGTGCGTTTGCAAGTTCTGGACGGTTGCTACATGTTCGGGGTGGTTATTACCACGTCCCTAACTTTATGGCAACCGACCAGTTGCTGCAGGGCCTATATAAGGCATCCTCTCTCTCAAGGCTCATCATAGAATAGAAAGAGAAGCCACCAGAAAGTTTACGAAGTGTTCTTTAGTACAAGTAAACAGATAATTCAGATGTGTTCTTTAACACAGTTTTGATCTTCCAGAAGCCTTCGAGAGAGAGAGAGAGAGAGGATAGGCGCCGCACCAGCGTTGCTTTTACACGGGAGTTCGTGTCCGTCCGAGGAGTCAGAAGAGCAGAAGTGTTCCAAGTTCTCCGACGAACTTGCTGGTTCCTGGAAGCTGTTCGTCTAGGGCGAATAAAGCTTTAAGCAACGGTGATCATTCACCCCAGCAGGCCATCTTCCATCTTTCGTCTGTCATCTTCTTTGCTGCTGTGATTACGAAATCTTTTTAGATTCTCGTAATATCATAATGATATCTTTTTAGATCTTCGTTATACTTGCGCAACCTTCCTAGAAGTGTTGCGTTGGAACATTGTTTTTACAATTATTTTATATTCTCTGTTTTCCATCGAAAAATTGTCCCCCGGCAATAACATATTCTTTATGGTCAATAGACCTTATGAATGAAACTGCAACAATTCTTTTAAAATTATTATCATTAGATAATGTTACAGGCTTATTGGATGGATATATAGATATAATCCTTGTGCTTGTTTGTGTATTCCAAATTTTATAATATTCTTCTAACACATTTTATTGCGTTAGCTGTTTATTAATATATTGTTTAATAAATCATTCAGAAAACCATCTAGTTCTATTAGTTTGTCGAAGATGTGCATAATATCCAATTTAAAGAGTCGTTTGAAAAAAGTACTCACAAACATAACCTAATGATTACTTAGGTTATTTTAATTACTATATTATTAGAAAAAAACTAGGAGAGGATTACATTAATTACTTTATGTTTGGGAGATTTAAACTCATGACAATAAGCTATATCTTACTATTTACAACCAAATCCTACAACCCAAAATATTTTAGCAATACAACTTTTTCTTTTTGCATCTTCTATTTTTTTTTTCTTTAAACCAACAAATGTCCCAACAAAAGAACTCGGAGAATTAGTGTGGAAGTCCATAAGTTAATGTCAAAAAAGTTATAGAAACATAATTTTTAAGGCCTCGTTTGGTTCACAGAATCATGCGGTTGGCAAAGAAAAGTTATTATTTTTCTATGTTTGGGTGGTAAAGAAATTGAGGAGAAAGGAAGGCGATTTTCAATGGAAAGAAAATTAGGAGAAAAATGGTTCCATCCGTCAAAGCAATGATTAATTTTTCCAACTTTAAATA
Source organism: Iris pallida (assembly GCA_029216955.1). NCBI lineage: Eukaryota > Viridiplantae > Streptophyta > Magnoliopsida > Asparagales > Iridaceae > Iris > Iris pallida. Next base: position 418,281 of record JANAVB010016194.1, on the reverse strand, counting down.
TTATCTTTATCTTCCAATTTCCTTAGAAAATATTTAGGAAATGTAATTTCCCAAAGGAAAGGAAACTTCAAAAAATTTATTTTCTTTTCTTTCGGTGAACCAAATGAGACATAAGGCCACGTTTGATTCACGAAATCGGAGCCTTAGCAAAGGAGAGTCATTTATTTCATGTGTTTGGATGCCAAAACAAACGAGGAGGAAAATAAATTGATTTCCAAGAGGAAAATAATTCCTCCAACCTACCAAATGATTTTTTTTCCTCTGAGCATCATTAGTAGTTGAGACTCTCCAATGCAATTTGGAGTCCAAAAATTTGCAAAAAGGAAGAAGGTAAATGTAGAATGGGGTTGGATTTGTATGAGAATAGTAGAAAATAATAAAGTGAGCTCCGGTCCCAAAAATTGTGTGGTCAAAAATTAATGTAGGAAAAAATAACGTAAAATCTAGAATCTAGAAAATTGGGCTCCAATTGTGACTACTATTCTACAAAATGAGTTCCTACAATCTAGAATGTAAAAATTGAGAGGCTCAACCTATAGCTCCCATTGGTGTGATGAGACCCAAAATCTAGAAATTGAAAATAGGGATGAGACTTACTATTCTACAAAATGAGCTCCTACATTTTGAATTTATAATTTAGAATGTGTGATGGGCGTTACTAATGATGCTCTAAGAGCATCATTAGTAGTTGGGACTCTCAAATACAATTTGGGGCCCAAAATTAAAAAAAATATAAATGTAGGATGGGTTGAATTTGTATGAGATTAGTAGAAAATGATAAAGTGAGCTCCGGTCCCAAAGATTGTGTGGTCAAAATTTGATGTGAAAAAATAATAATATAAATTCTAGAATCTAGAAAGTTGGGCTGCAAATTGAGACTTACTATTCTACAAAATAAATTCCTACAATCTAGAATATAGACATTGGGAGACCCAACCCTTAGCACCTATGGGTGGAATGAGACCGAAATTGCAGAAATTAGAACTAGAGATGAGACTTACTATTCTACAAAATGAGCTACTACATTCTAAATCTAGAAAATGGGATGAGCCTTACTTATGATGCTCTAAGACCATCTCCAATGGGGGTTTCTATCTTCCCTATTTCTATGGAAGAAATCCATTTTAGAAAAAAATTCTCCCAATGGTAATTTCTATCACCATTTCTATCCTATGTGGCAATGATGTAGGATGGAAACTTTCTAGGAGGGTTTCTACATGTAGAAACTCTCATAGAAATTCTTCTATCTCTCATGACAATTATTATTGGACCCCACACCATTAAATTGGTCCTTTTACTATGTGACACATAGGATAGAAATGGAGAACCATTGGAGATCATTTTTGTATGTCTATAATTTCTATGTAGAAACTCTTCCAACTATGATAGAAATCTCCTTAAAGTACAATGTCAAGTAGGATAAGAACTCAATTTTAGAAATCACCATTGGAGATGGTCTAAGGCTCATCCCATTTTCTAGATTCTAGATTTAGAATGTAGGAGCTCATTTTATAGAATAGTAAGTTCTATCCCTAATTCAAATTTCTACCATTTTGGTCTCATCCTATCCATATGAGCTAACGGTTGGGCCTCTAAATTTCTATATTCTAGATTGTAGGAACTCATTTTGTAGAATAGTAGGTCCCAATTTGGAGGCTAACTGTCATGACCCGATCCCAAATAATTGGGTCGAACCGGATCATGCCCAACCTGCACCTTTGTGAGACGGCGACAGTAAGCTGTTCCATAAGCAGGTAATCACAACAACATCTATACATTTGTCATAACTGAATATTCGGGAATTTAAAACTTTATTCAACATTTGAATAAATACAACTGGAAAGTAAAAGAACTGAAATGAATGCTGAATTCAAACTAACAATTTCCAAAACAACAGAACTGGAAACAGGAAAAAAAATATCTAGCTAAGCGTTCAGCTCGACGGCCTCAGGTCCTGCGTCCTCCAATGGGGACTCTGGCAACACTACAGGATACAGAACTTGGTCATAATAGCTGTTGTATAACAATTCAGCATCCTCAAAATCCCCTAAAAATGTTATCTCCAGTCAGGAGAGAGCAAAGTACAATTTATGATAATCCAACAATTGAATTAATAATAGAGTTATGCACTTTTAAACAATTTAAAATAAATAGTTCTCCGGCAGTTAAAATATTGTGATGTGAATAGGCAATGAATATGACCGGATTGGGTTGTACAGTTGTATCATATTGATACGATATGGCTTATCCCCGTGTGTATGAGGGGTAAGCTAATACAGTCATTATACTACTTTGGATGTGGTCATACTCATTACACTACTCCCCCAGTACCCAACAGTCAATCAGTCAATGCTCTCAGAGAGAGTTCCATGTTGCATCGTGGTTTAAACTTGCAATAAAACGATTACTAAATAATTGTAAACTAACACAAAATGTACTTGCCTTTGTTTATGACTGGATTCGATGTTGGTTCCGGGATGATGCTAGTACAGTCCTCGAAATCCTACAATTGAGAATTCCTGACTTAGCACCAATATTCAATCCATATCTAGGTGTGCTAGTTACAATCTCTAGAATTTGTCCTAGTCAAATTTTAGATTATTTACAACTCTACTTAAAGTGCGCTTATCGAGGTGAGTTAATATCTTACGAAGAAAAGTCAATTTAACTTTATATTTGGAAAAACTCGTAGTTATTGATTTACTTGGTAAAACTTTGTATTTTTGTAATATATATATATATAAACAAGTTTTCTTCTAGTGATAAAACATGAACTTGTTATCTTGGTAACATTTTATTCATTTAATTAACTTGGAAAAATCTTTATTAATTTTATACAAAATACTTAATATCCTAATTATAATTTATGCGTCCTAAAAAATGGAAATCAACCCAAAAAAGAAATGAAAATCAACCCAGAAAAGAAATAAAAATCAACCCAGAAAAGAAATGAAAACCTAGACTAACAATACAGGGGTACAGCTAACAAAATAGAAATCTGGGCTTATGCCCTTACAAACTTTACATAAATAAAATAAGAGAAAATTAGTTAGCTCTGACTAATATCCCGTATTTTAAATATCGAAAACAAAACTAAAAATAAATTTAATTAAATATTAGGAGTCTCAGACTTGGTCCAATCGTCACAGTTAGCTAATGCCTCAATGTCCGGGTAAAACCGATTTCGTTTGTATTTCGCTAGGGCCCACGGACCGGTATGGTCGTCGCCCAAAAATCTATTTTAATAAATATTTTCGAAAACCAATTTAAAACTCATTTATAAAATTTTATAAAAATTTGGGCAGCATTCCCTCTATATTCGGGATAACCCAAAACTGGAAAAATGCGCCAACAATTCCAACAATTATCCCAAACTAGGGAAAACCCAATAATTAACTTCCAAAACCATTTTTACACAAAATTAAATTCACAGAATAATTTCCGAAGCTTAATCGGAACCCGAAATATGATCGAAAATCCGAAAATGAAATCGAAAACCACAGCACCCAAAAGTCCAGAAAATATATTTCGGAAAAATCTGAAATAACCATAGAATATCACAAAAATGTCTCCGAAAAATCCGAAGTCACTACGTCGACCTAAAACCGAATTCCCGGGAGGGAATCGGGGACCAATTTTATCATCGACTACCGAAATGGAACGGGACAAAGGAATGATACCTTGGGTTGCTCGGCTAGAGCTCTCAGATGAAGATATAGAAAATAAACGGGGACAGCAGCGGAATCGGCGCGACGAAATCGCGAAAAACGCGGACAGCAGGTCGGGAAACCCGCGGACAGCGCTGGACAGATCAGCGGGGCACGAGGCTCACGGGAAAGTCCGGCGGAGGCCGGAGGGGAGCGGCCCGGAGGTGGACGGAGCCGCGGACGGCGCTCGGCCTAGGGTTCTTGCCGAGAGGGGCGGCCGGCAGAGGGGCGCAGGTGCTGAAATCGGGGCGCCGGAAGTGGACGACACGGGAGACAGCGCCGGGGCGCGCGGGGTGGCCGGCTGGGGTCGCCGGAGCTCGCGCGGGGAGGCGCCGAGCAGGGGTGGCCGGAGTCGGCCGCAGGGTCGCGGGATGGCGCGCGGCCTCGGGAAGTGGGTCCGGCGCCGGGCGCGGACGCGGGCTCGGGGCTCGGGTGGCTTTGGGAGGCGGGTCCGGTAGAGGGGGCCGGAGGAGGCGGCTTGGGCGCCGGAGTGGGGAAAGAGTTCGGGTGGAGAGAGTTGGGAAAAATATAAAAAGAAAGAACGAATAGAGTGCTGGTGTTGGTGATGGTTTATTAAGAAAGGGAAATGGGGAAATAAGTATGCTGGTAGGAGTGGTGGTGGTTTGTTTTAATAAGGAGGAGGGTAGGAGAATTTGTAGGGAAAAGAAAGGAGTGGAGTAGTTGTAGGAGAGAGAGAGGGGGAGTGGGAATATGGGCGGGTGTATGGCCTGGTCGTGGGGACCAGGCCAAAGGTTTAAAATTTATTAATTTTTTTATAACTAATAGATCAGGATTAAAATAAAAAGAATGGGTTCGGATCGGGATTGGGTTTCGTGAAACTGGTCCAGGCTCGGTCTCGCAAACAAAAATCCAAATTATTATTTTGAAAACAATTTTGAACCCATAATATAATAATAATAATAGTAATAATATTATATAATAGTAATAATAAATTACAAATCCAAAAACTGGGTTTCACAATCTTTCCTCCTTAGAAAATTTCGTCCTCGAAATTAAAGGCAGGGTTAGGGTGTACCTCAAGTCTCAAACAGGTACGGATACTGCTCCAGTATCTGGTCTTCTCGCTCCCAGGTAGACTCGCCTGGTGAGTTGTGCCGTCACATAACTCTGACTATCGGCGTCACAGAGTTCCTGGTTATCTTCTCTCCTCTGTCCAATATTGCCACTGGCTTCTCTGGCACTGTGAGGCTGGGTCCAATTTCCAGCTTCGAATGGTCCACGATGTGGCTCGGGTCCGAGATGTAGCGTCTCAGCTGCGAAACGTGGAAGACGTTGTGGACGCCTTCGAGACTTGGGGGTAGAGCCACCCGATAAGCCACTTCTCTAATCCTGTTGATTACTTCAAAAGGACCAATATACCTGGGGCTTAACTTTCCTGCTCTGCCAAAACGGATGGTTCCTCTGGTAGGAGAGATCTTCACAAACACTCTGTTGCCTTCTTCAAACTCCAACGACCGTCGGCTGCTATCGGCCCAATGCTTCTGTCTGTCCTGGGCAATCCTGAGCTTATCTCTGATCATTCTTACCTTCTCTACTGTATCGGTCACCATCTCAGGTCCAAGCAATACTCGTTCTTCGACGTCGTCCCAAGCAAGTGGAGTGTGGCAATGACGTCCATAGAGTACCTCGAACGGTGTCATACCGATGCTAGCTGTTGTTGTAGGAGAACTCTACCAAGTGCAAATGGTCTTCCCAAGACCCTCCAAATTCTAAGACGCAGGATCTCAGCATGTCTTCTAGCGTCTGGATTGTTCTCTCTGATTGTCCGTCAGTCTGGGGATGGTAGGCAGTGCTGAACTTCAGTTGTGTTCCCAAACTGTCATACAAACTCTTCAAAAAGTGAGAGGTAAATCTAGTATCTCTGTCAGACACAATACTTACCGGAACTCCATGAATCCGATCGATGTGTCGCATGTACAGTGCTGCCAACTTCTCAGTGGATAGATCCACCTTGAAAGGAATAAAGTGGGCTGACTTCGTCAGTCGGTCCACGATAACCCAAATGGCATCCTTCCCTCCTTGGGATCGAGGCAGTCCCGACACAAAATCCATTATTATGTGCTCCTATTTCCACTCCGGAATGTCTAGCGACTGCAATAGTCCTGCTGGTCTCTGTCTGCTAGCTTTTACTTGTTGACAAATTAAACATCTAGCCATATACCTGGATACATCCTTCTTTATTCCGTACCACCACACTATAGTACGCATATCCCGATATATTTTGTTGGCTCCAGGATGTATGGAATACTGCGACTGGTGCGCTTCTTGTATCAGCTCGTTCCTCAGTTCGCCAGTTGGTACGCAATGTCTCGTACCATTCTTCAGTGCTCTGTCACTGACGATTGAGAATCCTTCAAGTGTTTCTGCCAGCACTTGATCTCTGAGTTTGCAAAGCGTCTCATCTTGGAATTGTGCCCCCTTGACTCTGTCTATTAGACTTGAACGCACTTGCAACTGCATCATTGTTGATTCAGCTCCTGGTACAATGGCTTCTCTTTCCAGTTTTTTCATTTCTTCTTCAGACAGTACAATTTTTAGTCTAAGCTTTTCCATGTCCTCCAGCAAATGACGCTCCTTGGTCAAGAACATTTCAATCGGGTATCGACTAAGTGCATCTGCAACAACATTAGCCTTACCCGGATGATACTGCAGGTTGATGTCGAAATCCTTCATCAGCTCTAGCCATCGTCTCTGTCATATGTTAAGCTCTTTCTGAGTGAAAACATATTTAAGACTTTTGTGGTCTGTAAATATTTCCACTCTCTCTCCATAAAGGTAGTGCTTCCATATCTTCAATGCAAATATCACCGCTGCAAGCTCTAAATCATGTGTGGGATAGTTCTTCTCATGAGTCCGTAATTGCCTAGATGCGTAAGCAATTGCTTTTCCGTGTTGTTGAAGAACGCAGCCCAATCCCTTACCGAAAGCATCACTATAAATTGAGAAACCGCCGATACCTGTAGGTAGCGCAAGTATCGGCGCCGTTGTAAGCCTCTTCTTCAGTTCTTCAAAAGCTGACTAGCAAGCTTCAGACCAAATGAATTCTTCGTTCTTCCTGGTAAGCTTCGTCATTGGTTCAGCAATCCTGGAGAAATCCTTCACGAACTTTCGGTAGTAGCCAGCCAAACCCAAAAAGCTTCTGATTTCTGCAACCGAACTTGGTGCAGTCCACTTCTCAATAACAGCTATCTTCTTTGGATCCACCGAAATTCCTTTTCATGTGACAACATGGCCCAGAAATTTTACTTTGTCTAAAAAGAATTCGCATTTAGATAGCTTACCATAGAGCTTCTCTTTCCTCAAGGTGCTCAGAACTTTCCTCAGGTGCTCTTCATGCTCTTCTTCAGTCTTCAAATAGATCAATATGTCGTCGATGAAGACAACAACAAACTGATCCAAGTATTCATGGAAGACCTTGTTCATAAGGTTCATGAATACTGTGGGGGCATTCGTCAGTCCAAATGGCATGACCAAAAATTCAAATTGCCCATACTTGGTGTTGAACTTCGTCTTGGGAATATCCTCTTTCCTGACCTTGATTTGGTGGTAGCCTGATCTGAGATCTAACTTCGAAAATACCTTGGCTCCACTTAGTTGATCAAACAGGTCGTCGATCCGGGACAGAGGGTACTTGTTCTTGATGGTGATATTGTTCAGCGTCCGGTAATCAATGCACATCCGCACGGTTCCATCCTTCTTGGACACGAACAAAATTGGTGCTCCCCAGGGTGAAGCCCCGTCTCTGATAAATCCTTGTGCCTTCAGTTCGTCAATCTGGTCCTTCATCTCCTTTGCCTTCTTGGGGTTGATTCTGTAGCATCCCCGAGAAATAGGGGAAGAGCCGGGTACTAGATCGATGGTGAATTCCATACCTCGATCTGGCGGCAATCCTGGAAGACTATCTGAAAAGACGTCCATGAATTTTGCTATGATAGGGTGAGGAGGCCCGGGTTCTTCGGTGATGGAGGAGTAGGTAACACTCTTTATGTCTTCCGGAGCTCGAGAGATTTCAAACTCCGGTTCTCCTGGTGGGCTGAAGATTACACATCTTCTATGACAATCTATCAGCGCATGCTGCTCACTTAACCAGTCCATCTCTAGGACTATATCATAGTTGGGCAAGGGCATCACAAGTAAGGGTGTTAAGAATTGGTGGCCTGAGATAGTTATGGGACAGTTACAAGCCTCGATGATGGGTATGGGTCCACCACCGGTCATAACTCTACTAATCATCTTGCTAAGTCTCGTATCTAGGTGGTGTGCAGAAATAAACTTTGATGATATGAAACTGTGTGATGCACCCGAATCAAATAATGATATAGCAGGATGTGAAAACACATAAATGGAACCTGTGATGACATCAGCGGTGGGTTCCTGCTCTGGTTCCTGATCTTCTGCTGCTAGGGCAAAAGTGTTTGTAAAAACAAAAGTATGAACTTTATTTAACAAACTTTGTAAAAAGATTACAAGAATTCTGGGAAAGTACAATTGTAGGAATCCAATCTAGAAGACGATTGCTTTATCCCTTGGACGATGTGAACTTTGAAGACGGTAGCCTCTGAATTTGAAGGCAAAAGCCTCGGAAGAATGCAGCAGCACTTGGGCAAGAACTCCTGAACTCTCTAATATTTCTAAACTTTATGTCTGATCCCCTGGAATGAAGACTTGAAACTCTATTTATAGAGTTCTGGAAATAACTAACTTTTAGTTATTCTGAATGGCGCAAGTTGGATTGCGCATGCACTGGATGGCACAGCATTAGACTGCGCAAGCAGTTGTCTGATCATGGGCCAACTATCTTGGACACATGGCATCATTTGATTGAAATGCGCATGATCGTGCATAGACGGTTGCCACGTAATGAGCAATTGATGGCATGAATGCCAAGTGTACATTTGTCAGTTGTCATGATGAAGTGTGCCACATGAATTGTGCTGACTTTGGATTGCGCTAAGATGGATCACGCTGGGCTGGATTACACTACAAACAGATTGCGCTGCATGTACAGCTGTCCTCGAGCACTGTACGGCACAATAAACGAACAGTCTCCTCATTCTTTGTGCTGTCAGTTGTCAGAAGATTTGATTGTGTCAGGTAATGATGACTTGGCCACGTCAGCTTGCGCACTTGAAAGTGTGCGCAGTCTGCTCTGCGCCATCTGAATGATGCGCAATATGACTTCTGCGCAATTCATTTGAAGGATGTATTTCTTGATTTTCATGACTTTGTTGATGGGTGCAACATGATTTTTTAGGACCTACAAGACCCCCTTCAAAGTTTTTGAAAGTTGAATTTATTCAAAATTTTGAAATACTTTGAATTTTGAATTTTCAATCAAGTTGCGCACGTGATGATGTTGTCTGCGCAATCGGAGGGATTACCCCTATTTATTCGGTACAATCTGAGGCGGCCGTTGCTCTTTGAAAAACTATAAATAGTTCCCTTTATCCTTCATATTATTCTTTATTTGTGTTCATTGTGCTTGAGAGAGAGAAATCTCCGAGCCTACTCCGACTTCACTCTTTCTTCTTCGTCGATCTCATGGCTCCCAAGCGCTCCTCCGCCGCCGCCAAGGGCAAGGCCCCCGCCGAGTCTTCGGCTAGGGTTGTGCCGCGCCCTTCCCGTCACGAAGCTGCGCACCCTGCTTTGCGAGGTAGATAACCCGATCGAAAATCGTTTTTAGGGTTTTTCGACTTTACTGTATCTTCAAATCCATCTCTTTTTAGAGATGTGATCATACTGTGCCACCCTGTTTAGGGTTTTGGTTGCACGAACCCTTTATTCTTTATTTTTATGAAGAATATCTTCTCGCGCAATCGGTTGAATTGCGCTGGCAAAAGTCGGCACAATCGGCTGATTTGCACAAGATTGTCAGCGCAATCTGATGCTTGCGCAAGCTGATGTTTGCGCAATCTGATGTTTGTGCAATCTGATGTTTGTGTAATCTGATGTTTATGCAATCTGATGATAGAATCTCTGACTTGACTTGTACTAAATTATGATTTTTCTGTTTGATGCAGTTGATACCAGAGAGGACCCGAATTATGAAATCTTCACAGGAACTTTAGCTGAGCCAGAATACAAAGAGGACTTATCCCATGTACTCTTCCCCCAGTATGCCCTTCCATCATCTCGCCATGCTATCCTGATAACTCAGGATAATGAAACTTTGCTAAGTCTGATAAATGGACAGCCTTTACAATCTGCTGACGCTGTCACCCACAAGAAGCCTATGTTCCTCTTCGGCGACGCCATTGATAAAAGTTCTCAACCAAGACCCCGAGTTGAGTCGAGAACTTTCCAATGGAAGGAGAAACTGATCCAGTTACCAGACATAGCTAGATGCCTTCCTCTAGCAAGATATGCTCATGCGAGCCATCCAAGGAGGATGGACTGGGACATTACTCCCCTTCAACATACACGGACAGGAAAAATCTGTGTCAAGAAAGGTCCGAACAATAGGGACATGTTCTATAGTTCTTCCGAACGGCACAGAACTTTATTAAGAGGGTTGAAGCCAGGTTGTATCCCCCCTGGAACTCGTCTTTGTTACTGCCGGTAAGGACACCGATTTTTGCCAACGAGTATGCCAAGGCGAAGGGTAGATATCCGGATCAAGACATCCGGCTGACCGTTTTGGTAAACCCAGAAAACAGAAGATGGAACAGTATAGCCAACTGGGCATTGGCTCAATTTGAAGATCAACTTAAAGAGATCGATCTTTATAATGCGGTATACGCTACCGTATATGGCTTTCACCCAAATCTTCATCTGTTTCTAGCCCTGGCAGAGAGGTACAACTATAGGACAGGGACGTTCATGACGCCCCTTGGGGAGATGGGATTGGCTCTCCATGAGATAAAGTATATCTCAAGCCTGCCGAATGGAGACTCCCCTTATGAAGAGTATGTTCCCACCAACGACGAGTTAGAGAGACTGCGTCAGGAAAATCCAGAAATGGTAGCAGTTTTTGATGAAATACTGTGCCATTATAATATATGCTCCCTGTATTACCAGAGCGGCTCTTCCAGCACATGCTATTCCTCCAAATGGCTGCCTTATCTTTTTCTTAACCATATCGTTGAGAAGAAGACCAAATATCATGACTCCTGCAACCCATCTTTCTTTCATCCTCTCAGCAACAGTGAAGTGATAAGGCTGATGGAAGAGAATAAGAGGATGGATACCGAAGTTACTGATAAATACCAATATCCTCCGCTCAAGCCCGGGGATTTTGTTGAGAGCTTTATAAGAATGGGCTACAGGTCCATGTCTAAAGAAGCTCAGCTGGCGGGATTTTTGACCTACTGGCTCCGTCGATTTGTTGTACCAGGAGCAAGCGCCGTGGACCGCTTCCACCACGGCGTTCTCTTCGCTGCCGTCCGGTTAGTCTTCGGCTACCGGATGGATTTATTATCAGTGATGACCTGTAGGATAAATGCAGGTCTTCGTCTGTATATCGACGTAATGATCAAGTGGAAGGGTGAGAAAGGGAACTTCTCAAGATTGGAGTTGCCCTACACCTATCTATTCGGGTGGTTGCTTCTGCATCATCCATCTCTAATGAACCCCGACATGGGGCAGTTAGCGGCAGCTTTCTGCGTAGATTCTCCCGAAGCAAGTGGGTGTACGTCAGTCTGAAAGACTGCAGACGTGCCCTCAACCTTGGCAAGGGATGGAACTTTCAAAGCTTCGCTCCTCCAGCTGGTTACGAGTTCATGGCGACAAATATGGTTGATCTGGGGAGGCAGCTACTGGGCCGAGCAGCTTTCGACTGGCTGAAGGCAATTAGACCATCACATCTAGTATACAGATTTGAAGAGGAATGCTTCCTTGAACTATATCTGTCGAGCCGCTTCGTCCGTCAATTTGGTTATGACCAATTCCATGTGGGCAACGCCATAACTTGCCTGCAAGGAACGGGATACTTAATTGATGGTACGAGAGCATGGGCATACTACAATGCTCGAGACACTAGGACAGTGTTCTCGATGCCCAACAAAAATGACAATGGCCCAAGAATACTGTACACATATTCATTGTTCTACACAGCTGCCAATACATTTGTTGAGAATTTTAGTCTAATTGATAGTTTCGCAACAATAACTCGTCTGAAGAAAAGGGCTACTGCTATATTAGCTCCAGCAAACGACGAACAACATGAACCGGTGGATGATCCACTAGAAGCTTCTAGAGAAGTAAACTTCCCTGTGGAAGTTAACCAACCACTGAGAATTTCGCTGAAAGTGGTTAAGTCTCCAGCCAAGGAGAAGAAGAGAAAGAGAGAAGAGCATTCTTCTCCAGTCGCGAAGAAGAAGTTGATCTTGGAACCATCATTAGAGAAGATCACTACTAGATCACAATCCTGACAATTGGCTGAATCAACTCGAGAAGAAGCAGCTACACCGACCTCTATTCAGAAACAGGTCGAGATAGTAAATGTAGAGAGTCCTGAGAGGCCTCTGTATAGAAAGAAATTGGCCCACAGACGAAGAAAAAGAACAGTCTTTCCTCCAAGGCAAATCTTGTCTTTGGTAGTGATGAACGCAACAGCTGGACTCACCATGCCGTCTCCTACTCCTGTTTCTGAGTCTGGACATAAAACTCCTAGTCCAGAACAGAGGGAGGAGATCGAGCAGAGGAAAGAGAGAAATGAGGCCGTAGAGCCCAGAGAAGATATTGCAGAGACAGAGCATGAAGCTTTACAATCTCCTTTACCGGTGATGGAGACTACTCAACCTCCTGCTACACCAGGAGCAATCCGTAAGGAGGAAGATCGTTTGATGATCGATGCTTTAAATGACTGTGACTTCGGTTTACAGGATTATGTTGACCAAACCACTGCAACTGTCAGTGGGGAGGCACCAGAGGAACATAAAGGCGAGGAGAGCTCATCATCAGAAGATATCGAGGATGCACAGGATCCTGAGGTGCATGTGTCTCCTGAAGCTAGGTGCAGATATCTCCCGAAGCTGCTGATGACACCTTGGATCCCGAAAAGGATGTTGAGGTACAGGCATCCCCGGAAAAGATAGCAAATGAAGAAATGGCCCTGGAGGAAACTCCTGCTGTTGATCCCCAAGGTATAGAGTGAAATTAGCAATCTTCTTTTAATAAATTGATAGCTAACATCTTTATTCTTATTCCGTGCAGAGACCGTATCTTCTCCAGCATCTCCAGTATGCATGGATATAGTGCTTGCAACGACGATAGCCAGTAACAGTCGTCATTTATCATGTGGTTCTGAAGCAGGAAGTAGTCATGCAGTAATGTCTGAGGCTACTTCTGCTCAGCTGGAATCTGTCCCAACTAGGGGTGAGCATCGGTTCGGTTCGGTTCAAACCGAACCGAATATGTGAAAACCGAAATAACCGTAAACCGTATTTTTCAAAACCGAAAACCGAACCGTTTTTATAAAAACCGAACAAAAACCGAACCGAATTAATTCGGTTCGATTTTCGGTCGGTTCGGTTTCATGGGCCAATGTGCATGGCCTTCAAGTTTTCAGCAAAATGGGCCTATTTAAATAATAAAATTTAAAAAAATATATGATTTATTGTAATTATGAATTGTTATATTACATGAGTGAAAGATATTAGTATATATAGATTGAGAGTAGATAGAGAGAGTGCTCAAAGAAGCACCGACATAGAATAGGAGAAGAAAGTGCGCTCAGTTAGGGGTTAATAAACATTAGTATATGTATATTGTGGGTACTTTGATAAATTACTAAATCTAAATCGGCTTTCGGTTCGGTTCGGTTTTTCGGATGAAGAACCGAAAACCGAACCGTTATTTCAAATTTTTAAATTTTCAAACCGTAAACCGAACCGATAACCGAAAAACCGAACCGTTTGTCATATTTCGGTTCGGTTCGGTTCGGTTTTCGGTTTTCAACCGTTATATGCTCACCCCTAGTCCCAACAGATGACAGGCCTGATACTGGACCAAGCTATGGTAAGAATGCTTTCACTTTTTGATCTTCTTTGATAGTAGCAAATGATAGTCAAAATGACAAAAAATTAATTTTGCAGAGGAACAACCGAAAGGGGCGACCACCTCTACTCTAGCTCCTTTATTCAAAGAACCTTCTGTCCAAGTACAAGAAACTGAACGTCCCGCCGCTTCATCGTCAACAGGATTAGCTGCTACTCCTGGTGCTTTGGCTACCAATCAGTTTGTCATAAAATCATTTACCAAGTTCTTCTTTGATTCTTTGGGACCTTTAATAAATAGAGTGATGGAGAAAGAAGAGGCCGATTTCTCCACGGTTAGAGGTCCAACCTCTTATTTGGTAAATGCCATCTGCGATCAGGGTGATGAGCCTCAGGCCACTTTTCTTGAACACATATTAAATGAGCTGGAGACCTCAATAAATAGTTACAAAGAGCTAAACAAAGGAGAGGTGGAACTTTTAGTACAAGCTGAGTTTGAACGAATGTCCCAAGAGGCTGCAATTGAGAAAGTTAACTTCCAAATTCTCCTGGATACTTTCGCCGCCAAGTCTGCTGAGTACAATTCCAAGGTGGAAACAGTGACCTCTGTTGCTGAAAGAAAAGAACAGAGAATTGCTGAATTGAAAGCAGAGATTGCCAGTCTTCAGGAAGAACTGGAAGATGAGGTCACCGAACATCAAATTGCAATTCAACAACTCGGTGTTCTAACCCAAGAAAGGGACGAATATGCTGAAGCTCATAATACTGAAATCACTCGCCGAATGGTAACTCTGCCAACCTTTAATGAAAAATTTGGGATGGAAGAAGCCAGGAAGAGAGTGATGGAATCCCGCGAAGAGCGACTGCAGACTCTGAAGCAACAGATTGCCAATCTGATGACACCTCCGGCTTAGTATAGAAATATATTGTATCTTCTTGTTTTACAATATGAATCTTTGTAATGTCTTGAATTTTGATCAATAAAAGACAACTTTTTGTGGTTCTATTATTTATTGCATATCTTATTCAGATATAAATAATAGAGATAGAAAATATATTCAGAGGTACAGGACATGATATATTTCTTGATTCTAGAAAATAATCACAATTATATCTGCTCAGAGGTAATATGGACGTGGCAAATATAATTTATTGAATATTATTATTTTAATAGACAACTTAATCGAGAATAATAAGTTGCTGATGTGAATGAACGAACGAAATGAATCGTCAAAATATATGAATGAAGTAAATCATCAGGATGAACGGATGAATCGTCAAATGAGTGGAATGAACGAACGAATCGTCAGATTGATTGAATGAACGGGTGAACTGTCAGATGATATGTGAATGAACGGGTAAACCGTCGGATGAATGTGATGAATGGACGAACCGTCCGATGATGGACGGGTGAAATAGTGGTGAAATGAATGGGTGAACCGTCAGATGAATTGAATGAACGGGTGAACCGTCAGATAATGAACGGACGAACCGTCGAAATGGATGTGTCGCTTCGTTATTTTAAGAATTTCTGCATATAAATAGAACAGAAATCTGGAAGAAATAAACATTTCCACTTTTCGACATAAAGATGTCATCTGGAGATGCATCCAAGAAGGCTAAAATCGCCTCGAATGTTGAAGAATTCTCGGAAGAACGCCCAACCGATCTCAACCAGCCGAAATCGATAAAAACGGGCGAAGGTTCATCTGTACCCAAACCACCAAGGGACATCCTAGATTTCCTGCTTGAACCCGGGACGACTGGAGAAGAAAAAGCCATGAGGATGGCTGCCTGCAAATTCCTGGTGGGTTTCAACAAAGATGTTCTTGGCTCTTTTGCTGATTGTGTCTTTGATAAGGACGACAGTGGTCCGCATCCCAATGTTGAGAAGGATAATAGTGATATTCCTTAATATCATGTAATATGATTTTATGATAAAAATAAAATCAAACTTTATTTATGAACTGTCTGATCATATTTACATAAAATCTCTGTTACATTTATACATAGTATTTCTTGAGAAATTTGCCATTGATAGGCATCATAGCAACTCGACCATCTAACTCTGAAAGTTGATAGGCTCCATTTGAAAAGACTTTGCTGATAATGTAAGGTCATTTCCACTTCGCATCGAACTTGTCTTTGCTTGAGTGAGTCATTGTCATAGGACGTCTGACTGTTAAAACAAGTTCTCCTTTCTGAAAGGCTCTGACTTTAACTTTGCGGTTGAAAGTCTTTGAGATGCGGGCTTGGTATAATTCAATATGCTGTTGAGCTAATAACCGCTTCTCATCAAGCGCTTCTAACTCTTGAAGTCGGAGAAGATCGTTGTTCTCTGTCGTGAGCTCGTTGGCAATAGCAATCCTCAGAGATGGGATCTGAAGTTCCAAAGGTAGAAATGCTTCACAGCCGTATACCAAACAGAAGGGTGTACAGCCGATAGGGTTGCGGACCGTAGTACGGTAGGCCCAAAGACATTCTCCAAGCTTTTCACTCCAATTCCGTTTGTTAGTAGATACAAACTTCTTGAGAAGCTTGATGATAGTCTTGTTGAAAGCTTCAGCCAAGCCATTAGCAGCAGGATTGTAGGCTGCAGAGGCAACATTGTCAATCCGATGATCGTCACAGAACCTTGTGAACTTTTGGCTGATGAACTGAGGTCCATTGTCGTGGATGATTCGTCGAGGTACACCAAATCGATAGATGACATGGTGTTTGACGAAATAGATGACACTGCTAGTTTTGACTTCAGCCAATGGTATAGCTTCGGCCCATTTGGAGAAGTAGTCAGTTATTGCCAGTATGAATCGATGTCCTCTAGAAGAAGGAGGATTGATAGGACCTATGATGTCCATGCCCAAGCTTCAAAAGACCAGGATGCAGCGGTCGGATGAAGGAATTCCGATGGTTGATGAATAAAATCTGCATGAATTTGATAAGCTCGACATTTCCTCGCATATTCGATGGCATCAGAAACCATAGAGGGCCATGCGTCGGATACGATCCTGTAGCTTAGGGCCAGGTTGATGTGCTCCGCAGACACCGTCGTGAGCTTCAAGCAATGCTTGCTTTGCTTCATCACCAGCAAGACAGCGCAAGAGTAGGCCGTCATAAGTCCGTTGATAAAGAGTTTTGGTGGTCTGATTGTAATAGAATCGGAGAGACCGCCGACGAATACTCGTAGCCTCCTTGGGATCTTCATGGAGTATGTCATGGACCACAAAGTCGATGAAAGGAGTTCTCCAATTCTCATTGATAACATTGACTTCAGTAAGATCACTGAACTCAATCTTACGATTATTTTTGATACAGAACAATTCCTGATTAGAGACGACCACCACTTGCTGTCTTTTGATAGGGATGGCTAGGACTGCTGCAAGATTGGCCAAAGCATCGGCCTCGGTATTGCAAGCCCGTCGTACATATTCGATAAAGAAGACTTTGAATGATGTAGCCATGTTGATTGTAGCTTCATAGTAAGGTACTAAATCTTGATGGCAAACTTCATAGATCCCTCTAACCTGGTTAACAACCAGCTTAGAGTCACCATAGACTTCAAGATACTCGACGTCTAGTTGTTTGGCTAGCTGAAGGCCGATAAGTAGAGCATTGTATTCTGCCACGTTGTTGGAACAAGGTTCATCTAAGGAGTATGCTCTTTGAATAGCTGACCCGTCCGAAGAAACAAGGACAACTCCAACTCCTGCGACAATGGCACCATTGGGTCCAATCCTGGATGCACCGTCAAAGAATAGACGCCAAGTGGGAGATTCTTCAGAGGTTGTATTAGATTCCAATGTCTCATCTGGAATTTTATCATAGAGTTTAGATGTCTCTGGAACAGGATGAGCTGCTAAGAAATTTGTCAGTGCTTGATCTTTGACAGACTTTTGAGGAACATATACCATGTCATATTGGGCTAGCAGAATGGCCCATATAGCCAGCCGAGAATTGAGTGTGCTAGGCTTCTTCATCAGTACCCGAAGAGGATTAACTCGGGATATGACACGAATAGTTTGGCCAATGATGTAATGTCTCATCTTTTGAACAGCAAACATAAGAGCTAGGCATTCTTTTTCGACCGGACTATAACGGTGTTCAGTACCAATCATAGTACGACTGAGATAGTAGATGGCTTGTTCATGGCCTTCTTTGTTCTTTTGGGCAAGTAAAGCACCAAATGAATGGTCCATAGCACGGACATACATTAAGAATGGTATGCCAGAGATTAGTGGTACCAAAACTGATGGATTCATGAGATACCGCTTTATGTCATCGAATGTTCGTTGACATTCTTCAGTCCAAACGAAAGATACACCCTTCTTCATGAGTTGAGTGAATGGTCTACAACATCCAGACAGATTCGAAATGAATCTCCTGATGTACGCAAGTCGACGTAGAAATCCTCGTAGCTCTTTTAGGTTGCGTGGAGGACGCATCTCTTGAATGGCTTTGATCTTCTCGGAATCCACGTATATACCCTTAGAGGTAATGACGAAACCGAGAAATTTGCCACTATAGACACCCAAGAATGACTTGGTGGGATTCGTTTTGAGTTGATATTGGCGCATGAGATTGAAGGTAGTTTTCAAGTCTTGGATGTGATCTTCCTTTAGGCGACTTTTGACAGCGATATCGTCAACATAGCATTCGACAGTCTTGCGCAGATAATCTCGAAAGATCGTACTCATGGCTCGTTGGTATGTTGCACCAGCGTTCTTGAGACCAAATGGCATTACAGTATAGCAGTAGACTCCACGAGGAGTGCGAAAAGAAGTATGCTTCTTATCTTCAGGATTCATCCGAATCTGATTGTACCCGGAGAATCCGTCCATGAAAGATATTCTTTCGAACCCACAGGTGTTGTCAATCATGACGTCCGTAATAGGGAGAGAAAATTCATCTTTTGGACATGCTTCATTAAGATCCCGAAAGTCGATGCAGACTCGAACTTTGCCGGTTTTCTTTAGAACTGGGATGACAATGGCTACCCAATCAGGATGCTGCTCTTCTCGAATAAAGCCACAAGCTATGAGCTTTTTGACTTCATCGTCGATTACGTCCATCATTTCTGGCTTGAAACGCCATTGTTGTTGTTTGACCAATTTTACATTCGGCAAAATATTCAATTTGTGAGTAGCAACTTTAGGATCTGGTCCTGGCATGTCTTCATAACTCCAGGCAAAGACATCAATGTATTCTTTAATCAGAAGAATTAATTCTTATTTATCTGCCTCTAGAAGGTTCTTGCTGATGAATATTGGACGAGGTGATCCGTTCTCTCCTACATCGACTTGAACTAATTGATCTTCGGTAGGAGGTTCTCTTTGTTCGCATCGGAGTTCCCACTGGGTATCCATTCATTGAGCCTAAGGATTTATTTCAGGATTTTTTTCAATATCCTCGTCATGGCCTTCTGGAAGTTTGACGGAGACCATGTTAGAAGATACAGTCAAATAATGAACTTGACTAATGCTGGTGTCAGAATCCCATGATCTGGAATCAGAAGAATTAGAGCATTCTTCACTATCGAATTCAGAGCCTGCTGGGGATAATACTGGGGGTGAAGCATATCCGAGACCTCTTTTGGTCATGCTGTAGTACATTTCTGACTTTCCTTTCGGAACAGCCGTACGGATAGGAGTTCTTCTACCCTTACCGTAGTTGAGGCCATTCTTGAAGTCATAACCCATCTTTCGGATGATGTCTTTTGATTGTTGACTGTAACGACGGAGTTGAAGATGCCCCGTGTCATTACTTTTGCTATCATCCGTATAGCTGAATTGTTGTTCCGGTCCTTTACTAAAAAGTATTTGACTCTCGCCTTTCTTACGAGCGGGAACAATACGATATGAATCTTTCGGGTGTTCAAATGAGACTTCTGTTTGAAGAGATTGCACAACTTCCATTGTAAATGACTGAAAGCTATCTAACATATCCAAATAGCATTTAGCATGATAAATGACATCAGTATACTGGAAAGTAGATGCTTTTCATTGATTTGTACATTTGTATTTACAGCAGGACCTTTATCCTTAGCAGGCTTGGTCAGATTGATTACAAGAGAGGGAGAAGAAGAACGTAGAGGAAGATTGGCTTTGTTACGACGGAGGTCGATAACAAGCAGCTCAGAAGAGGTGAGCTCCCTTTTTTCCTTGTTATGAGATAAATCAATAACAAGTGGCTCAGAAGAGGTGAGCAACCTTTTTTCCTTGTTACGACGGAGGTCAATAACAAGCGGCTCAGAAGAGGTGAGCTCCCCTTGATTACGATCATCATTTGATTGCTTCTGGACTGGCAAGTGAATAGCCAGTGGTTTGGAGGATTGAGGACGAGAAACACGCCCTTTGACAGGTATGATAAGGGTATCATTAGGCACTGTTTCTTGCTCTTCTTCAGTATCCAAAGACAGGACAACCTTCATGAATTCATCTTTGTACATACGAGCATCGTTGCAGTATGCTTCGACGCCTTTGAAAGGATAGAGATCAGCAACCTTCTTTTGCACCTCTCCATTATCATCAATATATTTAAAACATTGATGGAGAGTTGAAGGGACAATGTTATGCTCGTGCAGAAATGGTCTCCCCAATAAAGTATTGTAAGAACAACCATGATTGTCAATGATGTAGAAGGTAACCTTTGTGCGAAGATTGCATATTTGAAGTTTTAGGCGGATCTTGCCCAGATGTTCACTCCTTCCTTGATTGAACCCAAGGATGGTGGTGATTGTACTGGAGAGACTATGCACTGGGATCTTCAGCACATCCAACATTGTCTTTGGCATGATACTGAGAGCAGACCCTGGATCTATCAGAATACGATCGACTTTTATCGAGTCGACGTATCCTGTATAGTAGAGAGGACGGTCGTGCCTGTTGTCTTCCATCAGCATGTCATCCTGTGTGAAAGTTATGTTTGGAATTAACTCCAGAACACTATGACAATGAAGGCAAGAGACTGGTTCTGCTTTCGACTTCTTCAGAAGAGCTAAACAGGTTTCAGCTTGCATGAGAGCCTCGCTCAAAGTTTTTCGAGTCTCTTTGGAGAGGCGTAAGAGCTCAAAGATTGATAGCCGGGCCGGCGTGTTGGCTAACTGAGCCAAGATATCAAAGTTGTAGGGCTTTTCAAGTCCAGAAGGAGATGTCTTCTTCAAAGGTTTGTCGAAGCGGACTTGTTGTTTGCCTTTGTCAGCTACCGTCGGCTTGGGAAGAGTAGGGTCTACAACCGGTGAGGATGCAGTAGGAATATCCTCTGTAGAAGCAGGCTGCACTGTAGCAGGCTCAGAAGAAGAAACAAGATTCTCTTGGGCTTCGGGATAATCCTTTAGATAGGCTTTCCCTGATCTGGTGCCTAGCAGAATTTCTTCATCAATTATGGGGTCAAAAGACACCATATTGCAAGTCTTTGTCTTGCCCTTGGAGCGGTCTTTCTTCTTGGAGGAAGAGGGAAGTTCGAACCCTGAAGCAAGATCCGGATGAATCCACATAATCTCGCCATTGTCAAGAGACAAGGGGACGAGACCTTCACTTCGTGGAGGAGGAAGATTCTTAATCTCAAGAGTAGCTTTGGGGATAGGAATGACGCCGTATTGCCCCATCTGGGACGGGAAGTCACCAAATTGGACTGAGACCATGTTTGTAGTAACAGTCTTCTCGTCTTGCTGTAAAGTGACAACACCAGCATTGACCAGCTCCTGGATTTTGCCTTTGAGCATATAACATGCTCGAGTGGGATATCCGATGAACCTGTGATAGACACAGTACTTGGGATGATCAGTCTTACCGACTTCATCGGGCTTCTTTGGATCTGGAAGTTGGATTTTATTGCTTTTGATTAAGCAATCAAAGATGCTCGATGTGTCATTCTCGTCAAAGGAATATTCTACTTTAGGACGAGGTTCTCTCGGTGGGGGTACTGAAGGAGTAGAAGTAGACGTAGGGGGAGCTACGTTGACCGCCAGAGATTCTTTGTTCTTGTTCAAATTGATGTTCAAAGTTTCTTTTCCCTTGCGGTTGTTCTGGCGATTGCCACCACCTGATGTTTGATGTTCATCCCGGTCGGGGTTAGACATTTGTACCCCTAACTGCTTAAATTTGTCGGCGCTAACTTCAGCTGCTTTAGCGTTGACAATGAAGGATTGCCAATCTTGGAACTGAGTAGACCCTGTCCACATGCTGATGATAGACAAAAGATTTACCTTGCAGGTGTCTATGGTGACAGCAGCCGGAGTTCTAGAAGGCATTTTCAAAGCTTCCCGGCAGAATCTTTCAATGAAACTCTCAACAGTTTCATTATGCCTTTGTTTGATTTTGTTGAGGGCTGACATAGTCATGTCATTGATCCCCTCGTAAAATCGTTCCAAGAAAATTTGCTTTAAGCCAGAGAAGGAGGTGATACAACCATCGGGCAAGCTTCTATACTAATCGTATGCTACGCCAGCTAAACAGCCAACGAATACTCTGGTAAGAAGAGCGTCATTTGGTTGAAGTTGAACAGTTATAACCTCAAAGTGGTTAATGAACTGACTGGGAGAAGTGCTGCCGTCAAACAGCGAGATTGTTGGGATGTTGTACTTCGGAGGAAATGGAACTTTCTTCCATTCAACTGGGTAAGGTTGCTTGATCCCTAACCTTTGTAAGTTGTCCTTCTCCTTGAAGGCCTCGAACTGAGTTCACAGGAGCTTCACAGCTTCATTGGCATCTTCCACTGATATAGAAGGAGCAGGCTGAACCACGGTGTTAGGAGGAGGAATAGCATGATAAGCACTACCCCCAGCACCTGACTGACTGGGTGTAGGTTGGATTTGTACAGGAGGTACTGGAAGAGAGGCTACCCCCAGCCCTGCATTAACAGGCACCGACAATGCTATGATTTCAGGATTTACAGAAGGTACGGCCGGTGGGACTGTATGCTGGGCCACAATGATGGAATGCATACTTACGACCATTTCAGCCATTGTCTTTAGCTTGTCTTCTAATGCAGCTATTCTTTGTTCTTGACTAGCTGAACTGGAAGCATCAGGATCTTCATTGACAACATAAGCTGTCACTACTCTGGGTATAGTGGAGGACACTGTCTGCTCTGAACTTTCGCTGTATGCATCGTAGTCAGAGAAAGAATCATCTCCTGAGTGAGAAAGAGGAAGATGACCGGAAGGATCTTGAAGATTCCTTTGACCGATTGTGTCTCGGCTTCGGGATCGAGTATGTTGGAATACTCCTTCAGAAGATTCTTGGAGTAAATCCAAATACCATTAGCTTGGCTTGCGAGGCTTGTCGTGCTTGGAGCACTTCCTATCCCCAGTGTCTCTGGAAGTCATGTTGACGGAAGCGTACAAAACCTTGTCTTCATCTTCCGACATAGGTTCAGAGTTAGAAAAGTTCAGACGATCGAAGAAAGATCGTCTTGTTGTCTGACAACAGCACTTGATGACCACTTTATGATTGCAATGGTGTCCACGTGGTTGCATTGGGATGTTGGGATGTTGTCCCATTTTTGCTTGAGGTGATCTCGGAGATCGAAAACAGCAACAGGACGAGCAAAAGTTCGAGGGATGTGTTCTTTGATAACATTCGGAACATGGTTCCGGTTCTTCAAATGTCTTGTTCCCTGAGTATATAGGGAAGTGCTCACTTCATTGGCATAGGTGTCTGGATTCTTGATCCTGGAAGTTTATTTCTGATACTGGTTGGTCTTCGGCATTGGCTGTTTACGTTTCACCGAAGTTGGCCTGTTGAGATAAGTTCTTAGATCAGCAAACTCACCCCCAGGGATTTCTGTTTGTGACACCAATAATTTTTCCTGTCTTGAACAGGAGATCTTAAGGGTTGGGAGATCTTGGAACTCTACTACCGGAGTAGGCAGAATACCTCTTTGATCAATACATTTCCCTTTGACAAGGAGAGAAGAAGAATCCTTGTGAGAAAGGGTTCTTGTACTGACTGGTGCCGGAGCACATTCAGATTGATCTTCAACGGTAAAAACCGAGGAAGACTGAGAAAAGACCAAGGGGCCTTTTCCTTTGCTTTGGAAAGAAGGGTTAGATAAAGAGCGTTTCCCTTTGTTGTCTTCCAAGTTATGGGACGAGGAAGTTTGAGAAAAGACCAAAGGGCCTTTTCATTTATTCTGGAGAAAAGGAGGAATAACCAAAAGACTACCCCCAGTGGATTGCGCAGGAGCAGCAGAGTGTTGGAGAGGAGCAGAGCTTTTTCCCTTGCTATGAGTAGAGGAGAGATTAGCCAAAGGGCTGTCTCTCTTGGATTGCGCAGACACAGTTTGCGCATGGGTTGATGGCGCATTGGCAGATTGTGTAGGAAGAGTTCTGGCAGAATGTCTTCTAGCCTCAATCACAGTGGTTTGCGCACTAGGAGCCTTATTGCCAGAGTGCTTGAGTTGCACTCTGGTTACTGGATTAGTGGACTGCGCAGGCAGAGTGGCAGCCAACTGCGCCAGAGGAACATGAGTCTTGTATTTTGACAGAGTAGCATATGATGTAGGTTGTACACTGGCCATATCAGACTGCGCATGAATGGCAGAGGCAGATTGTGCAACAACAGAGACTTTAGACTGTGCAACAGTCTTGGTGGCAGAGACCCTAGACTGCGCAGCAGTCTTAGGACAGAATCAACAAACTGCGCAACAGTCTTGGGGACCCACACTGGGCGTACTTTGTTCGTGGCAGAATTTATTGTAGTGCGGGGAGTGGTCCTGGAGTTGATCATGGCTTCATAGGCTGTCTGGTTGACCTTCACAACCAGCGTCTTCTGCGTCTTTCCGATAGACGCAACGTCACATTGAGTTGTCACTTCCTCGTCGGAGGAGAAAGTCGTCCCCAGCAGAGTCACCATTTTGTTTGCAAAAATAAAAGTATGAACTTTATTTAACAAACTTTGTAAAGAGATTACAAGAATTATGGGAAAGTACAACTGTAGGAATCCAATCTAGAAGACGATTGCTTTATCCCTTGGACGATGTGAACTTTGAAGACGGTAGCCTCTGAATTTGAAGGCAAAAGCCTCGGAAGAATGCAGCAGCACTTGGGCAAGAACTCATGAACTCTCTGATATTTCTGAACTTTATGTCTGATCCCCTGGAATGAAGACTTGAAACTCTATTTATAGAGTTCTGGAAATAACTAACTTTTAGTTATTCTGAATGGCACAAGTTGGATTGCGCATGCACTGGATGGCGTAGCATTAGACTGCACAAGCAGTTGTCTGATCGTGGGCCAACTGTCTTGGACACATGGCATCATTTGATTGAAATGTGCATGATCATGCATAGACGGTTGCCACGTAATGAGCAATTGATGACATGAATGCCACATGTACATTTGTCAGTTGTCATGATGAAGTGTGCCACATGAATTACGCTGACTTTGGATTGCGCTAAGATAGATCGCGCTGGGCTGGATTGCGCTGCAAACAGATTGTGCTGCATGTACAGCTGTCCTCGAGCACTGTGTGGCACAATAAACGAATAGTCTCCTCATTTTTTATGCTGTCAGTTGTCAGAAGATTTGATTGTGTCAGGCAATGATAACTTGGCCACGTCAGCTTGCGCACTTGAAAGTGTGCACAGTCTGCTCTGCGCCATCTGGATGATGCGCAATATGACTTATGCGTAATTTATTTGAAGGATGTATTTCTTGATTTTCATGACTTTGTTGATGGGTGCAACTTGATTTTTTAGGACCTACAAAAAGCTCGTCCGGTCTTCTGCTGGTTTTGTCCGAACCGTTGTTGCTGAGTGGGTAGTGGACCTTTCTGTTGAGTTGCTCCAGTCCGGTGGACTGACGAGGAGTAGTCCTTCACTTGGTGGGTGGCAGACCCACAGACTAGGCAGTGTCCTAGCCTCTTCCTACAGATGTTCGCCTGGTGTCCTGGCCTGTTGTAGAAATCGCAGATAGGGATCTGCTTCTGAGGCGCTCGTTCATTGGTCCTTGCCTGATGGTGCTGCTGCTGATGGTGCGAAGGCCTGTTATTGTTGTTGTTGGGCCTCTTATGGTTACCCTGAAAGTTGCTAGTTCCAGGATACTCCCTTTTTGAACGAGAAGGCTGGCTCTTCTCCACGTCCTGAGCTCGTATCAGAATCTTCTCATATGTCTTGGCGCCGCCTGCGATCACATGGGTGCGAATTTCTTCCCTTAGTCCATACCTGAATCTTTCAGCACGATCCTTGGGGTCAGCAACCAAGTTCTGGGCAAAGCGGCTAAGTCGACCAAACTCTGCCGCATACTCTCCAACCGTCATGTTCCATTGCTTCAGGTCCTGGAACTGTCTTTCCATCTCCCGCATCTCTGATGTTGGGAAGAACTTCCTTCGGAACAGCCTCTTGAAGGTGTCCCAGTCAAGCTGCTTGTCCTGGAGTCGGGGTTCATTCCGATACCAGGTGCTTGCCACATCTTGCAGCTGGAGTCCTACTGCTTCGGTCTTGAGGTCCTCTGGGAGTCGAGCGACGCTCAAGAGACGCTCCATGCTGTCTAGCCATTCATCGGCGTAGATGATACCCTCGGTCCCTTTGAAAGGTCGAGGGCCTTGCTTCTTGAAACTCTCTATATCTCCGACCTTCATGTAATAAAACGCCTCTAATCAAAAGAATGGCCTTAATGTATATAACTTAACTCCTGAATTTATGTTTACCTTGGCAGGTCATGGCTCTGATGAAGTTGTTCCTCCTCTCTCGAGGGCAGCCATAGCCACGTTGTGGACATTCTCCATGCCTTCTCTCATGATCGCGGTCTTCTCGCGATGGGCTTCAGCTTGGGCTGCGGTCTGTTCTCAATAAGCTTCTGCTTAGGCTCTCTGGGCTTCAAGCACTCCTCATAGCATGCCCACTGGATCGGTGGGATCCACGGGCACTGGTGGGACAGCTGGTACGGGCACTACCGCAGGGGACTGCGGCTCAGTCCGGAGAAGCACCGGTTCTGCCGTTTGCGCTGTAGTAGCGTAAACGGGACGGGGTGCTGGTGCAGCATGGGGACGGTCAGTCAGCTGCAAGGGAGGTGGGTCCCGACGTGCTTGAGAAGATGGGGTGTGATTGGTAGATGACACCTCATCTTCAGCAGGACCGGAACGGGTAGTCTTCCTTTTGGCCATACTTTGGAAGGTTTAGGATGCAAACATAAGCAAGGTATCCTACCAGTCTATAATCAAACAAAAATATTTATTTATATATAATTCGGACCTATGTTGTGACAAATCAATGTTCTAGTGTTCTAATTGTTTCTAGGTATATTTTCCTAAGTTTTTGTTTCATGATCTGCATGGGCCACCACTAAAAACATGTCACGACCCGATCCTAAATAATTGGGTCGAACCGGATCATGCCCAGCCTGTACCGTTGTGAGACGGCGGCAGTAAGCTGTTCCATAAGCAGGTAATCACGACAACATCTATACATTTGTCACAACTGAATATTCGGGAATTTAAAACTTTATCCAACATTTGAATAAATACAACTGGAAAGTAAGAGAACTGAAATGAATGCTGAATTCAAACTAACAATTTCCAAAACAATAGAACTAGAAACAGGAAAAAAATATCTAGCTAAGCGTTCGGCTCGTCGGCCTCAGGTCCTGCGTCCTCCAATGGGGACTCTGGCAACACCACAGGATACAGAACTGGGTCATAATAGTTGTTGTATAACAGCTCAGCATCCTCAAAATCCCCTAAAAATATTATCTCCAGTCAGGAGGGAGCAAAGTACAATTCATAATAATCCAACAATTGAATTAATAATAGAGTTATGCACTTTTAAACAATTTGAAATAAATAGTTCTCCAGCAGTTAAAATATTGTGATGTGAATAGGCAACGAATATGATCGGATTGGGTTGTACAGTTGTATCCTATTGATACGATATGGCTTATCTCCGTGTGTATGAGGGGTAAACTAATACAGTCATTATACTACTTTGGATGTGGTCATACTCATTACACTACTCCCCCAGTACCCAACAGTCAATCAGTCAATGTTCTCAGAGAGAGTTCCGTGTTGCATCATGGTTTAAACTTGCAATAAAACGATTACTAAATAATTGTAAACTAACACAAAATGTTTGCCTTTGTTTACGACTGGATTCGATGTTGGTTCCGGGATGATGCTAGTACAGTCCTCGAAACCCTACAATTGAGAATTCCTGACTTAGCACCAATATTCAATCCATATCTAGGTGTGCTAGTTACAATCTCTAGAATTTGTCCTAGTCAAATTTTAGATTATTTACAACTCTACTTAAAGTGCGCTTATCGAGGTGAGTTAATATCTTACGAAGAAAAGTCAATTTAACTTTGTATTTGGAAAAACTCGTAGTTATTGATTTACTTGGTAAAACTTTGTATTTTTGTAACATATATATATATATATATATATATATATATATATATATATATATATATATATATATATATATATATATATATATATATATATATATAAACTAGTTTTCTTCTAGTGATAAAACATGAACTTGTTATCTTGCTAACATTTTATTCATTTAATTAACTTGGAAAAATCTTTATTAATTTTATACAAAATACTTAATATCCTAATTATAATTTACGCGTCCTAAAAAATGGAAATCAACCTATAAAAGAAATAAAAATCAACCCAGAAAAGAAATGAAAATCAACCCAGAAAAGAAATGAAAACCTAGACTAACAATACAGGGGTACAGCTAACAAAATAGAAATCTGGGCTTATGCCCTTACAAACTTTACATAAATAAAATAAGAGAAAATTAGTTAGCTCTGACTAATGTCCCGTATTTTAAATATCGAAAACAAAACTAAAAATAAATTTAATTAAATATTAGGAGTCTCAGACTTGGTCCAATCGTCACAGTTAGCTAATGCCTCAACGTCCGGGTAAAATCGGTTTCGTTTGTATTTCGCTAGGGCCCACGGACCGGTATGGTCGTCGCCCAAAAATCTATTTTAATAAATATTTCCGAAAACCAATTTAAAACTCATTTATAAAATTTTATAAAAATTTGGGCAGCATTCCCTCTATATTCGGGATAACCCAAAACTGGGAAAATGCGCCAACAATTCCAACAATTATTCCAAACCAGGGAAAACCCAAGAATTAACTTCCAAAACCATTTTTACACAAAATTAAATCCACAGAATAAATTTCGAAGCTTAATCGGAACCCGAAATATAATCGGAAATCCCGAAATGAAATCGGAAACCACAACACCCAAAAGTCCAGAAAACACATTTCGGAAAAATTCGAAATAACCACAGAACATCACAAAAACGTCTCCGGAAAATCCGAAGTCACTACGTCGACCTAAAACCGAATTCCCGGGAGGGAATCGGGGACCAATTTTATCATCGACTACCGAAATGGAACGGGACAAAGGAATGATACCTTGGGTTGCTCGGCTAGAGCTCTCAGATGAAGATATAGAAAATAAACGGGGACAGCAGCGGAATCGGCGCGACGAAACTACGAAAAACGCGGATAGCATGTCGGGAAACCCGCGGACAGCGCTGGACAGATCAGCGGGGCACGAGGCTCGCGGGAAAGTCCGACGGAGGCCGGAGGGGAGCGGCCCGGAGGTGGACGGAGCCGCGGGCGGCACTCGGCCTAGGGTTCTGGCCGAGAGGGGCGGCCGGCAGAGGGGCGCAGGTGCTGAAATCGGGGCGCTGGAAGTGGACGGCACGGGAGACAGCGCCGGGGCGCGCGGGGTGGCCGGCTGGGGTCGCCGGAGCTCGCGCGGGGAGGCGCCGCCGAGCTGGGGTGGCCGGAGTCGGCCGCGGGGTGGCGCACGGCCTCGGGGCGCGGGTCCGACGTCGGGCGCGGACGCGGGCTCGGTGCTCGGGTGGCTTTGGGAGGCGGGTCCGGTAGAGGGGGCCGGAGGAGGCGGCTTGGGCGTCGGAGTGGGAAAAGAGTTCGGGTGGAGAGAGTTGGAAAAAATAGGAAAAGAAAGAACGAATAGAGTGCTGGTGTTGGTGATGGTTTATTAAGAATGGGAAATGGGGAAATAAGTATGCTGGTAGGAGTGGTGGTGGTTTGTTTTAATAAGGAGGAGAGTGGGAGAATTTGTAGGGAAAAGAAAGGAGTGGAGTAGTTGTAGGAGAGAGAGAATGGGGAGTGGGAATAGGGGCGGGTTTATGGCCTGGTCGTGGGGACCAGGCCAAAGGTTTAAAATTTATTAATTTTTTTTATAACTAATAGATCAGGATTAAATAAAAAGAATGGGTTCGGAACGAAATTGGGTTTCGGGAAACTGGTCCAGGCTCGGTCTCGCAAACAAAAATCCAAATTATTATTTTAAAAATAATTTCGAACCCACAATATAATAATAATAATAGTAATAATATTATATAATAGTAATAATAAATTACAAATCCAAAAACTGGGTTTCACACTAACTTTCTAGATTATAGACTTTACATTATTTTTTCCTGACATCAATTTTTGACCACACAATATTTGTGACCTGTGCTAGCTTTAGTATTTTTTACTATTCTTATACAAATCCAACCCATTAACATTTAATTTTTATTTTTTATTTTTATTCCAAATTGTATTTGAGATTCTCAACTACTAATGATGCTATACGGATTCAGTTTTGTTTCCAATTTATTTATTTTTCTAAATATCGGGAAAAAAAAAGACTGGTGTTGTACTTTCTCAAAGCAAAGAAAAGAACAAATAATTAATTTTCTTCCAGCGCCCTGAACCTAAAACAAAGTAGTCAAAAACCCTAGGGAAAACAAACCCTATATCACTAGGACACTACTCTCGCTCGCTCGAGAGAGAGAGAATGGGGCGTCGAATTTTGAACGATGCGCTGAGGACGATGGTGAACGCGGAGAGGAGGGGGAAGGCCACCGCCAACCTCCAGCCCATCTCCAACGTCATGACCTCCTTCCTCAACATCATGAAATCAAGAGGTAAGGTCCCTTCCTTCTTCTTTTTCCCGACACGGTCACGGACACGCACATGGACACCGCGACAAGGACACGACACCAGTTTGGTAGTGTCGGATGCGTGTCCTGATTGACCCGACACGGATACGGCCCCGATTTGGGAGCGGTGTCCCTGCTCGTGAAGAAGGGATTATTGTCGGGGACGTATTTGATTATTTGAGGAGTACGCTTGCTGTACACGCCACGCGGACACGATAAGGACACTGCGACATGGACACTGCATCAATTTTTTTTTTCCAGGACGCGACATCGATTTTGAAGTCACTGCTTCCTAGGTTGCGGCGACCAGTTGTTATATACCGTCAGGAAGATAAATTTGAATTTTTAAAATATCTATGACACTACAATAAGACGAAAGGAGAAGGTGCCAAAGGTGTATGCAGCTGATCGATGAATAATTTTTTGTTGCCGAAGAATTGAAGAAGATTCTTGAAGAGCTAGGACATAGGGATTTGTTTAGGGATAGCTTGGATTGCTGTTACATTTCATCCAGGACTCCATTTTGGTGTCGAATGCAATGGGGGAGCCAAACGGCTTGCGCTTCAGATGACATACCAAACATGCCATTCGTTAAGGGGTTCGGATGGGCATTTTTGAAACACTAGCCGAACAAGCATTTTGGAAATGGGCATTTGAGCAAACACCCATCCTGCAAATTACAGTCCAAACTAGGCCTTACACAGCCCATCAACCGAGGGAAAAGAAAATGGAACTCAAGAATGTCACGACCCGATCCCAATGTAGTGGATCTAGACGGATCATGTCCAGCCCGCACCGTTGTAAGACGGCGGCAGTAAGCTGTATCAAACAGTGAAACATAACATGCAGAAACATCTAACGGAAATAAAACATTTTATTCAACTGGAAAAAAGTCTGAAAATAAAACAAACAACAACAATATTCATTTTATTACAATAGAAACTGAAAAGAAAATTAATTGGCCAACATTCTAGGGTCCAGGGGTTCCTGGTTCAGCCTCTGCGGGACCCAAGTCTGTCCCGTAGAAAGTGCAGTAAGACAGCTCCTCTTCGTCGCAATCACCTAAAAATATTGGGTCTCCAATTAGGAGGGAACAAGAACATATTTTATCCACATCTAGCAATTCTAAATTAATAATAAATGTAAAATGCGAGACAGTTAAAGAAACAATATTTTTTTTTGTATTTAATAGTAAAAAGACCAACAATCAAGATGAAGTCAATGTCCAGAATGATGCAATGCCAAGCTAGTGTTTGAGTATATAACAGGGCCTGTGACCGGCTGGGATAGAAACAATATGTATACTAACGTTTCGGCTGAAACGAAATAGTATACGGTACGGCTCAACCCACAATGAGGTTGGGGTTAGCGCAGACAAGTAACGAGCAAGATTTGGCTTTGGTCACAGATGTTATACTACTCCCCCAAGCAATCCCCAAGCAATGAGTCAATGAGTCACTAATCAACATGTCAAGATAGCCATCCAGCAATCCATCAACATATATGGAGTCCGAGAGGGATCCACGGTGAATCAGTATAACTATACTACATGTATCTAACTAATGCATACATTTAATTATCAAAATAAAACGCAGACATGGAATAGATATGAAACTTGCCTCAGAGTATTCCTTGACTTGGCAGCAACCAGAAAGTGACTGCTAGGGTTTACAGATCCGAACCTACAAGATCGTAATGCCAGTTTTAGTAACCAGAATTACGCCCTAAATCTACGGTACAAAACTAGGCCAAGTCTACAGGTTGGTGATCCTAATTGGAAGCCATTTGTACATAAAAATAGATTTTGTTACCAAACTAAAATTGATATATAACCGTTTAAGTAAATATAGGTTTTGTCGTAAATAAATAATATTTAAGGAAAATTACTTAAAAATGTATTTCTTTGAAATTAGTAATTTTGTAGGAAAATAGATTTATCTAAAAATATTTGAAATTGGAATTTATTTATTGGGATTAATAATTAACAAAAACGATTTTCCTTAGAAAATACCTTTTAACCATTTTTCGTAATTTAAAAGAGAAATTAACTTTTTAAATACTAAAATAACACCTTTGCATAAAAATACAATTTTCTTGCCAAAATTATGATTTTAAATTAATACAAAACATTTCGATTATTTAATACTAAATAACCATCTTTTTACCAAAAAATAATTATTTAACAAATATGGTTTTCCTTAAAATTATATCTTTTAATCATTATCGTAAATAACATAGAAAATCACCTTTAATTATTAAAATAACAATTAATGCAAAAATATATTTTTTTTACCCAAAATAATGGTTTTTAAATTACTATAAAAGATTTCGGATTTTATTACTAAATGCCATAAAAATAATCATTTTAACACATAATTCGTTTTATAGAAATTAATTAGCTTCTTTATTAATCTATTTACCGAAAACCTTTTTGATTTAAAAACATTTAAAAGAGAATTTATAATATATATATCATTATCTATTTGAAAATAATTTTATTATATATATCTAACAAAACTTTTACTTAAAGAATAATAATTCTAATCCACTATTTATATTAATTAAAAATAATGCAACCTAACAAGGTTTCCTAAAAGAAATTTATTACCAACATTGCTAATATTAATCTACAAAAATTAATCTACAGAAACTAATATTAATCTACAGAAACTAATCTACAGAAACTAATATTAATCTACAGAAACTATTCTAAGGCCAGAAAGTCATATTGGGTTCTGTGAACTACAACAGAAGGTGAAAGGGGAGAGGTTACCCAAGGCTTGCACGAAGGAGTACCGAGGGGAGGCCTCGGACTCGGAACAACACCGGAAACAATGAGCACGGGTACGTGCACGCAAACGGGCGGACACGTGGGGAAGACACACGGCGACGGGGCACACGCGGGAGACGACGGACGCCGGTTGGAGGGCGCGCGCAGGAGGCGGCGGGGTGCGTCGGGGCTGCGCCGGGGTCGGCGACCGGCGGGTTGCGCTGGGTCGGCCTCGGGGAGGCGCTGTCGCGGCTGACAGCGGCCCAGGGGTGCGCTGGTCGGGGCTGACAGCGACCGGGGCGCTGTCGCGGGGTCGGCGGCGGCCGGGAAACATCGGATGGGACGCGTGCTGGTCGGTGGAAACGCCGGGCGGGGGACGCCGGCGTCGGTCGGGCAGCGGTGTTCGACGGAATGCGACGGAAACGGGGCGAGAGGTCTAGAAACGGAGGGGACGGTGAGGGAAGTTCGATGGTGGTTTTGGTTTGGGGAATGATGAAGGAGAATGGAAGTTATGGAGATTTGAAGAGGGTGGTGAGGAAGAAAAGCTTCTGGAGAAGAAGAAATCTGAGAGTTAAACTCTCCGTGGGATCTCCAGATCCGGTTTTGGGGGTGTGCGTGCGGGACCGGGGGGAGAGGGGAACGTGTGTTTGAATGGATTTGGGTTTAAAACCATTGGGTTTAAGTCATTGGGCCAAAGGGTTTTGGGTTTAACCAAATAATTAATAAATACAATAAAATTACAAGCATGGGCTTCACAACCTTTCCTCAAAAAATTTCGTCCTCGAAATTTCAACAAATAATGAAAGAGGGGATAGAACATACCTAGAAAAGATGAGGATACTTTTTTCTCATCTCATCCTCTCGCTCCCAGGTAGCTTCGCTTGGAGAGTGGTGACGCCAAGCTATCTTCACTAGGGGGATTACTGCACGCCGCAATCTCTTCTCCATGCGGTCGATGATCTCCACTGGTTGCTCTGGCACAGTAAGGCTAGGTCCAATCTCCAATTCTGAATGATCAACTACATGGCTCGGATCCGGTACGTAACACCTCAGCTGCGATACGTAGAAGACGTTGTGCACGCCTTCGAGGCTGGAAGGTAGATCCACCTTGTATGCTACCTCTCCAATTCTGGTCAAAACCTCAAATGGACCGATGTAGCGAGGACTCAGCTTCCCAGCTTGGTCGAATCTGATTGTGCCCCTGGTAGGTGATATTTTGACAAATACCTGATCTCCGGCCTCAAATTCCAAGGTTCGACGCCGGCTATCCGTCCAATGTTTCTGACGGTCCTGTACAATTCTCAGTGTCTCTCTAATTATCTTCATCTTCTCGGCTGCATCTGTAACCATCTCCTGTCCCAACAAGACTCGATCTCCAACATCGTTCCATGCTAGAGGAGTGCGGCATTGACGTCCATATAAAGCCTCAAAAGGTGTCATCTGAATGCTGGCCTGGTAGCTGTTATTGTAGGAGAACTCTACCAAGTGTAGGTGATCTTCCCAAGATCTACCAAACTGCAAGATGTAAGATCTCAATATGTCCTTAAGTGTCTGAATAGTCCGCTCGGACTGGCCATCGGTCTGCGGGTGGTACGCCGTACTAAACTTCAGCTGCGTGCCCAAACTCTTCTGCAGACTCTTCCAGTAGTGCGAGGTGAACCGGGTATCCCTGTCGGATACGATGCTGACTGAAACTCCATGCAACCTGTAAATGTTCCGCATGTAAAGAGCTGCTAACTTTTCCGTGGATAAACCAACCTTGAAAGGAATGAAATGGGCAGACTTGGTCAGTCTGTCGACTATCACCCATATAGCATCCTTCCCTCCTTGGGATCTGGGTAATCCTGTTACAAAATCCATAGTAATATGTTCCCATTTTCACTTCGGAATGGGAAGAGGTTGCAACAAACCTGCTGGTCTCTGGCGGTCTGCCTTCACCTACTGGCAGATCAAACATCTGGAGACGAACTCTGCCACGTCTTGCTTCATTCCAAGCCACCATACATGGGTCCTCATATCCTTGTACATCTTGTTAGCTCCTGGATGTATAGAATGCTGCGACTGGTGCGCCTCCTTCATCAACTCATTCCTTAAGTCGCCAGTAGGTACGCAATGTCTCGTGCCGTGCCTCAATGCTCCATCTCCAGCTATAGAGAAACCTTCAAGTGATCCAGCTAACACTCGGTCTCTTAGCTTGCACAGTATCTCATCCTGGAATTGAGTCTCTTTGACTCTGCTGATCAAACTGGACTCCACTTGTAGCTGCATCATAGGTGAGTCTATGCCGGGTACAACTGCTTCTTTCCCAAGCTTCAACATGATCTCCTCTGGTAGCACGATCTCCAATATGAGCTTCTCCATATCTTCTAGCAAATGACGACTCTTTGTCAAGAACATCGCCATCGGGTACCTGCTAAGTGCATCAACGACGACATTAGCCTTACCCAGGTGGTACTGTAGATTGATATCAAAATCCTTCATGAGCTCCAGCTATCGCCTCTGGCGCATGTTGAGCTCCTTCTAAGTGAAGACATATTTGAGACTCTTGTGGTCTGTGTATATGTCCACCTTCTCGCCATAGAGATAATGCTTCCACAATTTCAAGGCGAAGATGACTGCTGCTAGCTCCAAGTCATGCGTCGGGTAATTCTTCTCATTATTGCGTAAATGCCGGGAAGCATAGGCAATTACCTTTCCATATTGCTGTAGCACGCAGTCCAATCCTTTGCCCGAAGCATCACTGTAAATGGAGAAACCACCTGATCCGGATGGTAGCGTCAAAATGGGTGCTGTTGTCAGTCTTCTCTTCAGTTCCTCAAATGACGCCTGGCACTCTTCAATCCAAACAAACTCTTCATTCTTCCTGGTTAGCTTCGTCATCGGCTCCGCAATCCTCGCGAAGTCTTTCACAAACTTCCTGTAGTATCCAGCTAGACCCAAAAAGCTCCTGATCTCTGCAACTGAGCTGGGGGTTGTCTAAGATTCCACTGCTGCTATCTTCTTGGGGTCCACAGATACCCCCTTCTCCTGTGATAACATGTTCAAGAAAATCCACTTTATCTAAAAAAAATTCACACTTGGAAAGCTTACCATATAGCTTCTCCTTCCTCAGAGTCTCCAAGACAATCCGCAGATGCTTCTCATGCTCTTCTTGGGTCTTTGAGTAGATCAGAATGTCATCAATGAAGACGACAACAAACTGATCCAGTACTCATGGAAGATCTTGTTCATGAGATTCATGAACACAGCTGGGGCATTGGTAAGATCGAAGGACGTGACCAAGAATTCATACTGTCTATAATTGGTGTTGAA
The DNA here is from genome assembly GCA_029216955.1 of Iris pallida. Taxonomy (NCBI): domain Eukaryota; kingdom Viridiplantae; phylum Streptophyta; class Magnoliopsida; order Asparagales; family Iridaceae; genus Iris; species Iris pallida. The sequence continues at coordinate 381,609 of JANAVB010016194.1, read as the reverse complement.
TGCCGTCTTCGGTGTAACGCCCCGACCCGCAAGATGCCTTATGATGGATGGTTGGTTCAATGAAGCCTTGTTGGACTTGGGATTATGCGAAGGATCGCTTGGAAGACTATGCGATCGAGGCGGGAATCGTCCTATGAATGTGAGTAGTGTTGAACCCTTCAAAGATCCTTTAGCTTCACGCTTAAAATAAAGGATAGTGTGCTATGTTTCTTATTGTGTTGCTCAATAACACCTTGCATGGAATTTGGAAAGATAATAAAAGATAATAATCACCTGAACGTAAACTGTTGTGGCTCAATGAATTGTATGCTTGTACGCTGTTGCGATGAATTACATGACAGTTGAAGGCAAAGTCCCAAATACTTGGGCGGTGAGTATATCGAGCTTTGGCTCAATGAATAGATGACAAAACAGATGTTAAGACCCAAGAACTGGGCAGTGAGTATGCTTGAATTGCATTCAATTGAATGAATGCTAAAACAAATGCTAAGTCCCAGGAATAGGGCGGTGAGTACATTGAGTTTGGTGGGCAAGATGTATAGTATCAAAGATGTGGCAAAAGGATTGGGTAACAACATTCTATTATCCTGTCGCCGATGTAGAATGTTGATTACGCCAAGACCCTGGATTGGGCAGGTGATAATGTGAGCATTGGCTAAAGGCAAGATGGCTAGATGGCAAGATGGCAATATGAATGAGAATGGTGGCTGAATTACTTAGTTTTCCTTATCATGCATTATATGTTTTCTTGTTAGATAAGTTGCATATAGTTGCATGGTCATGGACAACTTGTCGACAAGGTGGTTTCTCGAACGGTATTCCTGGGCCATGGAACCCGGTTCGTCCTAGGGAAACCAATGCTGAAGTAGTAGCAGTGCTGAAGTAGTAGCACGGTATACAGGACTTGCAGTGGGGCTAGCTACCTGCACTGGCAAGGGCGCTGTATACCAGTAAGACGGTCCAGGATGGCGTGTCGCCAGTGACCTTCATATAGATAGGTCAGGTGCTAATGATGTCTTATGCAGGCAGAGTAAGTTATTACTCAAATACAGGGAAGGATGTCGGCTGTGGTAAGAATCACCTGAACGGTGATATTCATATTGAATCATGATATTGTTTCTAACAATGTCTTGTGCAGGCAGAGTAAGTATTATAAATGTACATGGATGGCTATACGACCGTGGGTAAGAATCACCAAAGGGTGATAACAGTATGCTTTTAATTATGTTGGCTATGAGATTTGCATGCTTTACTTCTTGTCGGCTATAACATGAAACTGACCCTAAGGCAACGAGAAAGACCATTGATAATTATGTTCTGTAACATGATTACTTAGTGCTGTCTTCTTAGGTGAGTTGGGTCAGCACCGCTCGCCAGTACATTGATGATGTACTGACCCACGTTGTGGGCAATATTACAGGTGTTTGCTTGGGAAAATCCTGTGAATCAGTGCTTGGCATCGATGAATCGGATGGGTGTGCAGAAGCTCTGCTTGCAAGACGATGTCTTCTGCTATACGGGACATAATGTATGGAACAGTGGAACTCAGTTGTACCAGTAAGATTGTAGCCATATTGGCAAGTTCATTGTAAAGAAGTCGGTATATTCAGTTGTAGCCTAAAGGGCAAGTGTATACATTCAGTTGGCTATTTAAGAGCCTTGTAATCAGTTGTAAACTCTGTATTCCGCTGCGAGTCTTGTAATCAGTTGTAAACTCTGCATTCCGCTGCAAGTCTTGTAATCCATTTTGATTATCAATAAAGAGATACATTTCTATATAAATTGTGTGACATTCAATTTATCTGCTTGGTTCCGCTGCCTTATTGATGTTTTCTGAGAATTACCAGGAACTGTAATGGTTTTGCCTTGTACAAGTGCAATCTAGACTTGTACGGCATCACGTCCAGTGGCTTGTTTTCGATCCTCCGGGATCGGGGCGTGACATAATGGTATCAGAGCACGGCTTTACGTCCTTGGATTCCTATTCGATTTGTTTCGAATCAATGTTGCTACTAAGATGATTCTAAGCTGCTTCCGCGATGATTCAAAGATTGCTTCCGCGATTATTCAAAAGTTGCTTCCGCGGTGAATCAAAGTTGCTTCCGCGAATACTCAAAGTTGCTTCCACGATGAAATCAAAGTTGCCTCTATGATGATTCATAGTGCTTCTGCGATTGTTCTGTGTTGCTTCCAAACTATTCTATGTTGTTCCCTTAACTGAAAGTCCGTTGATCATTCTAACCTCTCACTGGGTGTTCCATACAATAAGTCTAAATATGTGGGCTGTGATATGTGTGCTTGTTGAATTTCTAAAAGATACCAAAAAGAATAACAATGATGCAATGCGATAATAAGTTTGTGATGTATGCTGGATGTCTTATGGGTGTGATTCATTGAAGTCGATTGTTATGCAGCAATCGATTGTGGGTGATGTTTTGGTATATTGGAACAGAATGTGCATGTATTTCAGTGAATGGGAATCGACAGAATCATGAGTCGATATTTGTGGTCAGCATAACCACTGCGGGATGGATTGTCCATGTTGGACGTTGGTTTGATGCGAGGGAATATTGTGTCGGAATGGCTTGAGCTCTGAGTGGTATATTACATATACCCTCGTCATGATAAGATGTCCCTTGACCCTTGATGTGTTTATGATTTTGTGATTGCTTTACCTATAGGGTGGTATCGAATCGTAGCTGAGCTTACGATTGATACATGACGGCTAGGAATGTCCCTTGATGATTAAGTTGGATGAACCGTTGCGAGATTTTGATGTGTTCAGATGAACCATCGCTAGACCTTGTCGGTTAGCATTATGTTGGATAATAAGAGAATTGAGAATATGTAATGAATGCCTTGGTTGGGAAGGAAACAAATTTTAGATTCAGGCGAGTACTTGAATCAGTTGAGTAAAAGAATTGTAGGCTTGGTAACAATAGTGTGGTGTTGCTATCGAAAGATTTTGCGAGAACAACTATGGACCGAATATTGATCGATGTTGGAATTGAGTAAAAGAAATTGCATGTTGGATATCGATAGAATTGTTGACGATGTTAGACGCTTATCGGGATGTTGCAAATGATTTAGAAGATGCAGAGAGTTGCATCAACGATCAAAAAGACTGAGAATGGACTTGAGAAATAGATGATCTTAGCACGTGGTGCAGTTGTGCTTGAGAGAATTTGATGTGTCCCGAATTAACAAGTTATGACCCTTGACTATTTTGAGGCATAGAGAATGAGTACTTGTCCCTTGATGCATGAAAGAATAGCTGTTCCTTACGAGAGTCGAATGGCTGGGATACAAATAAGTATCGAGGTGCAGTGATATGTAATAGACCATGTCGGTAGATGATGTTGTCGCATGAATAACAAGTTTGGTGGAATATAGATTGTTGGATTATAACTTAGCTAATGAATTATGTTATGTCCATTAAGATGACCGATGTGCGAATGCTAGATGATTGGTGCCATAAAGATTGGATCGGTGCATGAATAGTAAATCTTCTTGTGGAATCACAAGGAGATGATATAAAACGAATATTGATGGTTAACGTGAATTGCTAAGAGATGACCGTGTTGGTGCTAGAGAATTTATAAATGATGTCTCGGAAGAAATACGATTATGTAGTTGCCTTATTTGTTGGTTAGAGAGTACAGACTATATCGATGATGTAAGAATGTGGGAAACGAATATGTCGAGAAGAGACCGTAGGGAAGAGATCATAAGTGATAAACTATTGAGATAGAATGTCGGATGATGACTCGGAATAGTTGACCCGATTGAATAGACAATTTGAGTACGATATAAGGATGCAAGTCGGATTGAACAAGTGATGCTATGTCTATGCAAGTGGAAATTGAAATCTTGGATACTCGATTGAGGAATTTTATATGATAGCTCCGAGATTGACCCATAGAGTTGTGGAATAGAATTGTTGGATAGATTTTGTCGGTTGCGGGTAAGTCTAGAATGAGACTTCGTTGGGTATGACCCGAGTATGAGTACGGGTAGAAAGACTTGACCCTAGATTGTTGGCTAGTTGCCTAGATTGTTGGTTGGTTGCCTAGAATGTCGGCTGGTTGCCTAGATTGTCGGTTGGTTGCCTAGATTGTTGGTTGCTTGCCTAGAGTGTCGGTTGGTTGCCTAGAATGTTCGTTGGTTGCCTGAGTTTTAGATTGGTTGGCTATGTCCTTCAGTTGTCCGTGTTGGGAATAAGTTCATAAGATTTGGGGTGGTGTCCCATGTCCCTAAGTTGGTCAGACCATAGAATTGCCCCTATGATGAGAATTGGTTGCCTTTAAGATAAGAGATAAGTATGTCCCTGATAGCTATCCATCTCATATGAGTTAGCTGAATGATTCGTCTGGTTTAGCTTAGATTAGCTGACCGTAGAGACTTGACTGTATGCTAAGTTGATTGTTGGAAAACCGTAGGATGTCCCTATTGATGTTGCGTGAGTATAGTCGGAATGAGTAAGATGTGTTGGAAGGTAGGCTTTGGAATGGAATAGATATTTGGAAAATTTGATGTTATAATGTTGGATGGGATGACGGATCATGTTGGTTTCGGAAATTGAGTTGCCTTGGTTGAAATGTTGGGAATTGTTAGAACTGGTTGGATTGGTTGATTGATATTGAGCTACGAAAGTTGATGGTAGTGCCTTGAGACAGTTGGGATAATTTTATTGACCGGATCAGAATTGAGGATAAGTGTAACGACGGAATTGGATAGTGCATGTAGCCGAGATCGGCGAGAGCGAATGTGAATAGGAATGACCCTCGGAATTAATGTTGCTGGAATATGATAATTGACTATGCGAGAGGATAAGGTGTTGGCTTGATCAATACGAAGAAATATTTGAGTACAACGAGAAATGTTACTAGAGTGGGATGATGGTACAATTTGATAGATGAATCATGATCGAGAAATTTACAAGTTGCAAACAAAGTGTATGGATGCGAACGATGATGAGTACAAGATTTGATCGACGAGAATCGGGGTATCGAAATAAAATGTGGCTATGGGATTTACCAACTTTGGTGGCATGGATGACAATGAACTTGAAAGGAATACTTGACACATCTAAGTCTGAATATTTTGGAAATGTTGGATCGATTGTGGAAAATTTCTCGAGTTGGAATTGGTAACATCTATTGTGTTATTAGTTGGTTGGGATATTGAATAAACAAGTGGGATTATACGAGATGCTTGAAAAGAATTACTGATGTTCGGAAGAGAAATTACACCGTAGCTCGTTCGTCTTCTCTATCGTTGAACTTGGCTGAAGTGCATGTATTTCGGGGACGCCTAAAATATGTGTATGATTCCAACTAAGTGATATGCTGAATTCAAACGAAGCCACGGGAAGGATTATCATGTGCTAAGGAATTGCACGAGTGTTGGAGGAAAGATCAAAGATGGTAAACTATGTTGAATTAATTGGGATGCTGGAACGAGACGGTATATTACTTGAAATCAATCGAGAGATTGCGGAGAAATATTAAGTGGTACAAGTTGATCGTTGAGAAGTTTCATGAAAAGTTGGTTGAAGTTTTGGGGATGAGTTTTGTTTCAAGTTTCGAGGACGAAACTTTTTCTGGGTGGTATATATTGTAACGTCCCGACCCGCAAGATGCCTTATGATGGATGGTTGGTTCAATGAAGCCTTGTTGGACTTGGGATTATGCGAAGGATCGCTTGGAAGACTATGCGATCGAGGCGGGAATCGTCCTATGAATGTGAGTAGTGTTGAACCCTTCAAAGATCCTTTAGCTTCACGCTTAAAATAAAGGATAGTGTGCTATGTTTCTTATTGTGTTGCTCAATAACACCTTGCATGGAATTTGGAAAGATAATAAAAGATAATAATCACCTGAACGTAAACTGTTGTGGCTCAATTATATGCTTGTACGCTGTTGCGATGAATTACATGACAGGTGAAGGCAAAGTCCCAAATACTTGGGCGGTGAGTATATCGAGCTTTGGCTCAATGAATAGATGACAAAACAGATGTTAAGACCCAAGAACTGGGCAGTGAGTATGCTTGAATTGCATTCAATTGAATGAATGCTAAAACAAATGCTAAGTCCCAGGAATAGGGCGGTGAGTACATTGAGTTTGGTGGGCAAGATGTATAGTATCAAAGATGTGGCAAAAGGATTGGGTAACAACATTCTATTATCCTGTCGTCGATGTAGAATGTTGATTACGCCAAGACCCTGGATTGGGCAGGTGATAATGTGAGCATTGGCTCAAGGCAAGATGGCTAGATGGCAAGATGGCAATATGAATGAGAATGGTGGCTGAATTACTTAGTTTTCCTTATCATGCATTATATGTTTTCTTGTTAGATAAGTTGCATATAGTTGTATGGTCATGGACAACTTGTCGACAAGGTGGTTTCTCGAACGGTATTCCTGGGCCATGGAACCCGGTTCGTCCTAGGGGAAACCAATGCTGAAGTAGTAGCAGTGCTGAAGTAGTAGCACGGTATACAGGACTTGCAGTGGGGCTAGCTACCTGCACTGGCAAGGGCGCTGTATACCAGTAAGACGGTCCAGGATGGCGTGTCGCCAGTGACCTTCATATAGATAGGTCAGGTGCTAATGATGTCTTATGCAGGCAGAGTAAGTTATTACTCAAATACAGGGAAGGATGTCGGCTGTGGTAAGAATCACCTGAACGGTGATATTCATATTGAATCATGATATTGTTTCTAACAATGTCTTGTGCAGGCAGAGTAAGTATTATAAATGTACAGGGATGGCTATACGACCGTGGGTAAGAATCACCAAAGGGTGATAACAGTATGCTTTTAATTATGTTGGCTATGAGATTTGCATGCTTTACTTCTTGTCGGCTATAACATGAAACTGACCCTAAGGCAACGAGAAAGACCATTGATAATAATGTTCTGTAACATGATTACTTAGTGCTGTCTTCTTAGGTGAGTTGGGCCAGCACCGCTCGCCAGTACATTGATGATGTACTGACCCACGTTGTGGGCAATATTACAGGTGTTTGCTTGGGGAAATCCTGTGAATCAGTGCTTGGCATCGATGAATCGGATGGGTGTGCAGAAGCTCTTCTTGCAAGACGATGTCTTCTGCTATACGGGACATAATGTATGGAACAGTGGAACTCAGTTGTACCAGTGAGATTGTAGCCATATTGGCAAGTTCATTGTAAAGAAGTCGGTATATTCAGTTGTAGCCTAAAGGGCAAGTGTATACATTCAGTTGGCTATTTAAGAGCCTTGTAATCAGTTGTAAACTCTGTATTCCGCTGCGAGTCTTGTAATCAGTTGTAAACTCTGTATTCCGCTGCAAGTCTTGTAATCCATTTTGATTATCAATAAAGAGATACATTTCTATATAAATTGTGTGACATTCAATTTATCTGCTTGGTTCCGCTGCCTTATTGATGTTTTCTGAGAATTACCAGGAACTGTAATGGTTTTGCCTTGTACAAGTGCAATCTAGACTTGTACGGCATCACGCCCAGTGGCTTGTTTTCGATCCTCCGGGATCGGGGCGTGACATTCGGAATGTCCGCCTCTCGAACCTTGACCTGGTGATATCCTGACCTGAGGTCGATCTTCGAGAAAACCTTCGCTCCGCTCAGCTGATCGAAAAGATCATCGATCCTGGACAGATGGTACTTGTTCTTGATTGTGATGTTGTTCAATGTCCGATAATCTATACACATCCGCACGGATCCATCCTTCTTGGGCACAAACAAAACTGGTGATCCCCAGGGCGAAGCTCCATCTCTGATAAATCCTTGTGCCTTCAGCTCATCTATCTGGTCCTTCATCTCCTTGGCCTCCTTAGGGTTAACTCTATAGCTTCTCTGTGAAATAGGGGATGAGCCAGGTACAAGATCGATAGTGAACTCCACGTCTCGATCAGGGGGTAATCCGGGTAGATTGTCAGGAAAGACATCTAAGAATTCTGCTATCAGGGGATGAAGGGGTCTGGAATCTTCGGTGATGGAGGTTCTCCAAGCTCTCTGGTGCTCGAGCAACTTCAAATTCAGGTCCTCCAGGTGGACTAAAGATAACACAACCTCGATGACAGTCTATCAGGACGTGTTGTTTGTTCAGCCAATCCATTCCCAATACTATGTCATTGTTAGGGAGAGGCATAACAAGAAGAGGTGCTAAGAAGGTATGACCGGAAATGGTGATAGGGCAGGTACAAGTCTCAGTGATAGGAATAGGTCCCCCTCCAGTCATAACTCTACAAATCGTCTTACTACACCCTACATCTATATGATAAGCAGCGACAAAATCTGAAGATATAAAGCTGTGCGATGTCCCAGAATCAAATAAACATAAAGCCGGGTGTGAGTGTAATAAGATGGCACCTGCGATGACATCTCCTTCTGGTTCTGCCTCAGGCTTCTCAACGGCCAAGGCAAAAGCTTGTCCGGTCCTATGCTGGTTGTACCGCTGCTGCTGGGAAGGAAGTTGACCCTTCTGCTGTCCAGGTCCAGCTCTGAATGCTGTGGGGCAATCTCTGATATGGTCGGTAGCAGACCCACAAGCAAGACAGTGGCCCAGTCTCTTCCTGCAGACATCTTATGAGTGTCCGGGCCTCTTGCAGAAGGTGCAAGTGACCGTCTTCGGCTGGTTCTGTTGGGGTGCCCTGTGGTGCTGCTGAGAGGGCTTGCTGTTGGTGATGGGCCTCTTGGAACTTCCCTGGTGGTGGCTGCTGGATCCAGGGTGCTCTCTCTTGGTACGGCCGGCTGAACTGACCTCTACGTCTTGGGCCACCTTAAGCATCTTGTCGAACGTCTTAGCTCCGTTCGCAGCAACATGAGTGCGGATCTCCTCCCGTAATCCATGTCGGAACTTCTGGGCACGTTCCTCTGGGTCTGCAACCAGGCGGGGTATAAACCTGCTAAGCCGGTTGAATTCCGATACGTACTCCTCCAGAGTACGGTCTCCTTGCTTCAGGTCGTGGAACTGCCTTGCCATGGCTTGCGAAGCAGCTTCTGGGAAGAACTTCCTCTTGAACTGCTTCTTGAAGGAACGCCAGGGTGTTCCTCCAGTCATAAATATGGGCTCGCTCCGATACCATATGCTAGCAACATCTCGAAGCTGTAGAGCTACAGCCTCTACCATAAGCCCAGGTGGGATGCGAGCAACACTGAGGAGTCGCTCCATGTCATCCAGCCACTCGTCCGCGTAGGTTAGACCTTCAATCCGTTTGAAAGGCCGCAGACTCGAGTTCTTGAAACTCTCGATGTCCCCAACTTTCTCCTGAATTAAAGGACCGATACATCAGCATCTATATTTCTCCAATGAAACATAAATTATCAATTTCACTTTTCTTACCTTGGCAGGCCTCTTGTCTGTCCGTGATGTTTGCAACATTGCCATGGCAACATTGTGGGCATTCTCCATGCCCTCCTTCATAATCGCGGTCTGCTCGCGATTCACTTCTGCTTGAGCTCTCTGGCCCTCAAGTACTCCTCGTAGCAGGCTTACGAGGTCAGCGTTGTCCACTGGTGCTGGTGGAGTAGCTGGAGAAACCGCTTCAACAGGTGGGATTGCGGTCCTCGGAGGGATCGGCGCTGCTGCATGCACTGTGGAAGTGTAAGCAGCACGCGGAGGCCGTGCAGCGTGAGGACGATCAGTAAGCTGCAATGGAGAGGGGTCTGACTGAGCCTGAGTTAGAGTATTCTCAGAGGATGAAACCTGCTCATCAGCAGGCCCAGAACGAGTAGTCTTACCCTTCGCCATCTGCGAACAGGTTTGGGTACAAACATAAGCAAGGGAGCCTAATAAATCAATAAACAAACAAAAAAATAGTTATTAAAGTATATAATTTCGGTCCTATAATGTAACAGGGTAAATGTTATCTAAGTGTTCTAGTTGTTTCTAAGTCTGTTTTCCTAAAGTCTCATCTAAGCCTAGGTCAAGTTACAGAACTGCAGGTTGGTCTAGACTAAGTTGACCAGACCAATTTACAGAACCGTAAACCTGCATGGGCCACCACTAAAAACATGTCACGACCCGATCCCAATGTAGTGGATCTAGTCGGATCATGCCCAGCCTGCACCGTTGTGAGACGGCGGCAGTAAGCTGTATCAAGCAGTGAAACATAACATGCAGAAACATCTAACGGAAATAAAATATTTTATTCAACTGAGAAAAAGTCTGGAAATAAAACAAACAATAACAATATTTATTTTATTACAATAGAAACTGAAAAGGAAAATGCTAAGCCAACATTCTAGGGTTCAGGGGTTCCTGGTTTAGCCTCTACGGGACCCAAGTCTGTCCCGTAGAAAGTCTAGGGTTCAGGGGTTCCTGGTTTAGCCTCTGCGGGACCCAAGTCTGTCCCGTAGAAAGTGCAGTAAGGCAGCTCCTCTTCGTCACAATCACCTAAAAATATTGGGCCTCCAGTCAGGAGGGAACAAGAACATATTTCATCCACATCTAGCAATTCTAAATTAATAATAAATGTAAAATGCGAGACAGTTAAATGAACAATATTTTTTTTTGTATTTAATAGTAAAAAGACCAACAAGCAAGATGAAGTCAATGTCCAGAATGATGCAATGCCAAGCTAGTGTTTGAGTATATAACAGAGCATGTGACCGGCTGGGATAGAAACAATATGTATACTAACGTTTCAGCCGAAACGAAATAGTATACGGTACGGCTCAACCCACAGTGAGGTTGGGGTTAGCGCAGACAAGTAACGAGCAAGATTTGGCTTTGGTCACAGACGTTATACTACTCCCCCAAGCAATCCTCAAGCAATGAGTCAATGAGTCACTAATCAACATGTCAAGATAGCCATCCAGCAATCCATCAACCTATATGGAGTCCGAGAGGGATCAACGGTGAATCAGTGTAACTATACTACATGTATCTAACTAATGCATACATTTAATTATCAAAATAAAACGCAGACATGGAATAGATATGAAACTTGCCTCAGAGTATTCCTTGACTTGGCAGCAACCAGAAAGTGACTGCTAGGGTTTACAGATCCGAACATACAAGATCGTAACGCCAGTTTTAGTAACCAGAATTACGCCCTAAATCTAAGGTACAAAACTAGGCCAAGTCTACAGGTTGGTGATCCTAATTGGAAGCCATTTGTACATAAAAATAGATTTTGTTACCAAACTAAAATTAATATATAACCGTTTAAGTAAATATAGGTTTTGTCGTAAATAAATAATATTTAAGGAAAATTACTTAAAAATGTATTTCTTTGAAATTAGTAATTTTGTAGGAAAATAGATTTATCTAAAAATATTTGAAAGTAGAATTTATTTATTGGGATTAATAATTAACAAAAACGATTTTTCTTAGAAAATACCTTTTAACCATTTTTCGTAATTTAAAAGAGAAATTAACTTTTTAAATACTAAAATAACACCTTTGCATAAAAATACGGTTTTCTTGCCAAAATTATGATTTTAAATTAATACATAACATTTCGATTATTTAATACTAAATAACCATCTTTTTACCAAAAAATAATTATTTAACAAAAATGGTTTTCCTTAAAATTATATCTTTTAATCATTATCGTAAATAACATAGAAAATCACCTTTAATTATTAAAATAGCAATTAATGCAAAAATACATTTTCTTACCCAAAATAATGGTTTTTAAATTACTATAAAAGATTTCGGGTTTTATTACTAAATGCCATAAAAATAATCATTTTAACATATAATTCGTTTTAGAGAAATTAATTAGCTTCTTTATTAATCTATTTACCTAAAACCTTTTTGATTTAAAAACATTTAAAAGAGAATTTATAATATATATATCATTATCTATTTGAAAATAATTTTATTATATATATCTAACAAAACTTTTACTTAAAGAATAATAATTCTAATCCACTATTTATATTAATTAAAGATAATGCAACCTAACAAGGTTTCCTAAAAGGGATTTATTACCAACATTGTTAATATTAATCTACATAAACTAATCTACAGAAACTAATATTAATCTACAAAAACTAATCTACAGAAACTAATATTAATCTACAGAGACTATTCTAAGGCCATAAAGTCATATTGGGTTCTGTGAACTATAACAGAAGATGAAAGGGGAGAGGTTACCCAAGGCTTGCACGAAGGAGTACCGAGGGGAGGCCTCGGACTCGGAACAACACCGGGAACGACGAGCACGGGTACGTGCACGCAAACGGGCGGACACGTGGGGAAGACACGTGGCGACGGGGCACACGCGGGAGACGGCGGGGTGCGCCGGGGTCGGTGCAGTGTCCCGTCCCGCTCAGTCAATCGGAGGAATCGGAACGCTAACGGCGTTCGGACTTAGCCTTGCAACGGCTGCTCGAAGACATCGCTCGGTCGAGGCGACCGCTCGCTCAGGTGGGGTAGTTTCGGTGAACTTGTCTCATCTTAAGCCTTCACATAATAAATCGCATGTTTTCAACTTGCACAAGTAGGCTTGATAATAAAAGAGACGAATCCACATAGCTAAGGGAATAATCCCGACAGGTCGAAATGAGTTAGAATATGGAAAGGTCCAATGGTCGGCTTAGAGTTGGTGCACGGCGTGCTTTGAAAATGACACTCGATCCTTCGTCCCGTGGCTTGGGAGAAGGAAAGTTGGTTGAGTAGGCGGAGTTATGAACGTAGCCTAAGTCATAGGCGTCGCCCGCATGAATGTTTCATAAAGCGTGCACGGTCCCATCGTCCAAGGCTTGGCATAGCCTTGGTTTGCCCATGAGTTTAGTTGTGTTGAACGGATTGTGACATAAGTCTAGGCACCCAAATGACTTGGTCGTTCGAAGTCGAATGCGTGCACGACACGTTCCCACGACGCAAGGCTTGACGCAGTCTTTGCTCGTCAAGTTGTTGCAAAGTTAAGTAAGGCAAGGACTATCAAATAGGCGTTCATGAGTTGAATAGTCCCACAATCCCAAGGCCCGTCGTATAAAGTATGATTCGGACGGTAGTGTTGCGTAGAACACGATTGGCTCAAAGCACGATGCACGGACTTAGCGTTTTAAGGCACGGCTACGGTTGATTCATTGAGTTTGGAAAAAGGGCAAGAAAGAAGTATGCTTGCGGCTATAGGTCGTCGAGGCGGTCTCAGAAGAAAGAAGTATTGAACTTGGCCCTGAAAGAAATGGGGACACTAGAGGTAGCATGACTGTGTGAGACGTCAGTTTGAGTCGAGTCTTGCATGGTCATGGACAACTTGTCGACACGGTGGGTCGTTTCCCTGCACGGCAACCCGGCGGCCACGGGACCGTTGCGGCCGCGATTGGAAACGAGTAATTAGCTGTGCTGGGCACGGGTTAGGCGGGGACTTGCAGCGGGGCTAGCTACTCGCGCTGAAAGGGCACCCGTCTAACAAAAGCTAGAGGAGTCCACGATGGCTCTGGGAGTCGGTGACCAATTCATATAGATGAGTCGGCACGGGCGGCAATCCGCGTGTGTGCCTTTGGATTGAGTTGAGTTGTTGAATGTGTGTACAGTTAGAACACAAATGTTTGGGCCTAAGAATGGCTACAACATAGGCGATGTGCTTTGGCACGAGATGTGGCGTCGAGTCTCAAGTGTTGACATGTGAGTTGTATAAGTTGGGTTTGAGTTGTTCGAGTTTAAGTCAGGAATCGCCGCAGGGCAAGTTGGTTAAGTGACATTAAGTTCACAAGTCTCGATTGGGTCAGTTGGTGATCAAAGTAGCAAGGGCCGCGAGGCGGCGATATGGTTGAGTCTCATTGAGTTGCGAGGCATGGCCTCAACAAGGGTTTTGTAGCACGGTCACATGGAAAAGGAGTCTATCGTGTAGTTGCGTCTCTGATTTTGGGCCGTAAGACAAACACGACTTGATAGGTTAACGTTGATGTTGCAAGCACGGGATAGTCTAGAGACACAAAATAGGCCAAGACGTCTGTCCTAAAATTGATCTTAAGGTAAGAGTAGGAAGACAACTATAAAAGGGACTATGTTACACGCAAAGTAAATTAACGTGTTGGTTTTGTATGGGTGGGCGAGGAGCTCATTCCACCAGTACAGTTGAGTACTGACACCCACATAGTTTCCATGTGCATGCACATGTAGAAGCTCGTGGCGCGGAGCTCGCTTGGATGCGTCGAGGCACGGAGTTCCTTGGCGATTCGAAGCGTGCGGCCGCATGGAGTCAAGACTTATACAAGACATGATGTATGGACGTCGCCTTCCGAAGCATCCGTTGGCTCAAGACATGTAATGAGAGATGAGAGAGAGAGCTGAGTGACTTGTAATGTGTGATGAGTGAGCTTGAGAGACTTGTAATCTTGGCCTTGCGCCCCATTGTAACCTTTGTTTCAATATCAATAAAGAGTGTTTTGCAATGACTTGTGTTTGGCTTCAAGTTCCGCTGCTATTATTCAATGTCCCTGCTTGGGACTTCTGTGCGACGACCCCGTCGCAGCCGCTGAAATCGGCCGTTATGGAACCCGCCTTGCACGAGCGCAATATAGCCTCGTGCGGCATCACGCCTTAGCGAGGACGATCGCTCCTACGGGAGCGGGGCGTGACATAATGATATCAGAGCACGGCTTTACGTCTTTGGACTATCGATTGAATTCTTTAACTCCGTTATTTCCGCAAACTCTGAATTGTGCTTCCGCAAAGTTGATATCGTTGGTGCGCTCTCTCTCAAATGTCCCACGGGATGTCCATACAATAAGTCTAAATAATTTGCAAAACGTAGGAGAACAATTTTTGACAAGAAACAAAAGATGGTTTGCGTAAGCACGGTTGGCTAAGTCGGGCTGGGCATATACACCAAAGTTGCGTCGACCTTAGAAGAGTCGAGTACGAAATTCGTAGTGTTTCGAGCAAGAATGAGTTGAACTCGATTGAGTAAATGAGATGACTATCGATACGGGTGCTATTGAGCGACGACAACGTCGGTGCGATATAGATGAGCGTGCTTGAAAATTGAGGAATGGTTCGAACGGAAAATTTGAAGAAGTGGATTTTGATTCGAATGATAGTTGAGGATTTGATAAATGACTTCATCCCTGAGTGGTGTATGCGATAGCCTCAGGGATATCGATCGATCGATTGAGGATGCGGGGTGTCGGTGAGTCTATCAGCAAGCATCGCGTTATGCAAAGCCTTAGATTGAGTATCGTTGAACAAGATGTAGTCTTGAAGATTTGGATGAGTTGATTCGAACAACCTAAAAATTGACGCGCACGGAATGTGCACGAGATCGAGGATTGCGCGAGTATGAAACGCGTAGGTGATTGAGTAGGTAAATTAAATCGAGGAAAAGTTAAGGTGTAGCGAACGGATGACTTGATAAAGGGAATCGATAGGTGAAATCTTATAGAGAAAGTTAGCACGATGGGAAGATAGCGTGCATGAAAAAAGTTGAATTTTGAAGTTACGCAATGACTCTGAGGATTGGAATGGATGTCGTTCGATGATTGAGTTAGCAAGAATGATGCGAATTGAGAAAATACGTTGGTCGATGACTTAAGATAAAGGGATAATGATCGAACCTGAATTGAATGTCGAGGAGATTATCCAGTCGAACGATGGCATCATTCGCACGACTCAAAATTGGTTGCAAAGGAAGATCGTCAGGTTACGCATATCGTCGATGGTATTGAGGCGTATCAAAGATCGATATGCGATAACTCGGGGGTACTCTGACTCGGCGAATGATGATCGTGCAAGTGTTATTGTTCAGTTGGATGCCATACTTAGGATTTTGATTGAGATGAATGTTGGATGAAAATGATTGTGTCTTGAGGGTTACGCAGATAACCACAGCGTCGACATTCTTGTCTTGCGCGAGCGCAACTCCGGCCTCGCACATGCGTTGCGTCGGATTTGGGACGATTGTTCCGCGTGAGCGCTGACATGGTGATTCATGTCGCAGGAATGATCGAACTCGGAAAATCAGGATGCGGCAACTTTGATTGTCTCGACTTTTCGGTTTGATGCGAAGGAAAATTTGAAGATGTTAGGACTTGCGATTGATGAATGAAATAAACTTAAGGATTGAATAGGTCCAATCCGCGCATCGATAATGAATTAGTCTAGACTCGAACAAGAGTTACGTCCCGATGAGGATGATTATCCCGCGGGAGCGTGCATGGTGATTCATGCCCACCGTGGATAATCTGACTCGCGTGAGATCGGGGCGCAACGTATTGTTAAGTCAGATGACCTTGTGATCGATTTCGTGAATTGGGATAAATGACTTAGGGAGTATGGAATGTGAATTATGGTTTAGCGATGAATTGTGTCGTAGCGTGCTTGACTTGGAAGGATTGATAAGCGTATTATGTCGAACGTGTTCGAAGAAATAGACTATGCGAAATGGCTTGATGAACGAAGTTATATTGATATGTCAAGGAATTGGTTGAAACGTGAGTTATCGTAGGATGGCTTTGCTGAATGACTCAGACCCCGTGCGACGAATGTTGGAATGTGTATAGGAAATCTATGCTCGATGTTTAGAAATCGGAGTGATGCGAGCTTGGATAGAAAATTCCGTACTATCAATTTGGTTTGATCTTAAGATGGGATCAGTGGTGGTATCGTTGTTTGGGAACTATGATTCCAATACTGACAGAAAGACATAGCCTAGCGGTTAGGCAGACGTCCGAGTGCGAAGTGGTAGGATTTGTGGAGACACCACTCGCGAGTATCGGTTGACATGCATGTATATCAGGGACGTCCGAATATGTGCACGATCCGACTCGAGTGGTGATGGTGGATTCTCTATCACGAGGCTTGGCTGAAATACATGTATTTTTGGGGACGCCTAGAATATGTTCACGATCCAACTAAGTGATACGTTGAATCAAGTGAGACTAGAGGAATGGAAAATGGTCTAGGATTTTGAAATAGTGTTTCAAAGAAAAGATTGAGGGTAGTGCGAGCGTGGCTCGGATTGAGAAAACGCATAGGCGTAGTGTGTACGAGAGTTCTTGAATGTTGAGTAAAGTGATAAGTCAATAAGTAAGTACTTAGTTTCGAGGACGAAACTTTTTCTGAGTGGTGTATGATGTAGTGCCCCGTCCAGCTCAGTCAATCGGGGGAATCGGAACGCTAACGGCGTTCAGACTTAGCCTTGCAACGGCTGCTCGAAGACATCGCTCGGTCGAGGCGACCGCTCGCTCAGGTGGGATAGTTTCGGTGAACTTGCCTCATCTTAAGCCTTCACATAATAAATCACATGTTTTCAACTTGCACAAGTAGGCTTGATAATAAAAGAGACGAATCCACATAGCTAAGGGAATAATCCCGACAGGTCGAAATGAGTTAGAATATGGAAAGGTCCAATGGTCGGCTTAGAGTTGGTGCACGGCGTGCTTTGAAAATGACACTCGATCCTTCGTCCCGTGGCTTGGGAGAAGAAAAGTTAGTTGAGTAGGCGAAGTTATGAACGTAGGCTAAGTCATAGGCGTCGCCCGCATGAATGCTTCATAAAGCGTGCACGGTCCCATCGTCCAAGGCTTAGCATAGCCTTGGTTTGCCCATGAGTTAAGTTGCGTTGAACGGATTGTGACATAAGTTTAGGCACCCAAATGACTTGGTCGTTCGAAGTCGAATGCGTGCACGGCACGTTCCCACGACGCAAGGCTTGACGCATTCTTTGCTCGTCAAGTTGTTGCAAAGTTAAGTAAGGCAAGGACTATCAAATAGACGTTCATGAGTTGAATAGTCCCACAATCCCAAGGCCCGTCGTATAAAGTATGATTCGGGCGGTAGTGTTGCGTAGAACACGATTGGCTTAAGGCAGATGCACGAACTTAGCGTTTTAAGGCACGACTACGGTTGATTCATTGAGTTTGGAAAAAGGGCAAGAAAGAAGTATGCTCGCGGCTATAGGTCGTCGAGACGGTCTCAGAAGAAAGAAGTATGCTCGCGGCTATAGGTTGTCGAGGCGGTCTCAGAAGAAAGAAGTATTGAACTTGGCCCTGAAAGAAATGGGGACACTAGAGGTAGCATGACTGTGTGAGACGTCAGTTTGAGTCGAGTCTTGCATGGTCATGGACAACTTGTCGACAAGGTGGGTCGTTTCTCTGCACGGCAACCCGGCGGCCACGGGACCGTTGCGGTCGCGATTGGAAACGAGTAATTAGCTGTGCTGGGCACGGGTTAGGCGGGGACTTGCAGCGGGGCTAGCTACTCGCGCTGAAAGGGCACCCGTCTAACAAAAGCTAGAGGAGTCCACGATGGCTCTGGGAGTCAGTGACCAATTCATATAGATGAGTCGGCACGGACGGCAATCCGCGTGTGTGCCTTTGGATTGAGTTGAGTTGTTGAATGTGTGTACAGTTAGAACACAAGTGTTTGGGCCTAAGAATGGCTACAACATAGGCGATGTGCTTTGGCACGAGATGCGGCGTCGAGTCTCAAGTGTTGACATGTGAGTTGTATTAGTTGGGTTTGAGTTGTTCGAGTTTAAGTCAGGAATCGTCGCAAGGCAAGTTGGTTAAGTGACACTAAGTTCACAAGTCTCGATTGGGTCAGTTGGTGATCAAAGTAGCAAGGGCCGCGAGGCGGCGATATGGTTGAGTCTCATTGAGTTGCGAGGCATGGCCTCAACAAGGGTTTTGTAGCACGGTCACATGGAAAATGAGTCTATCGTGTAGTTGCGTCTTTGATTTTGGGCCGTAAGGCAAACACGACTTGATAGGTTAACGTTGATGTTGCAAGCACGGGATAGTCTAGAGACACAAAATAGGCCAAGGCGTCTGTCCTAAAACTGATCCTAAGGTAAGAGTAGGAAGACAATCATAAAAGGGACTATGTTACACACAAAGTAAATTAACGTGTTGGTTTTGTATGGGTGGGCGAGGAGCTCATTCCACCAGTACAGTTGAGTACTGACACCCACATAGTTTCCATGTGCAGGCACAGGTAGAAGCTCGTGGCGCGGAGCTCGCTTGGATGCGTCGAGGTACGGAGTTCCTTGGCGATTCGAAGCGTGCGGCCGCATGGAGTCAAGACTTATACATGACAATGTATGAACGTCGCCTTCCGAGGCATCTGTTGGCTCAAGACATGTAATGAGAGATGAGAGAGAGAGCTGAGTGACTTGTAATGTGAGATGAGTGAGCTTGAGAGACTTGTAATCTTGGCCTTGCGTCCCATTGTAACCTTTGTTTCAATATCAATAAAGAGTGTTTTGCAATGACTTGTGTTTGGCTTCAAATTCTGCTGCTATTATTCAATGTCCCTGCTTGGGACTTCTGTGCGACGACCCAGTCGCAGCCGCTGAAATCGGCCGTTATGGATCCCGCCTTGCACGAGCGCAATCTAGCCTCGTGCGACATCACGCCTTAGCGAGGACGATCGCTCCTACGGGAGCGGGACGTGACAGTCGGCGACCGGCGGGCTGTGCTGGGTCGACCTCGGGGAGGCGCTGTCGCGGCTGACAGCGGCCAGGGTTGCGCTTGTCGGGGCTGACAGCGACCGGGGCGCTCAAGACATGTAATGAGAGATGAGAGAGAGAGCTGAGTGACTTGTAATGTGAGATGAGTGAGCTTGAGAGACTTGTAATCTTGGCCTTGCGCCCCATTGTAACCTTTGTTTCAATATCAATAAAGAGTGTTTTGCAATGACTTGTGTTTGGCTTCAAATTCCGCTGCTATTATTCAATGTCCCTGCTTGGGACTTCTGTGCGACGACCCAGTCGCAGCCGCTGAAATCGGCCGTTATGGATCCCGCCTTGCACGAGCGCAATCTAGCCTCGTGCGACATCACGCCTTAGCGAGGACGATCGCTCCTACGGGAGCGGGGCGTGACAGTCGGCGACCGGCGGGCTGTGCTGGGTCGACCTCGGGGAGGCGCTGTCGCGGCTGACAGCGGCCAGGGTTGCGCTTGTCGGGGCTGACAGCGACCGGGGCACTGTCGCGGGGTCGGCGGCTGTCGGGAAACGCCGGACGGGACGCGCGCTGGTCGGTGGAAACGCCGGGCGGGGGACGCCGGCGACGGTCGGGCGGCGGGGTCCGACGGAACGCGACGGAAACGGGACGAGAGTGGTCTAGAAACGGAGGGGACGGCGAGGGGAGTTCGGTGGTGGTTTTGGTTTGGGAAATGATGGAGGAGAATGGAAGTTATGGAGATTTGAAGAGGGTGGTGAGGAAGAAAAGCTTCTGGAGAAGAAGAAGAAATCTGAGAGTTTAACTCTCCGTGGGATCTCCAGATCCGGTTTGGGGGGTGTGCGTGCGGGACCGGGGGGAGAGGGGAACGTGGGTTTGAATGGGTTTGGGTATGAACTTGGGTTTAAAACCATTGGGTTTAAGTCATTGGGCCAAATGGTTTTGGGTTTAACCAAATAATTAATAAATACAATAAAATTACAAGCATGGGCTTCACAAGAAGTTGATGGACTCCTGACATCCTGGAGGAATTGCTCTTCTGATCCAATGAGACAGTAGCCTTAATTTTTCATCTGTTCGGCAAGGTTTGCAATATCAGTTTCGGACTCTTCCTACGAGTATTGCATTCAGCAGTTTGGGTGGGGTGGAAGGGGGGGATGTTGAATCGAAATTACCGGCTGATACTGAAAACCCAATTTTTATGGCAAGTCTCCAACGAACTGGACCCCTGGTTGAAGCAACCAAGATTCCTGTATGCCTAGTATTTGCTCTATCATAGACTTTGGTTGTATATAAATATATACTAGGTTTTTCAGGTTCGCGGGGAACATGATTTAAGAGTCAAGTTGGTTGTAGAGAACTTGAACAATATATGTCATGTTTATATTTGGAAGCAATTTAAATGCTATCTTAACTAGAGTTGGTCCCAATGGGTCCAACATCTCAATGGCAGCTTGAGAGACAAACTAATCTATATCTCGAGTGTTAAGCTAGACTGCTAGATATCTGAATATTATGAGAGTTGATCATTATTTTCTTGTTAGAGTTTTTATTTTAGATTTTTTGACAGTCTACTTTTACTGATTATAGAATTTGAGTTCTTAATCTTTTGGCTTGTTCCGTGAGGCGGTGGTGCCTCATTATTAGTTATACTGTTGGTTGTTGCTTGATCTGTTTATCTCTTGATATTTCTTACGGTTTTTCCATATATCGAAGTAATGGGGATCGACCACCAGGTCAGTCCATCGTTACTCTTCAAGTTGGTCATAAGTTACTGGTCAAGGAAGTTGTTACATGGAAGGACAGCTGGGCAATGACAGTCTACCTACGGATCCCTGACCCTCGAGTTCATGCAACTTGTGAGCAACTTTCTTATTCCCTCAAGACCACAAAAGATATTATAGAAAGAGGGAAGGGAAGGTCTGCTATATCTGTTAGTCTTGGATGATGATGATGATGATGATGAAGAGGCTTAATATGACCCAAAGAACCATATATAATACTAATCCTTTAGAATTTGCATTTACAAATTTCATATTTTGTGTTGCAGGATACATCAAAGATTTTCAGGTCTTCGACCCGCATAGAGTGGGGAAGATCACTGTAGAGCTGCAAGGCAGGATCAAAGACTGCAAGGCTCTTACATATAGGCAGGATATCAAGGCAAAGGACATTGAACAATATCGAGTTCGAGCTCTTCCAACACGCCAGGTTTGTTCCATCATATATTAGCTTTGCTCCTTGTCATATATCCAATACCACCAAGAAGGCTTTTAATCTTTCACTTTTGTTCTTGCTGACAAACTTACAAGTTCAAACATTTATCTCTTACTAAATAATAATCACACATGTGGGTATTATAGAACTGCATAACGATGTCATTTTATTATTTTCCTGTATGCTTTCCCTCTCGTTTCATTCAGAAAGAGCAAATTTAATATTGAATGGAGAAGGCAAGTTCTTTGGCCTAGGTCACGTGATTATTCCCCGACATATTGGGACTAATTTGGGAATTAGTTAAACCCCCTCTTTTCCCTTGATTTTATGTTCATCAAAATAAAAATTTGCCATTTAGTATATACCCCTATGATATCCCCTATGATATTGAAAGTCTAGGAATCATACACATTCTTGCCCATCTATCAATTAAAAGTCATATAAACCTTACACCTATTTCTCTTTAAATGGGAGCAATGGCCCATTGTTTGTTGTCCCATACCCTTTTAATGGAAGGATGATAACGTCTAGTTTTTTCATACTTGGACATTTGGGGCTGAAAGAGTTAGAGAATTTTGTACGTAGGATTGATGTATGCCTCTTAATTGAGACCATATTTTTAGTCATTGGCCTTCTCTTAGTAAATTGCAATTATTGTTCTATAGTTAATATTAAAGGGTAAATTACAGGAATCCCCTATGGTTTGGCTGCTCATCAACGAGCCCCCCTAATTATATTCTTTCATCAGATTGCCCCTCCCACTGTTATAAATTAAGCCTCCTGTTACTCGATGCTAACATGGACTTGAATCATTTTTTTTTTTTTGCGGAAATACACTTTTTTACTCTTATGACCATCTGAGGGTTCTTTTCTTTCTCTCCTCTCTTTTCTTCCTAAGAAAGAAAAAAAAACAATGGTTATTTGGGAGTGAGAGATAGTATCTGCGTCTAGCATTGCTCAGAGAGCTCAAGGTCTCTCTCTAAATCCATTTTTAGAAGAACAAGAAGAAGAATTATCTACCTACACATTATCGAAAAAATATTATTTGGAAAGAAGGAACGAGTATATTTCTTTTTTTTGGAGTCCAGACCTTCTTTACTTACCCATTTTCTAAAAACTTAACTTCTTCTTTTCATTTCCAAGATGGATTTAATTGGACACTTGAGCATTTCAATGAAAGATATCTCAAGTGGATAATATGAAAATTGTTGCTCAATTTTTGTTTTGCTCATTTCGAGCAACGAATATGGATTGAAAAAAGGAAGAAAATGGGTATGCTTTTCCTTGCTTGAGAGGTTAGATCTTCTCTACCTACCCATTTTCGGAAAAGTCCACCTAATTTTCTAGCATATTAATCTTTGTATACTTTTGCATCTATAAAATTGCTGGACACTTTTATGAACATATTTTTCTCTAAAATATCAAGGGGAAATTATGAATTTTTTTTCTCAACTTTGTGTTTGTTCTTTTGGAGCAATACATATGGACAAAGATTGGGGTGAGTGATTACATTAACTTTTGATACTGTTGGTTTTTGAGATGGAGTGGATGAAGTTTACAGGAAGGGTAACGAGCGAGCAATGCCTGGCTCGACTCCAACAGTTCCTCACGACCCAAAAGCAAAGCTCACTACTTTCATTTCCTCCATTAAGGAGCACACTCTTCATGGCTTTGGCTTGAAAGGGTATAATGGTTTGCAGCATATGTAGAATTTGAGAATAAGAGTCACATTTATACACCCTGTATCTTAAGTTTATTCTTTACTCCATGACTGCAACTAAGGATGGGCCCAGTTGCTAGATTTGAATGTCTAATAACTATGCATGGAAGCATTCTTTATTGGTGTCTCATTTCTATTATGCAACCTAGTTATTCCCATGGAAACCTAAGTTTTAATTACTAATATTCTTTTCCACTTTCTTAATGCTTTATGTATTTGAAGGTTTGCATCATAAGTTCAAGCCCCTAATTCTAGAAATACAATGCTATACAAGTATCCATATTAAAGAGTATCACCTAAACCCATTAAGGATTGGTTGTTTCGCCTATTCAAAGAGTGAGTAGCGTCGATGAAGAGAAATATATGAAAAAAAACCTGTGCGAGAGAGACCTCAATGTGTTGAAATATGATGTATATTGTTGTAGAGAAAGATGTCTCATATTCATATTCATCTTCCTCTCTTCTCTTTGAGTTTCTTAATTTCTCAGGGTTTTGTTGGCTGAATTGCCGTGTTGGGCACCCAGTGTCTATGTCAAAGTGTGGCACTTGTGTTGTTGCCGCAAATCATAGGATTTTGGCATGCACTTATTTATTTTTTAGGCTCTTTAGTTCACGGTAGTTTTATTTCTAAAGCTTTGGGTGCATAGTATAATTATCTCTTAGGATCTGCTTGGATTGAGGGTTAAATGAGGGGAAGTTAAGTGAGGGGAAATAAAAACCATGCTTGGTTTGAGGGTGGAGGTTTAGGAGGGAGGTTATAGAGGGTTAAGTGATGGTTTGTTTAACCCTCTTTTGTCTTTTTTTTTTTCAAGCCCCCAAATCGGAGGGTTAACGAGGAAGATTGAGGGATTTTGTTTAAAAAGTCATAAATACCCCTTATTTGTCCTATAAAATATCATGAGTTTTTTTCCTTCCATTTTTTTGTTTTCAACATGTTGCTCCGTAGCTTCCTCGTTTGTGAAGATATTTTGACAAGTTCTAATTAAAATTCCAATCAAATTTGATTTTATGACATATGTAATAAGAGTATTTTGGTAACTATTATATTTTTATTAATCCTCCTCTCACTCAAAACCTCCAATTGAAGCAAGAGTTATTAAACACACCCCACTTAACTCTGTTTATTTTTCCCCCTCAATCCAAGCAGACCCTTTAATTCGTTGTGAACTTGTTTCTTAAGTTTTGCTGTCAATACATATATGTACGTGTTAAAGTTTGTGTAGCAAGAAGTCTTGAATTTTATATCAATATGATCATTTTCATTTTCATCTCTATCTTATTAAAGTAGGGATTTTTTCAAGCCTTATCCTTAGGGACTCAGTTTGCTCATTAATAGAGCCTCCAGTCTATTCTATCTTTAACATTATATTGCTAAATACGTCATAGTAAACCGTGTTGGTAATATAATATGTGTTGAATATAACTTGTTTTATGGATTTGATGTTAACATTATCAGTTTTGAAAACAAAACCTTGCAGTGACTAATCACCTCAAAATCTACATCATTTTTGGACCGGTAGGAAGAGCAGAGCACTGTAGTTTACTTCTTCACTTCCTGAATTAGTGACCAACAAATTGTTTAGATTTATATAGCATATTAATTAGACCTTCAAAGTAATTATTTGATCAATCGATCTACCAATCGTCTCCAAGAGCTTGGCAGCTTCCTGGAAGGAATTACAAGACAGACTCGTAAATTAGACCTTCAAAGTAATTATTTGATCGATCGACCTACCAATCGTCTCCAAGAGCTTGGCAGCTTTCTAGAAGGAATTACAAGACAGACTTGTAAACATCAGTTTTTTTTTGATTTTGTTACATGAAAAAAATCTGACCCCAACCTCGCGAGCCTCTCCCGAATCCCGACCAGCGTCCCGCCCTGTGACTGCCTCCCTTTGCTGCTCTCCGACCAACCAACACCCTGTCCAGTGCCTTCCGCAACCACGAAACCACCAAAGGACTCCCAACGCCTCCCCACGACCCCGCCATAGGAGTGCTTCGAGAGAGAGAGAGAGAGAGGGAGAGCCGACGTGGAAGTGCTTCGGGAGAGGGAGAGAGAAAGAGAGATGAGTGGGAGTGCTTCGGGAGGGGGGAGAGAGAGCAGGAGAGTGCTCCTGCTTCCCAGAGTATAGAGAGGCGGCAGACAGAAAAATGAGGAGAGAGGATTTAGCTCAGATTTTTTTGCTTATATAGAGTGAGGGGTGGAGAAGTAAATACATATTTGATTTTTGGTTTGGACCAGGAACCAAATTTCAAATCTGAGACCCGAACCGAAAAATCGAATGTTAGCCTTTTGAAAACCAACATTCGGCGCGTTCTATTTGAAACCGACCTGAATTGTTATTTTGGGTCGGTTTTTAGCCCAAAACCATTTTCTGCTCACCCCTATATATATATATATAAATATATATATATGTGTGTGTGTGTGTGTGTGTGTGTGTGTGTGTGTGTGTGTGTGTGCAAAGTAAAAGGCTATCATGCTTATATGAACACAAGGGTTTGAACATCCACGAGTATATCTTTAATATGACATTTCATGTAGTTATCTATAAGTATAGTTCAAATTAGTTGCCTTTTTGTTATTTGTGCATTGCTTGTCATTGCGTGTTACTGTAAACTATTTATTTTGAATCATATTGAAATCCGAGACACGAACCGAAAAAACCGAATGTTAGCCTTTTGAAAACCGACATTCGGCCTGTTCTATTTGAAACTGACCCAAATTGTTATTTCGGGTCGGTTCATGTCGGTTTTCGGCCCAAAATCATTTTCTGCTCACCCCTATATATATATATATATATATATATATATATATATATATATATATATATATATATATAAATAATAAATGCAAAGTAAAAGGCTATCATGCTTTTATGTACACAAGGGTTTGAAAATCCACGAGTATATCTTTAATATGACATTTCATGTAGTTATCTATAAGTATAGTTCAAATTAGTTGCCTTTTTGTTATTTGTGCATTGCGTGTTACTGTAAACTATTTATTTTGAATCATATTATCATCTCTGCAAGTGAAGCTTGTGAACATTGGTGCATTAAACAAACACAAGGGTTTAAACTATCCAAAAAAATATATTTTTATATGGCATTTCATCTAGTTATCTTAATATATATTTTTATATATTAAACATCAGTACCTCATTTGTAATTTCTGTTCATTGCTGGCAACTGTAAATTATTTATTTTGAATCATATATTATATCTCTCTGGAGGGCGTCGCCGGTAGGACTTGCTGCTTGCATCCTGGAGGATCCATGACTCAACCATTTACATGGGGATATGGTTGCGTACATCTTGACCCTCCCTAGGCCCATACTTAAGTGGGAGCCTCGTGGCACTAGGACGCCCCTTTGTTTCAATATCATCGTCTTTGTTAGTGCTTATAAACATAGATACAACAACATCAAAAGCTTCATCCCGAAATCATTGGATTATTGACAAAAACACATCTTTTGTTACAGAATACAGCCTCAATCCAAGTCATTTAGGCCTACCCCTAGTTCTAGTAGTTCCTTTGACATATTGCTCATCTTAGCCAGTGCACCAACCAGACTATGTACTTGAAACAATTTTCTCGCATTTTATCCTCAATTGGTTCCACTTCCAACTTCCCACAAATACACTTATTAGTTATTACTTATCCTATCTTCCAACATATTACCACATCTTATTCTCATTTAGCTACACTCATTTCCAGAACATGTTCTTTAATTGCCAACAAGTAGATCCATAATGCATGGCTATCTTATTGTTGTCTTATACAACTTTCCTTTCAACTCAACGGGATATTGCAAAAAAAATCACCCTTCCAGAAGCACTCTTCCAATTCAACCATCAACTAGCATTCTTCTTATTCTATCCATCATGATGAATGATTGATCCTAAATACCTGAAAACTATCGCTACAAGCTTATGAAGGTTGGTGCATCAAGCAAGTACAATAAATGCAAAAGTAGCCTATTCCTTGGATGATCGTCGCCTAGGTGAAAGCTACATACAAATGTTAGGTAATAATTCTGGCAAATGCATGCCTGCCCCTAATTTTCACCTTATCATAGATCAAGAGCTACTCGGTCGATATTAGTGGCCTGAGGTACTGAAACTGCTTTAGTTAGAAGTTAATTTAATAATTTATAATCTCAAATAGAGTGAGAAAGTGACCAACAAATAATATTAGCTGTATCATGTTTTGTCATGTACCATTCTCCATATGAGAAACAAAAGTCCTCAAAATGTGATTTGCACTTTGGTTCAACAATCAAAAGTATCTGTTTAGGGTAGAAGGCTTGGTCATGTGGTATTAATAGAGGCCGTACTCCAAATCTTGAAAAGCTTATCAGGGATATTAGGTTGGTAGCCAGAGATGGTCTTCCAGGTTTTTTGTAGTCTGTTCCCTTTTTTGTATGATGGGTCCTGTTAACTACAAATAATGTATGTTAGGATTTTTTGGAAGTAATTTGTTATCATGATGGCAATATTTCGAAACATTTCAATGTGATTTCCCATAGATGCAAGTCAGCTTTGGCAAGTTGATGTACTTGTATTTTTAAAACTTTCTTTCCACCTTGAGTATAGGCTTCCCAAAGATGTCCTACAGTTCTGTTCACTGAACATAGTCAAACTTTGAGAACTTTGTTTCCACCTTGAGTAGAGGCTTGCCAGAGATGTCCTGCGGTTCTGTTTACTGAATAGCAGTCAATCTTTTACTGAGTGCATCTTAGCTTTAAGTCGGCTGATTTTGTGTTGCTGGTTGAAGTTTTTGCATTGTCATTTTCAATATTTGCTTTCCTTTTTTGTGTCCTATGGTATACTTTTCAATGTTGTTGATATCTACTTTGCAACGCTGCTGCTTCTGTGAACTTTTCTCCAATGAGGAAATACACTTCTTGACAGCTTGTCAAAGATTTACAAAAACTAGTTCTACATTCTGAGAATCCAGATCTAAGCTTAATTAATAGGCCAAACATTTTTCCTTGTCCAATATAACTTTTCTTTGGTATTGTGGCAATCAACTAATAATCTTGTCAATATAGAATATGCATTTGCTCCTTGATTACAGAGTGAAAAAACCTAGAGTTTTATGTTTACTTACTGTTTCACTTTTGACTTGCCCTCGTCTATGCAGTGGGGATATGTTGTGATCACTACTCCAAATGGTGTTCTAGATCACGAGGAAGCCATCAAGCAAAACGTTGGTGGTCAGGTGCTCGGTTATTTTCACTGAGTATTAGGACACATTTTGTACCTTTGGTTGTCTTGTTTTGTTGGCATGTGTTGTACTTGGGCAAAAGTAGATGTTGCTGTTCTGTGGCAATAACTATACTTACTCTTGTTCAGATGTCTACAAGCACTAATTTATACTGTTTTTCCAGTTCATTTTTTAATCTCTACACTCTATACAACTTGTTTTCGTGCTGATGTTATGCTTAAATAAGTACTTGATGGCAGTATTTGTACGCAATATTGTTTTAGCTGCTAATTGAATGCTACCTTGGTACAATGTTTGCCGCAATATGGTAGCACCTTGGTCATGTCTTGCTTATTCTCATTTATGATATGTTGTTTTCGGATTTTTATTGATTCTGTCATATCCATATATTCATAGCATTGCAAGTATAGCATGCATATACCTGAATGTTGATGAATGGATGATCTACATCTTTACTGTACTTTTTCACTTCAATGGACATATTTTAAACTCTGGTGAATATTAAACATACTCTACTTCATAGTTTTGTTTTCATCTATTTTTCCTTTTTAGGAGTACTTAAATACTCTTTTTTTTAATTACAACCCATACACACCTCCATGTTCTTACGGTTGGGGGACTCGAGCCCTTCTTGCCCCGCCTGATATTCGCACTACTTTCCGCACGAGCTACAAGCGTTGGACCTTAAATACTCTAGTTTGTATATACATATAGTACTTCTGGACACATGTGAAAGGAACATTTAATGGGTTTTTTTTTTTATCACCTTTGCTTTCATTGTCTGTTTTTTTAGTTTTTTTTTTTGCCCTACTCATTTTATACCATTTGAATAATGAAAACATACCAAATACCAAGTACTTAAATAAGTGCATAAAGGTTATATTAACATGGAGCATGTCCGTTGTCCCCAATATAGTGTTTTAAATTTGTTCCCTTCTATAAAAATGTGGGTCCAATAGGTTTAAAAAAAGAGAGGCTTAGTTGCACTTTGATGTCCTCAACTATTCTCGTTTTTCAACTTAATACCCTAAACTTTTTTACTCAACAACTCGATATCCTCAACTATTTTAGTTTTTCAACTCAATACCTAAAATCCAAAATATTTTCAGACTACCCCTGGCTCCCACTTTCTCTCTCCCCTTGCCCCCCTGCCCCCCCCCCCCCCCCCCTCCCTCTCCGGTGGAGGCGGGAAAGGAGGGCGGCGGGAGGAGGGTGGGTGGCCGGAGCGGGGGGGGGGGGGGGGGGGGGGGGGGGGAGGGTGGTGGTGGTGGTGCTGGGGGCTAAAGAGGGGGCACCGGAAGGGGGGGCGGGGGTGGGGGTTGCTGCGGGCGGGGCAGAGGAGGGGGGGGGGGGGGGGGGGGGGGGGGGGGTGGCGGGGATGGAGGGGGAGGGTTTGGGGGGTAGTTTTGAATTTTAGGCATGGGCATTATTGTTCAAATAAAATTCAGGGTATCAACTTGAAAAAAAAAAGTTGAGTTAATAAGTTGAAAAATGGGAATAGTTGAGGGTATCAAAGTGCAATTAAGTCTAAAAAAAAATAACACTTACAACATGTGAAATCCATATTTTTATAGAGGAGGACATGTTGGGACACCATATTTGGGGACAACAGATCCTATCCAATGTTAATATGTGTTCGCACATGTTAATATATTGATAAATGTATATTTTATATATGTACTTCAACCAGTACATTTATTAATACACATATCACTTAAAGTGTGTATTGATAAATGTAAAATATGCGTTGGTAAATGTGTTGGTGGGAGTACCCATATAAAATAAACATGTATCAATGTGTTATCATGTGCCCTTGGCCTCGTTTTGTTCGCGGGAAGGAAATCAATTTGTTGTGCTTTCCTATCCTGGGAAATTTTAATTTTCATCAAATTTTTTTGGTATCTGGAAAAAATAATGAAATTGGAAGGAAAAGTGTATTTTTAGAGTCAGAAAGTATGGGGTGGGTGGGGAACCATCTTTCTCTCTATTCTCTTTATCTTTGGAATCATTTTTCTTTTCTTTTCATGCTACTTTCATTTGGTATCCAAACATAGAAAATAAATAAATTTTCTTTTCTAAGGTCTTGAGCAAACCAAATGTTGTCTTAAGGGCACATGTTAACAAACACGGTCTCGTGTGTGTGCGTGGGATTAAAACAAAACACGGCCTCGTTTGGTTTCAATTCCTTGGTTTTTCTTTGTTAGTATAAATTCTCAATCTCTGTATTTAGACTCTGAAATTAAAATATAAGTAAAATAAATAAAATGATACCGAGGCTTGAACTTGGTTCAATGTCCTTAACACAATATTTGTTCCGCACTGGTGTTTACGGTTTAATGGCGATTAGTCTTCCAGGATACAACGGTTCTTTCCTTCAGTAGCAGCACTTCACACCGTAGGAACTCATTGAAGCAACGTTGGTTGTCTCTCTCTCTTAGACTAACTAATGCAATATGGATGAATTGAATGAATTCTTGAATGCTCCAAACACATGTGTATTTATAGAAATAAAGAGACACGTTGGAAATGGCACACCTTTCCAATAAATAAATTCGTACACCTTTTCCAATGAAAAGATTCGTACATCTTTTCATAGATTCGTTGATAGAAAAAATTGATATTATTATTATAACAAATATACATTCACATTTTCTAACATTCTTTTCTTTCGAAAATTATAATTTTCATCGATTTTTCTTTTTTGAAGGCTAATCGATTTTTCTTTTCGGTGTTCGGAAATGCTAAAAAAATTGGAAGGAAACGTGATTACTTAAAGATGGGAAAGTGAATCATTGCTTGAATTTTTATTGGAAATTACTTTTCTTTCCTCAATTTATTTGGCATCGAAACATAGAAAAGTAAAGACTTTTTTTTTCTTCCAACCCCATGATTAAAACTCTCCTGATTCCTTGTTGATCCAACAATAGGCCCATAGCCGTTTGGTTTGCAGGATTGGACAACGTAATGTAATTGGCATTACGTTGTCAATCTAACTCGGGTGTTTGGTTAGACAAAAAAAAATAGATGTAATGTAATCGCGATTACAAGTTTGATTACATTACATCAATTTCTTCTAAACTCAATTACATCATAAAACCTATGTAATCGCAATTACATTACAAATTAAGCGAAAGGTTGGTATGCTATAATTTGGCCCTTTTTGTTCGTTTTTGGTCATTTTTTGTTGTTTTGTTTGTTTTTGGTCATTTTTTGTCGTTTTTGTTCGTTTTTGGTCGTTTTTTGTCGTTTTTATTTGTTTTTGGTTGTTTTTTTTTTGTCGTTTTTGTCGTTTTTTGTTGTTTTGTCCGTTTTTGGTCGTTTTTGTTCATTTTTTGCCTCTTTTTTTAGTTTTTGGTTTTTTTTGTCGTTTTTGTTTGTTTTTTTTTCATTTTTGTTCGTTTTTGTTTATTTTTGTCGTTTTTTCTCGTTTTTGGCCATTTTTTCGATTTTTGGTCGTTTTTGCATATTCTTGGCCATTTTTTGTCGCTTTTGCACTTTTTTAAATCTTTTTTGTCGATTTTGTGTTTGTTTTTTTTGTCATTTTTGTTCGTTTTTGTTTATTTTTGTCGTTTTTGCGATTTTTGGTCATTCTTGAAAATTCTTGGCCATTTTTTGTCGCTTTTGCCTTTTTAAATCTTTTTTATTGCTTTTGCATTTTTGCACATTATTGGTCACTTTTTATGGTTTTCACATTTTTTGATTTTTTTTGTCGTTTTTCTTTTTTAGCGCTTTTTCATTTTTGATTTTTTTTTCCGTTTTGTTCGTTTGTCATTTTTTGTATTTTTAATAAATTTTAGTGATCCACTTTTTTAATTTTATGTTGTATTTAAAAAAATATTAAATTAGAAACTTAATTATATTACATGGTAAACCAAACATATGAATGCAATTGACATTACATTACATGGTTTGATTACATGTTTCAACCAAACATAGTAATGTAATTGTAACTCCTTTATATACAAACTCAATTACATTACAAATTCAATTCCATTACGATTACGATTACATTACAATAAACCAAACACAATAGTGTGTACTGTGTGGACCGTTTTGTTCTTTCCTATTCCTATTGTGAGTTTTGTCCATCCTCAAAGGCACCGATAACCATCATAAGGTAGTTAGCAAGTCAAATTATATTTTTAACTGGATAGTTCCATAATTACCAATGCAAAAGATAATGAAATATGTAAATATTATTGATTTTTGGTATTCTTATGCAGAGCTTTTGTTAGCTTTAGGGACATGAGATTTAATGATTAGTAGAAAATGCGATGCTATTTAAGTCTAAATTTCATGACAGTGCACGAAATATTAATTATTACTACGAAATTATAATTTATTTAATTTTACTATATGTTTTGCTGCTAGCCAAGCCTGGAATCCCAAGTTAGTAAGAAGAAATTTTAATTGGTCAAGAAAGCGGAACTCTGACACCACCCACAACCTTAATTAGGGTTGGACATGGGTTGGACCGGACCCAAATTTGATGGACCCGGACCATAATCGTTAGTTGGTGGGGGTGAGGTGGAACTGGGCCGCAAAATATTGGAACAAGAACGGACTCGACCCATTCGAAACGGATCCAAACTGGACCGACCCACGGGTCCAAAAAGTAGTAATTTTTTTCTTCTTCTAGAAACTACAACATTAAACATTTAGATATGTTATATTATCTATAAGAACAAAACATATCTAATATCTTCCCAGATTTTTAGAATTTGTTTGCTAAACTATTACATGTTCTATTATATATAGACTATAACAATAAAAAAAATTCAGAAATCGATAACAAAAATACAGACCCTAGAGACGGGTCGGGTCGCGGCCCCGTTTGTTTTGAAAATAGAATCCGCCTTGACCCGTTAATGTCACACGACCCAGTCCGTTCCGTTTAAATTTTAAATTTTAGGAATCGACTTATTTGGACATTTTAAAGTTCGGACTGGGTCGGAACTGCGGGTTCTGGAACCGCCCTAACCCTAATCACTAAATTAATATGTTTCAAGCACAGAACACCAATAGTTGGTTATGTTCATGCACACGATGTTCCAATAAGCACAACAAATCCACACGCACCCGATTCCACCCATCAAGTGTCGGGAACAGATCTGCTGTCCCCAAAATAAATGTGATAATCATGTCTTTTTTTTTTTTTTTTTTTTTTTTTTTTTTTTTTTCTATATATGCAACTTTTATATTTTTTATTTAAAGAACTACAAATAAGTTGCATACATGTCCGAGCTCTCTAGCCTAGTGGTATTAGAGCGGACACCTGGAGGGACCAATAAGGTTCGAGTCTCCCAATTGTATGTGCGTAAAATTTAAAAAAAAATAAGTTGTATACATATGAGACATGGTTAGATCATCCACGTTAGGGATAGAAGATTTGCTCCCGCAAATGTCGGCGGACGCATTCCTGAATCAATAATGCTAAGTCTACTACCAAATGCTTACAACCCACTTACAACCACTCACCCATTTGCTGACATGTGGACGCGGCGACCGAGATATGCTACTTTTCAAGTGATGGGCAAGCCTACTTAGTCACGGTCTGGTCCGGTCCACTTTTGTTGCCTTATGCAACTTTGATTATGTCTCATTTTTTGTGAGGTGTTGATCAAGGTGTGTTTCGGGTCGGCCGGGTTCGGACCCAGTGTCGACTGAACTTGACTGGTTATGCGTCAGACCGGACTAAGTTCGAGGAGGAGACAGGCCGGACCGGATATGATCGAAGTTTTGGAAAATACACGGGTGGGCTGGGCTTGGTCCGAGATGGCCCGGTTATTATTATTATTATTATTTTGAAAAAATGGTTTAAGAAATACAAAAAGTAATTAAAAAACTTTATTAATTCAAAAAACAGCTTAAGGAATTTGATATAACATTTTTTTTTTGATAAACTGAAAAAAAAACTAAAGATTTTATTTACATTTTTTTGATAAATTGGAAAAAAAAACTAAAGATTTTATTTACATTTTTTGGGTCTAGGTTGGCCCGTTTCTTTTAAGTCATCGGTCTTCTAGCCATTTTATTGTTAAGCTCCTCTTCATTTAGTAGGGTCGTTCATAGTAAGAGACTGAAATTTCAGTTTATTAATGTTCGCGCCTTCATCTCTCAAGTGTTGAGTCCTTTTTTTTTTGCACGGATTCAATCTTGAACGCAAACGCATACTTCCAAATATTATACAACATCCTACTTCTCTTCTTGCTTAACATTCTTGAACATGCACTAAAACAAGATTCTGATGCTACCATGAACACTAGGAACATTTAAAGATCACGCGCTAAAGAAGAAATTATATGATAAGTTTTTTTTTCGTATTCCACCATTCTAAAATTAAAATATATGATCCAGAATTATCATCTTCATCATAAGAATTTAAATACTACGACAATTCTTAAGTTGGTAGGGAAGATTGTTTTTGCTTCTTCCTTTATAATATACTTTTATGCGATAACTTGGACATTAAACTAGAACTACTACTACTATCTTTAGCAGCTGTACCGGGTCGACTTGATACAACTTTTCTTCATATAAACTAATTAAATTATCTAAACATTCTTTAATTAATTTCTATTTTAAGCTACTTACCTCAACGTTCATATTGTCATGATAATCTCCTAACAAAATAAATATACCATTTAATTTGATTTTTGGATCTAAAACTGCAGTCAAATAATATAAGTGAGGTATTTCACGCCAATATTTAAAAAATTGCTTCCATTTTAGAAACAACACAATCAAAATCAGGAGCATTTTAATATTTTGCAAATAAATGAAACATATTAATTATTCTGTTAAACTTAAAGGAGAAGTTGGATAATAAACTTCGATAAATTACATGTAACATTGTAAAACAATTCTTAAAAAAAATCATAAATTGAAGTAGCAACTAACCAATCATTCTTAGTTATTTGGTAATCAAAACTTGGATTATCATTAATTTAGTGCGTAATAACATCTTTATATTTAATACAAAATTTCAACATCAAATATGTAGAATTTCATCTTTGTGGCGTATCTTTAACAAATCTCCTAAATGTCAAACCATAGTGTGCACATAACGTTTTAAACTCTTATTGCCTACTTGGAGAAATACTCAAACCAGTTAGTCATGATCTAATATTTTCTAAATTTGCTTGAAAAAAATGAAGGCATTATTGTACAATTAAATTAAAAATATGACAAGCACATCTTATATGAAAAAGTCGTCCTTTACAGACAGAAATTGAGATATTAAAAATTTCCAAGAAGTATTATTACTAGCATTATCAAATTAAGGAAATTGAAAAAGCTCTATTAGGAATTTCATACACATAAAACATGTAATATGGCTCAACCAATTGCAGATCTAGTATATGAAAATTCCAATGACCTTAGACAAAGAATTCATTTTTGTAAAATCTATTTCGCATCTAAATAATGTGCCATGACACAAATAAAAGGATAATTATTTTTACTAGTCCATATATTAGAAGTTAAAGAAAATTTACTAATATTTGCAAAATGATCCTTCAAAGCTTCTTTTTTTTGCAAATTTTTTTACAGCTTTTGCTTCAGTAACAGATCTAGACACTTTAATAAAACAAGGATTTAGAGTATTACTTGCATAGTCATAATATGATTCACTCTCACCAAATATAAAATGTTGTTCAATGCATATAATATATTCGTCAGGTTGGTTTTGTTACGAGCACCATAATAAGTAAAGTTTTCTATAGAAGATCCTGAGCACCGGTGCTTAACTGTAGTTATCTAGCATTTAATGTGTCCTTGTCATAACAACTTTTATAATGTCTCTTCAAAGTGTCCGTGTCGTCATTTTTTTTCCATTAAAGATGTTTCAACATTTCTTGCATTGTGCACATCTAGGTATTAGATTTTGGTCTTTCAGATTTATAACTTCTTTTCCCTCACTATCGGTGACAAATAATTTAGTAAAAATTTCCATAAAATTGTTTTTTTTTTTCTAGTTGAAATATTAGTATTAATACTTCAAACTTAAGATGTGACATTTGTGCCAGTGGTACAAAATTAGGTTCTACAAGATTATTATCATCATAAAAATTCTCATCAAAATTATTATAATAATTATAATAGTGTTCTAAAACATCTTGATAGGGGTGGTTAGAACCAATATTATCATACTTTAAAAAATTAATTTTAGAAAAAAATGAGTGAAGCCTCTAGATTTTTACTAATAAGAGGGAAGAGAATTAACTAATCAAAGTATCGAAAAACTATTTTTAATGATAAAAAAATACTTAAATCACAACTTATTTCTTTCAAAGTTGGATATGGAATTGTTGCAGCTTTGTGGTGGTCGATCAAGTTAAAGCCTCTAGATTTCTCAACCTCTTGGGACTTTTCTCGCACTTCGGTCTTCAAAAAGTTGCTACTTCACTAGTTTGCTCTTTAATGTATTGGAAGAGGGGGAAGAAAATTTGGAAAAATTATGCTCTAATTATAGGAATTTTTGGGTGCTAAATTACCCCCTACAAAAATAGTTGTTATAAGGGTATTTTGGTTATTTCAGCGAAATAACCAAAACACCCTTCAAAAGTGATAAAAATTGAATAAATACTAGGGGTATTTTGGTAAAAATATCCCCTTAGGCTAATATGCTTGTTGGGACGGATAATTTACCGGAATATCCTCCATTGTTATAAATAATGTTTATATTGGGAGTATTCTGGTAAATTATCCTCCAAAATTAATACATATACATATGCAGCCAGCGTGCAGGGGGGGGGGGGGGGGGTGGTGGTCGCAAACGTGTTCACCAATTGGGTCTAGGCCGGGCCTAACCCTAGTCACCGACTGAGCCGATCTGGACCGGTTTGACCGAGGCAATTGTGAAAAATCAGGTTCAACCTACGTCACTGATCGGGCCGGGCCGTGTCTGGCTATTGGGCCCCAATTTCAAATCTAGCCTGAATTCGGGTATGTTATGGGTCGTCCTGGGTTGAACGTTGACATGGCCCGAGACGGCCATCCCGAGTTTGATCGAACCAGGCCCGGGCCAAGTTTCGTCCGCCCGGCCCATTAGATAACTTGAGGTGTTAATGAGAAATTCAAAGGATAACACATATATGGTGCATTAATTACAGTCTTGCCAAAATTGTTTTACCTCAACAATTCTCTAATTTTGATAGAAGTTTGATACTTTCAACCGTTGATATAATTTGTTTTTGCTAACCTTAAAGGCTCGTAAAATTCTTTCACAAAATTTCAAATCCTAATCATCGTTCTATAAATCCAATGGCTTAGAGATGTAGAGTTAGCAAAAATACTAAGTTTGTGAGAAGAAGACTTCAAATGTTTTATCTAATACTGTCTAGCATAGATAGCCACTTTACAAAGCTTTAGATTCAATAGTTTAGGACTAATTGACTAACTATAAGGAAACTATAGCTGTTGATATACTACCACATAATTACATGGATTCTATTAATTCTAGTCTATCTATACAGTTAGCAGTAGAAATAAATTAGGGGCTTGAATGTTGTAGAACCAACTTGGAGATAAGTAGTCCAGATTGTCAACACTCCTCAAGTTGTTGCGTAGATGTCACTCATGCCTAGTTTGTCGAGATAAACATTAAATGCGTGGTTTGTCTGCCTTGGTCAGCACATCAGCAAGCTGGTCTTGAGATCGAACATGATGAACTTCAATCAATTTTTCTTCCAGCTTCTCCTTGATAAAATGCCTATCGACCTCAACATGTTTAGCTTGATCATGTTGGACATGATTATGGGCAATATCACATGCTGCCTTGTTATCACAAGATAATTTCATAGCGCCGACTTGCTTAATATGTAAATCTTGTATCATATTTCTGATCCACAACAATTTGCATATTGCTTTAGACATTCCTCTGTATTAGGCTTCAATGAACAATTTGTAAGTTCAAGGGAATGAAGAGCAGATATAGCAAGTTGAAGTTCCAAGGAATTATGGACCAAGA
This sequence comes from Iris pallida, assembly GCA_029216955.1. Lineage (NCBI taxonomy): Eukaryota > Viridiplantae > Streptophyta > Magnoliopsida > Asparagales > Iridaceae > Iris > Iris pallida. The sequence goes on along the minus strand of JANAVB010016194.1, from coordinate 343,110 downwards.
TCAATAATTATGTGACACCCAATAATATCTCAAAACGAGACCTACATGGGCCATTATTAAAACCTTGTCACGCTCCAGAACAAGAATACTAGAGAGCGAGAAGGAATGTAGGCCAACAATACGATACAAAGTACTCCGGTACTGTAGGAACGAAATCAGTAAAGCACAATACTCTAGAGGGGGGAGGTGAATAGAGTTGGCAGCAGGAATATTGCTAATTAAAAAAATGTTAGCAGCAAGATCACAGAATAATATTCACAACTAAGTAAAGTAAAGGCAGAGATAAGAATGCAAACGCAAAGACAGCGATGTATACTGGTTTCCCTCTGTTGAGGACTAATTCAGTCGGTAGAACTCTTGCTACCAGTTGAATCCACTATTGGCAAAACCGCAAGTTTTCTTACGAAGTCCTTGCAACTTCTACAACGCGAGCTTTGATATGAAGAACTCGTCCAACTTCAAATGTGAAGAGGTATTCTTCAATCAAGCCTTATGATTACAATCTCTCAGAAACTTCTAGACCGTACCGCACTGGCAAATCGACTAGAGGATTATAATTGGCTTGGGATGTGAAATTTAAAGCTCAAGAAAACTCTTTGGAAGACTAAAGCTTTAGATAGAGAGAAGATTGAAAGTGAATGAGTGAGTTAAATGATCGAAATCCTTCTCTATTTATAGGAATTCCAAAGACAGAATTCTGACAGAACTCGATGAGGAAATCTCGGTCAAATCTGCAATTGCAGGAGGACCAAGTTCAGAAGAATTCAAAAATCAAACGACCACCAACCGAACTCTGGCCGAACTCTGGCCGAGTTCTGTCAGGGTTAGGTTAGGTTTTAAAAATTAGTTTTTGATGATTTTTGAAAACCTTTTTGAAGCTTTTGTTTAAACGAATGTTTTTCAAAACAAAGGACATTTTAAAAGTATTTTGAAAACATTTTAGAATAGCCTATTTGCCAGTACGACTCAGTGTACAACGTATTCCTAGACTTAATAAAATAAAAAATACATTGCTTAAAGGAAATACAGACTCGAACAGGCAAACATCGCTTCGGTCTTGAACTGCGTAGATAGCTGTTCTTGATCATGTCCAAGAGTCCGATACATCCTGACTAGCTTCACATATCGAGACAGAGTTTGATCAATTATTAAAATCAGGTTGACCATATGACCAATGGGCCAACAATCTTCCCCATTTTGATAATTGACAAACTATGAATGATATAACATTTAAGCTTGAAATAAAATCAAAAATTGTTCAAATCAAAAATTGTTCATGTCCTGCATTTTCTCAAAAGAATGTTAGATCTTTATTTTTCTCCCCCGTTGTCACTTAGCAAAATAATTGCAAAAGAGTAAAAACTCTCCCGCAATCAATGCATAAATAACAAACAGTGAAAAAACACAAGAAAATAAACATGATAAATGATAGTAAAGAAAATTTGAATGGCATCACAGGTATGTATTTGTACTAAGGCAGTTTATAATAAACAAAGAATTATATCACAGGCAGTTTATAGTAGAGAAGCAGATAAAGAAATGCTAAGTAAATAAACTGATGTGAATCATAAAGTACGAATCTCATAAAGATAAAGATAAAGATGTTCAGATAACATCAAATAAAACAAATCCAGTACAAGTCCTAAAAAAAATACTGATAATAAAGTCTGAAAATAGAAAAAACTTGGAATGTCGGAGCATTTCCAAGTATACAGGAGATAATGTCTAAGTCTCATATAAGTTAACATATCACAACTCCTCCTCCTCCTCATCATCATCAGTATGATGACCAGCATGTCCAGAAGGACCAACTCCAGAGGTACCCGCGCCAGAAGGGTGAGGAGGAGCGCCAGTGTAAAACTCACCAACATAATCACGAGGAGGAGCACGGTCAGAACGGTACCAATCATATGCGTTATCGGGCTGGAAGTAGGCATGAACAGCCTCATCCTCACAGCGGTAACCAGAGAAAGCTGGATCTCTAGGGATGGAACCGGCTGAATGTCCAGTCTGGGCGAAACGAAGATCAGCTAATGAATTTGCAATCGCCTGATAACGGGTGACGTCGCGGAACTCACGTTCGCGAGCCATGTCCGTCATGGAGACGTGCAAATCTGAAAGGTGCTGGTGTATGCCCTCAAATGTCATAGCATACTGCTGAGGAGGTGGAGGAGGTGGAGCAGTAGCAGGAGCAGTAGGAGGAGCTGATGCAATCATACTGCGACGAGATAACTTGAGAACCTTGGACTCAGGGTCTTGAGCACAAGTAGATAAGTCAATGTCGAAACGCTGGAAGATGCGTGGGAGAATCATCGCATAAGAGAGATTTCTATCTCTTGCACGACAACGTCCCATCATCTGAATAATGGTCTTAGGGGCAGAAAATGGAATCCCCTTAAGAATGTGATACATAGCAGATAATTCAAGAGACGTGACATCATCCTTCGAAGTAGACTTCGGAAGGAGAGTGGAATAAATGATACGGTGCAATTCATAATTAAACAAGTTCAAGTTGTTTGCCTTGAACTTTCCAGAGCGAACTCTATCAGGTGCACAAAGTTCAGCTTTGAAACTGGTAAGTGTCGTGCCTTCGGGAAAATCAAACTCAGTGATGTCAACAAGCGGTTTACCTTCATTGGGAATACCAAGGATCTCCGCTAAGAGAACATCATTGAAATTGATATCTAATCCTCCAACACGTGTGCTTACATCAAAAGTGTTTAATATGATATTACAGTAAAACAGTCTAATGGCATTAGTTGCTAAGGAAAAATAGAGTTTAACAAAATGCTGTAACCCTAATGCCTCAAAGAAATGGCGATGATCAGGAAACACAGTCCACTTGATGGGTGCGCCTGTGCATATGGATCTCATGGAGAAGTCTCCATACCACAATAAGGCTTGGTCTAGGGTTTGAAAGTAAAACCCGTCGAACGCGTCGTCGCTAGATTGGACTGGCAAAAATAGGAAATTAGTGGGTGGATCCGAAGATGAACCTTCCTCACTTGGGTTGGTTGTCTTCTTCCTCTTAAAGGGGTTGAATCCCTTAGGTGCCATTTGTGAAAATAAAAGAAAATAGCACAAAATTGAATGGAGAGGAAACAAGGAGTTATACCTCCCGAGATCGGAGTATGTTGTAGAGAATGACGAACTCCGCACGAATCCAAAGTTTGGATTGATTTCACCACTTGGATTGGAAGAGGGGGAGTGATGAAGAACTAGGGTTAGAGGTTCTCCTCGCACGGCTGCTGGTTCTGTTTGATGTGGTTTGGAAGCAATGAGGAAGAAAGGCTCTCGGGTTCTGGTTATATAACCTGATACCTTCAACCGAACTCGGGCCGAATTCGGTCCGAAGTCTGGCCGAATTCGCCTGGGTTTGGTTTGGAACACTTTCTTTTTCATTGGCTCATTTCAAATATTTAATTCAAAGATTAGTAATTTTGGCATTAAAATAATATAATTAATGTTATTTTATAAATTAAATTTCGTTACACAGCGACTGTTTCAGATTAGCTGTAGGAGTACTGTCCCAGCTGGCGGAGGTTTACCGGAGAACTCTTAAGTACCGCTCGCTTCAACCGTAGTTGTGGTGACAGACAGACTCTTTATTGGCTTGTCTCTAACACAGTTTTTGTATATTGAAATAAAATCATAAAATAAAATTAATTAATATTATTGACGTCCAAAATTCCTAATTCTCGACGTAAATAATTGAAACGATCTTCTGCTAGAGGTTTTGTAAAAATGTCAGCTAATTGATTCTCAGTATCTATGTATACAAGGTCAATATCTCCATTTTGATGATGATCTCTAAGAAAATGATGTCGAATCTCGATATATTTTGTACGAGAATGACATACAGGATTCTTAGTCAAATTAATAGTGCTCGTGTTATCACAGAAAATGGGAATATGTGTATAAAATAAATCATAGTCTTCCAAGGTTTGTTTCATCCATAAAATCTGAGCACAACAACGTCCTGCGGTGATATACTCAGCCTCTGTTGTTGATAGGGCTACATAATTTTGCTTTTTACTAAATCATGAGACTAAAGTTTTGCCTAAGAAATGACATGTGCCACTGGTACTTTTTCTATCAACTTTGCATCCAGCAAAATCTGCATCCGAATAACCACTAAGGTCAAAGGACTTAGTTTTGGGATACCACAAGCCAGCAGAAGAAGTATCCTTAAGGTATCGAAAGATATGCTTAACTGTGCACAGATGTGAATCCTTTGGATTAGCTTAAAAACGTGCACACAGGCAAACACTAAACATTATATCTGGACGAGTAGCAGTTAAATAAAGTAAACTACCGATCATACCTCGATACTTACGTGTGTCGACCGGCTTGCCTTGTTCATCAATATTAAGCTTTGTTGAAGTTGCCATCGGAGTGCCAATAGGTTTGACATTGTCCAGGTCAAACTTCTTTAGCAAATCTTTTGTGTATTTGGCTTGATTTATGAACGTCCTATTGTCAGTTTATTTGATTTGCAGTCCGAGAAAGAATTTCAGCTCTCCCATCATGCTCATCTCAAACTCATTCTGCATACACTTAGAAAATTCTTGACACAGAGATTCATCAGTAGATCCAAATATGATATCATCTACATAGACTTGTATTAAAAGAAGCTTACCATTAAAGGACCTAATAAAAAGTGTAGTGTCAACCTTGCCTTTTGAAAAACCGTTGTCAAGTAGAAAAGAGCTTAGACGATCATACCAAGCACGAGGGGCTTGTTTCAAACCGTATAAAGCTTTCTTCAACTTAAAAACATGATCAGGGTTTTTAAAATCTGTGAAACCTAGAGGTTGTGCTACAAAAACTTTTTCTTTTATAAAACCATTTAAAAATGCACTCTTGACATCCATTTGAAATAATTTGAAATTATGAAAACATGTAAATGCACATAACATGCGAATGGATTCTAATCTCGCAACTGGGGCATAAGTCTTATCGTAGTCGATACCTTCTTCCTGATTGTATCCTTGAGCTACGAGTCGAGCCTTATTACGAGTCACTAAACCATTCTTATTCAGTTAATTTCGGAATACCCAACGGGTGCCAATGACCGGACGATCAATAGGCTTGGGAACAAGTTCCCAAACTTGATTCCGTTCAAATTGGTTTAATTCTTCTTGCATAGCATCTATCCAAAAACTATCACTACATGCTTCATCAATAGTTTTGGGTTCTAGCTGTGAAATGAATGCAACACTAGAAACAATATCTCTACTGGATGTACGAGTACTTACACCTTTGGTAATGTCACAAATTACCAAATCCTTTGGATGATCAGCCGTAAATTTTAATCTTTTCGGCAAACTCTGAAGGTAGCTGGTTCCTGGATCTTCTCTAGGAGAATCAGCTAGTGCCGAGCTTAGTTGAGAATCAGCTGTTGTTGAGCTTGGTACAGTTGGATCTTCGTCATTGTCATCAATAGTTATTTGATTCAATTCATCAAAAGTGACGTTGATTGACTCTTCGATGATCATGGTTCGTTTGTTGAAGACTCTGTATCCTTTGCTCTTGGCCGTATAACCTAAAAATATACCTTTATCGGCCTTTTCGTCAAACTTTCCCGAATTGTCTTTTGTATTAAGAATAAAACATTTACAACCAAATATTCTAAAATATGAAACAGATGGAATTCTATCAAACCATAACTCAAATGGAGTCTTCTTCGATTTGGGTCAAATTAGAACTCTATTGAGAACAAAACAAGTTGTATTGACAGCTTCAGCCCAGAAATATTTGGATAG
>JANAVB010016194.1:275000-332487 GCA_029216955.1 Iris pallida | reverse complement strand
GTTCCTGCTATCTGTGAGTTTTTCTGAGATGGAGATGAAGTTTTTTAGATTAGGTAGGTTATATTATAGGTTATAAGTTATTCATGGGTTACCAGTTATGTATAGTTTATATATGCGTAGATTAATTGAGTTAGATGCAACTCAGTTTTCAGAGTTACACATGGGTTAAAGGCTGTATAGTTTGGGGGTTCAGTTTTGCTGAGATTTACATATATATGTGTGAGTATAGATGTAGGTGTAGGACCGTTGAGCACCTCTAGAGGGGAGGGGGAATAGAATGAGTGCGAGTGCAGCGAAAATAATCACCAATTAAAAAATAAAGGCAGATAACTATGACAGTGAGTAAAGAGACAGTAAATAAATGTAGCAAGAGATAAAAATATCAAACTCAGTGACACAGTGATGTATACTGGTTTTTCTCTGAGAGGACTAACCCAGTCTCGAGTACTCTTGCTCGATGTTAATCCACTATGGCACAAGCTAATTGATAGCTTGCAGTCTCTTACAACACTGTGCTTGGTGACAAGTGCACGACTGACTTCACAATACCGTGCTTGGCGACGAGCGCACGACCGGCTCCGAAAACAGATGTTTTGAAATTTGAACGACCTCTTTACAACTCTGAGAACTAAAAGACTCTAGATCAAATAGATATTACTGGCTTTTGGCTAAGAGATGTGTAGGTGAATATGAAATTTTTAGAGCACTGAAAACACTTTTAGGATATAGAGAGAAGAGAAGATGAATGAATGAGTTGAAATGAGAAATTATCTTCTATTTATAGGTATTTTCTAGGACCAAACTCAGACAGAATTCGGGTGGAGTTCTGATGCAAAGATTTCACCAAACGAACGTTGCATAGATTTGGAGGCAACAAATATTTGAATTCAAATTGACCGAACTCGGACCGAACTCGCTTGAGTTCTGTCTCAGTTCTAATATAAAATATTTGTCAAATTTTGTTGCATAAAAATGAATATATTTGGTAAGTGGACTTTGGATTGGTAGGCTGTATAGGAGAGTGGACTGTGATTAACCTAAGCCAGTAGTATCAAGTCGATCTTACAATTTATATCCTAGACTCAATAAAGATAAAATACATAATAAATTGTAAAATGACTCAGACTGATTCCAATGAGAATGAGCTTCAGAATGATGATTTGCATGCTTGCTGGTGTAGTAGTACGTTCTTTGATATTGATTTCACTTGACCTGGAATGTTTAGCAGCAGTTCATATATTTTGTGCATTGACTCAAGTCATTGTCGATTATCAAAATCGTGTGTGACCATCAGAAAATAGGCCAACAATCTCCCATTTTGATAATTGACAAACTTGAATCTATACTAAAATATATCTAAATAAAATAAAATACCTGAATTGATCGTTTTGACAAAAAATGGTATTGGTATTTGCGTTGCTTTGTTGATTTTTGGTATTGCTCTTTCTCCCCCTTTGTCAATGTCAAAAAAATGGTTTAGGCTCCCCCGTAATGTGTGAAGCCAACAATGTTCATCAGAAGACAAAGAAAGTAATGATAGAGTAATAACCACAAAGAACATGATATCCATAAATAACAAGGCATAGCAAAATAAACTAGAAATAAAATAAGAAAATGTCATACATAAAGAAAGATACATCCAACACAAACTGCTTTTAAATGTCTAACTATAAAGTTTAGACAAAAAAAAATACAAAAGATCATCATCTAGTAAACTGCATCCAAAAGAACCACTAACTAAAGTCCATATCACATCGGCGTATTGTCACCTCCAGGAGCATCCGGTGGAAAGTATGCAGCAGTAGGATCGAAATGAGGAAAAGTCGTCTCATCATCGAACCTAGGTCCAGGGAAGCTGGGATGATAAAGCATAGTAACTGGATGTGTGGGGTCATAAGAAAGACTCCAGTGAATGTCATCAATACTGTTCCGCAACCTGAGCCTGGATAATTGGCAGAACTCAGAATCATGATAACCTTGATGTCGTTGCGCTGAGAGGGCAACGAAATCATCAAAGCGCTGATAGAAACCGGAGTCGAAACCCAGAGCAGGGGCTGGAGCAGCAGGAGCTGGAGGAGCCTCAGGGTCATCATCGTGAACCGTAGCAGCAGGTTCAGTACCAGAGGGCAGAGGAGTAGTAGGATACAACCTATACCTACTGAGTTCAGTGGCAGTGGCGGAGTAAGGACAGGTTTGGAGATCAATATCAAACCTTCTGAAAATAGAAGCCAAGTGCATAGGATAGACAAGATTGCATTCCACACTTTTGCAGTTAAGCATCCATGCCATGACAGTCTTTGGGACAGAGAAAGGATACCAAAATAAATATGGTACATAGCCAATAATTCCATAAAAGTAATCTCGTCAGGAGATCCCTTCTTTGGAAGAAGAAAATAAAAGATAAACCTATGAAGTTTATAGAAGTTTTGATTCAAATGTTTGGAATACACCCTACGAGGAACAGGTTTATGGTGACATAATAATTCTTTAAAGAAATCAAGGGTGACACGTTCACGGAATTGGACATGGTTGATATCCATTAATGCCTCACCTACATCAGGAACGAAAGTATTCGCTGATGTCTGTGGCATTGAACTCAAGTTCCTGTCCAGTTACACAAGAATAAAAGTTGTCATTGTCTTTTACTTGCAAATTGCAGTAAAACATACAACAACATTATCATAGATATTTTCAGCAACTTCGAAAAAATCTCGGAAACCAAGACGGTTGAAAGATGGGGCATACTCAGAAAAGATAGTAAAGTTGACACGTGCCCCAGCACAAATTTTACGACCCGAAAAAGAATCGAACCAAAGATCAAAAAAATCCCTATCGGAAAAAGTCTGGAGTCGTAGTCATCAGTTCCAGTAGGACGGGCTGGATTGAAGACGTTGGTCGGAACATAATCCGAGAAAGACGATCCTGCTTGAGAGGTATCGATCTTTCTCTTCTGATGTTTGGGTGCCATTGATAAAGAAGAAATAAAGTTGAATTCCTTGAGGTAGAAGATGAAGATGAAGAAGGTGGAGAGGATGACTGCAAGACTCCAAAAATCTTGAAGAGGAGGAGGAGGAGCTTCTCTTGAGTTTTAGAGGAGATTTCTTGGTTGAGGTGTAGAGAAAAATAAAGTGAAAGAGATGAATAAATAGGCTAGGGCCGGCTATTCAGTTCTGGAAATCCGTACAGCGCCGACCGAACTCAGTCCGAACTCGGTCCGAACTCGGGTAGAGTTCGCCCGAGTTCGGCTACTTGCATTCCCAATGTCATAAATGCAGTATGAGTTCTAAATTTAAATTAATAACTGTTACACTCCTTCATTTAATAATTTCTATTAATTTGGGTTAACTGTAGGGGCGGATCCCAGCTAGCGGTAGTCCGAAGACTAGTACACCGTGTCGTTTTAGGCTATTTATGCCTGTATGGCAGAAGGACCCTTTCGGCTTGTACCCAAAATGATTTCCATTAATAAATTACAAAGTTTTGTGTTATAAATAAATTTAATAAACATAATACATTATGAATATGAAAAATTCAAGTATGCCGAACTCTCGACGCATAATGTTAAAGCGGTCTTCAACCAGTGGTTTTGTGAAAATGTCTGCTAGTTGATGATTTGTGTCAATAAATTCTAAGCAGATGTCCCCATATTGTTGGTGATCACATAAAAAGTGATGACGAATTTTAATGTGCTTTGTGCGTGAGTAACATATATGATTCTTAGTCAAGTTTATAGTGCTACTGTTATCACAGTAAATAGAAATCTTAGTGTAGTACATTGTAGTCTTCTAATGTTACTTCATCCACAAAATTTGAGCACAACAACGTCCTGCGACGATATACTCAGCCTCAGTAGTTGATAATGCTACATAATTTTATTTTTGCTGAACCATGAGACTAAGGCTTTTCTTAGAAAATGACACGTACCGCTGGTACTTTTACGGTCTACTTTGTATCTTGCAAAATTGCATCCGAGTAACCTATCAGGTCAAATAATTTGGTTTTAGGATACCATAAGCCGACTGTTGAAGTTCCTTTAAGGTATCAAAAGATACGCTTAACGACACATAAGTGTGATTCCTTAGGATTTGCTGGTATCGTGCACAAATGCAAACACTGAACATAATAACATGACAACTAGAGTTAAATATAATAAGCTACCAATCATACCTCGATACTTACGCTGATCGACAGGTTTGCCACTTTCATCACTGTCAAGTTTTGTTGATGTAGCCATTGGAGTTCCGATTGGCTTTATATTTTTGAAGTCATACTTTTTCAGTATGTCCTTCGTATATTTGGCTTGATTGATGAATGTTTCCTTTGAGTGTTGTTTGATCTGGAGTCCTAAGAAGAAGTTCAGATCTCCCATCATACTCATCTCAAATTCACTCTGCATACACTAAGAAAACTTTTGACAAAGTTTTTCATTAGTTGATCCGAATATAATGTCATCAACATATATTTGCACAAGAAGAATATAATCATCTAAAGACTTGATAAACAAAGTAGTATCTTCCTTTTGAAAAACCATTTTCAAGTAAGACACTTAAGCGTTCATACCAAGCACGAGGTGCCTGTTTGAGTCCATAGAGTGCTTTCTTAAGTTTGAAGACGTGATCAGATTTTCGAGAATCTTCAAAACTAGGGAATTGTTTCACAAACACTTCTTCTTTCAAAAATCCGTTTAAAAATGTCCTTTTCACGTCCATTTGAAATAATTAAAATCATTAAAACATGCATATACACAAAATGCGGATAGTTTCTAGTTAGCAACATGAGCATATGTCTCGTCTAATCAATACCTTCTTCTTGATTATAACCTTGTGCCACTAGACGTGCTTTGTTGCGTAGAACTTGTCCATCTTCACTTAGTTTATTTTGGAACACCCATTTGGTACCAATTTTTGATTGACCAATAGGTTTAGGAACGAGTTCCCAAACTTGGTTTCTCTTAAATTGATTAAGTTTCTCTTGCATGGCATCAATCCAAAACTTATCATTAAAAGCATCTGCTACATTCTTAGGTTGTACTTGTGAAATAAAAGCTACATTTGCTGCTATTTCATAATCTCTATAAGAAGAGCGTGTACTTACACCTTTTGATATATTACCTATAATGAGCGTTTCTGGATGATCTGGCAAGAACTTCAATGATTTAAATCTATGAGTCAGATTTTCTACAGGACTTTTATCGGTACTTTTTTGTACATTTTCATCATCACTGTCGCTAGATCTGTGACTATTGAGCTCATCAAAGGTAACGTTAATGAATTCTTCAACAATCATAGATCTTTTATTGAAAATTCTATATCCCTTACTCTTAGCAGCATATCCGAGAAATATCCCTTCATCTGCTTTAGAGTCGAACTTTCCAACTTGTCCTTGGTGTTCAGGATAAAACAACGACATCCAAAAACTTTAAAATAAGAAATATTTGGAATCCTTCCAAACCAAGTTCATAAGGTGTTTTCTTCGAGATGGGTCAACTAACACCCTATTTAAAACATTTCAGGCTGTACTAACAGCTTCTGCCCAAACATATTCAGGAAGATTATGCTGATTTAGCATGACTCTAGCCATCTCACTTAGAGTACAGTTCTTCCGCTCCACAATACCATTCTGTTGAGGAGTTCTAGGACATGAAAACTCGTGATAATATCCACTATTATCACAAAACTTTTTGAAATCAGTATTTACGAATTCGCCACCATGATCACTTCGGATACGAGTAATCATGAAGCCTTTTTTGTTTTGTACATTTTTATAAAATAACTAAAATTCAAAAATTGTATCACTTTTGTTTGATAAAAATTAAACCCAAGTAAAACGAAAGAAATCATAAACAATAACAAATACGTAGAGCTTACCGCCAAGACTAGCGACTCTACTAGGACCAAATAAATCCATATGAATCAACTGCAGAGGTCTAGAAGTACTTACAGCGTTGATGGATTTAAATGTAGACCTATGTTTTTGTTCTTTTCACAGTTAGCACATACCATATCTCTCTTGAACGATATCTCAGGGAGTCCTTTTACCAGCTTCTTAGTGCTCAGCCGTGAGAGTGTCCATATTGGCGTGTCCTAGCCTCATATGCCATAGCCAGCTTTTATCTAAGTTTGTGACTAGACATCTTCCTGTATTATTAGTACTTTCTAGAAAAAAACATAAATATTATCTTCTCTAATTCCTTCATATACGGGATTACCAGATGACATATCATATATGGTACATTTGTCTTTTACAAAGTTGATACCATAACCATTATCAGCCAAGTGACTTATGCTTAATAGGTTACGTTTCAATTCTGTAACTAGACAAACATCTTTTATTACATGATAATGAGATATACCAACAATGCCATTTCCAATAATATCACCTTTCAGGTTGTTTCCGAAGGAGACGTCCTTCTTTCTTCATCGATAGCGTGGCGAACAAAGATGCATCACCAGTCATGTGCCACAAACATCTGCTATCGAGCGTCCACTTGCATTTAGCATGAGAGGGTGATGGTCCACCTACAAAATAAGTAGATGAATCCTTTGGTACCCATTTACTGAAGGGTCCATACTGATTAGTCTTATGTCTCTAAATCAGTATGTGATTGTCAACAAGCTTTCTTGCTAGACAATACTGTGATATGTGCCCATGAGTACCACAGTACGTGCAAGTAAGTTTGAAAACGTGTTAGTAAAATTTGTGTTGACATGCATATGTGGTTTCTTTGAAAACCTATATGTGAAAGCATGGTGATATTCGTGTTTCTTACGTGCTTTCTGTATTTTAGTCCTTTTAGGTGTATGCTTAGCATTAAGACTAAATTTAGGTTGTGTCACATGTATAGTCTGTTTGTCTAATTTGATTTCTAACTTTTAGAAACCGCATAGACTCTTCATATTTAGCAGTCATATCTATGAGTCTTTGTTCTGTGACTAAGTGCTTCTTCTTCTCTATGTCATATAACTCTTGTATCTTAACATAGTCTCTTTCTTTATTTTCAATTTTGAGGATAGCCTCATGATAGTCTACCTTAAGCTTGGCTATCTCTTTCGTATTACCGGTAGTAGATGTCACTTTAATGTCTTCAATGAGACTGGACAGTCTAGCTAGTTCGGTTGTGCATGCCTTAACATCTTTTCGAGATTGCTTATACTTGTCAAGCACATTTCTGTGTTCTTCAAGTTGTTCGCTGAAGGCATTTTCTAACTCATCGAAAGTAAAATTATCATATAAAGGATTTGATGATACCTTATCAAAAGTCATAAGACAGACATTGACATTTCCGCAGGGTCTGTCTTCTTCCTCTGAATCACTGGCATCGCTTTCATGCTAGATACTTGTATTTGCGTACTTTGACTAGTTGTTACTTTTTGACTTGATTTTGATCTATCATATGGACTGCTTTTCTTTAAAGTTGGATACTCCTTCTTCACATGCCCTGATTTCTTGCATCCAAAGCATATTGTTTACTCTTCATTGCTTTCTTGGATATCTTTCTTTCTTCTGTTTGATTTCTGAAACTTTAGGAATTTTTTGAAGTTCTTTACTAGCAGGGCTTGTTCATCACCACTTGATGATTCTTTATCAGAATCTTTGCATGTTGATCTTCTGGCTTGAGCTTTGAAGGCGATTGATTTCTCTTTTGGAGTAGCTTCTTCAAATTCTTGCAGATCCAGCTCATGGGTCATAAGTTTGCCTATAAGTGTTTCCAGAGTCATGGTGGTGAGATCGTTTCCTTCAATGATTGTCGTTGCCTTCGGGTTCCAGTTCTTGGTTAGAGCCCGTAGCACTTTTTTGATTTTCTCGTGATTACTGTAATCCTTACCAAGAGATTGCAAATGATTAGTAATATCAAGGAAATGAGTGAACATCTGTGTAATTGACTCGCCGAATTTTATTTTGAAAGATTCATATTCATGTGTTAGTCTGCTGATTTTGGATTTCTTCACTTGGGAAGTACCTTCACGAGTTACCTCAAGAACTTTCCAAATCTCATGAGACATTTTACATGTAGAAACTTGATTGAACACCGTCTTGTCAATTGCACAGAATAGTACATTGATGGCACGTGCATCTAGACTAGCCTTTGCTTTTTCTGCCTCTGTATATTTATCTTGAGGCTTGTCTGTAAGTATGCCATCAACTACTGTACGTGTCAATTTTTTATAACCGTCAATAACTATAGACCAAAGATCAAAGTCAAGAGACTTTAAAAAGAATGTCATACATGTTTTCCAGTAAGTATAGTTTGTTCCATCAAATAGTGGAGGACTATTTGTGGATTGCCCTTCACCGTTGAATATTGATTTCACGGATGCCATATATATACTATCTAAGGTTGTTATATTAGAATATAACCTGCTCTGATACCAATTGTAGGACTGTTGAGCACCTACAGAGGGGGGTGAATAGATGAGTGCGAGTGCAGCAACAAATAATTACCAATTAAAAAATAAAGGCAGATAACTATGGTAGTGAGTAAAGAGATAGTAAATAAATGTAGCAAGAGATAAAAAGATCAAACTCAGTGACACATCGATGTATATTGGTTTTCCTCTGAGAGGACTAATCCAGTCTCGAGTATTCTTGTTCGATGTTAATCCACTATGACACAAGCTAATTGAGAGCTTGCAGTCCCTTACAACACCGTGCTTGGTGACAAGTGTACGACCGACTTCACAACACCGTGCTTGGCGACGAACGTACGACCGGCTCCGAAAACAGAGATGGTTTTTGAACTTTGAACGACCTCTTTACAACTCTGAGAACCAAAAAACTCTAGATCAAATAGATATTGCTGGCTTTTGGCTAAGAGATGTGTAGGTGGAATATGAAATTTTTAGAGCACTGAAAACACTTTTAGGATATAGATAGAGAGAAGAGAAGATGAATGAATGAGTTGAAATGAGAAATTCTCTTCTATTTATAGGTATTTTCTAGGACCGAACTCGGACAGAATTCGGGTGGAGTTCAGATGAAAAGATTTTACAAACGAACGTTGCATGCAGATTTGGAGGCAACAAATATTTGAATTCAAACTGACCGAACTCGAACTGAACTCGGCCAGAGTTCGGACCGAACTCAGACCAAACTCGGCTTGAGTTCTGTCTCAGTTCTAATATAAAATATTTGTCAAATTCTATTGCATAAAAATGAATGGTATGTTTGGTAACTGGACTTTAGATGGGTAGGCTGTGTAGGAGAGTGGACTATGATTGACCTAAGCCAGTAGTATCCAGTCGATCTTACAATTTATATCCTAGACTCAATAAAGATAAAATACATAATAAATTGTAAAATGACTCGGACTGATTCCAATGAGAATGAGCTTCAGAATGATGATTTGCATGCTTGCTGGTGTAGTAGTAGGTTTTTTGATATTGATTTCACTTGATCTGAAATGTTTAGCAGCAGTTCGTATATTTTGTGCATTGACTTAAATCATTGTCGATTATCAAAATCGGGTATGACCATCAGAAAATTGGCCAACAGTAGGTTGTGCCAGTACCTAGAGTGTATAGAGTATCCTATTACCCAGAGTGTATAGAGTATCCTAAGAAGTGTATAGAGTATCCTAGAGTGTATAGAGTATCCTAGTACCTATAGAGTATCCTCTAGAGTGTATAGAGTATCCTAGTACCTAGAGTGTGTAGAGTATCCTCTAGAGAATGAGTCTATTAGAACTCTAGCCAATGAGCCCATTTATTCCATCAAAATATGGCCAAGCTATTGTGTGAATGGGTTTAGGTTCAAGTCAACAAATGCTCCTATCAGAGAGAACTTTCTAGATCTTGATTCGACCAAAAATAGTTGTTTGTGTATCCGATCTACAAACTACAAAGATGTAGATCCGGGCAATGATTTCTATGGCATCTTACGGAAGATTGTGGAGTTGACATATAACTATGGGATAGAGCCGGCTAAGATCGCGTTGTTCAGGTGTGATTGGTTCGATTCGATTCAAGATCAAGGTTGAAAAATTGACAAGCATGGTCTTGTGGATATTAACTACCGCCGTCGATATCAAGGATACGAACCATTTGTCCTAGTAAGTCATACTCAACTAGTTTACTTCATTACTTATCCTAGACGGGAAATAAATAGGTTGGACTGGTGTTGATGATGCATTTTACATCGTAGGTATTTCGTCAACATCGTAGGTATTTGCCCACCAGTCCAACCTATTTGGACTGGGATAGGATAACTAGGTTGGACTGGTGGGTAAAAGGGGATGCATGTAATAGGATTCCTACCAATTCTACAGTAAAAATACAGTTAAGAACAAACCTTCAACGTTTGGGCACTCTGGTTCAGGTGCAGGAACTCAGGTATGGTCCCATCAGGATACCAGGGACCTAAAAGCATAACATTCCTCGAATCTCAGAGGCCAGCAGGAAATCAGGTATCAGGATCCAGGATCGTTATCTCCAGTAGAGATAACCGGCAACAATAGGAAAGTACATATGTGGCCCATACGTTAAGGAACTGTTCTCCCCACCCAATGCCTAGTAGGGTCACATTCATGACTCATAGAAACCTCTAGTAACTGCCAAGTCTACTAGCAGACAATTCTATTGGCAGTTACTCCTAACCGTCGCACGCCTCATACGTATCGGTGGCCGACCGACTACGCGAGTACGTATCCTACATGTGACTCACATCACGTGATAAAATATGTGTCAAGGCCGCATGAGATATACCAACACCTCTTCAACAAAGGGGTGGTCACTAGACTAAGTCAATGCAAGAAAAATAAATAAAGGCGAGAAAAACGACCGACAAAGTCACTTGTACCCAAGTGTGACTTGGACGCATAGTTTTATAATATCAACAAATAAGAAATACTAAAAATAACAACTGAAAATAAGAATATATAAATCACAGAGTAAGGTGACAAGGTATCTTGCTTGATTCCACAGTGAATATGAAATGCTGCTTCCGCGTCCACGCCTCCGGAACCCGACGCTCCTAGATAATTAATTAACTAGATTAAGTCACTACTCACGAAACTTACAATATGACTTAATTAGTCAAAGTAATGTGTTAAAATTATATTCAATCTCTCGTGGAACCATTCAGATCCATACAATCACATACAGGTTCCACGAGACATCGAAACACAGTTTTTGGGTTTCCAACCATTAATTAGTCGGTTATGCCCCTAATTCAATAATATACTTAAAAATTATATTTAAAATAATTTTTTATAGATTTATCTCTGAAATTCTAGAATTAATATTTCTAAAGACATTTATGACTAGTTGATTACTAAGTCAGCTAGTCTACCCGAAACTCGTCCGGAACATAGTTAATGACTCAAAATTGCTAAAATAACCAAAAATATATTTTAAAAAGCAATAAAATATTTTATTTTATAGAATAATATCATAGATACAAGGTTTGAGTTATACTACAAGTTTGGGACATTCTAGGTCAGCTGGTTACCCGAAATTAGCTAGTTTTGACCTACAATTTTTTCGACCAGATTTGAGTTGTTAAAATCATGGAAAAATACTTAAAAATCCTAATTTATGTATATGAACACACATAAAATTCAGTTTCGAGAATAGGCACCAATAACTCATAGTTCCTTCACAATGGGGTTAATTTTGATCCTATCGAAACATGAATATTACGCCTATGTTTCATGAAACCTTTATGGGTGATTATACATAATAAAAGCCATCAAAATATGATTTCTAAAGATTTAATAATATATTTTCTACAGAATTTTAGTAAGGGTTTGAGATGGAAAGATTAGAATTTCTTACCAAAGGTCCTTGCTAGAGAGGTTGTGACGACTTCTCCTCGCCAAAGCTCCAACCTTTCTCGCTATTCTTGCTTGCTAATCCTCTTTTGGTGAGTATGGAAGGGTTGGCAATAGCTATAGATGGTTGGATGGAGAAGATAAAATTTTTAGGATTTGTTTTGAGGGGTTTGGTGGATGTATGGTGGAGGAGATGAGTTTTTGTGAAGGATGGAGAGATGTGCAATGGAGGAGATGATGTATGGAGGCTATAGGGGGAGGAATGCTGCCAAAAATATGGAGAGGAAAAGGGGTGGTCGGCTATGGAGGTGGAAAGAAAGGAGAAATTAAGTTAGGGTTAGGGTTTGGGCTAAGTTGATGTATATATATGGGCTTTATTGGGTTACATGTATGAAAAAGAGTGGAAATTCTTTTCCTATAGGGTGTTTGGCCATGGGGGGGTTGCTTTGCCGAAATCTTTGGTAGGGGTCCACTATGGCATGATTCGGTTGTTTGGTGAGTTGGCTAATTGATTGGATTGAGAATTTAAAAAGATCTTTCCTAATATAGAACTAATTAATTCTATCTATGAAATACAATCTAGAATCTGAACTAAATACAAATATATGTAATTATTAATATTTATTAATGTCCAACTTGCCTACATAGGGTTGAGTTTGGCTTGGAAGAGGTTTGGAAAGGTTTGGTGCAACCGGGTCTCCTAAAAAGTCATAAAGGCTTTCTTAAATAATTAATTAAATAAAAATATAACTTGTGCCGAATGGTTGACATGCAAGAGACTACAATATGACCATGACATTCCTAACTTGGCTAGCATACTAGTTAAAGCACCCGACTACACTAGGTATGCCATACTTTCTATTTGTCTTGCATATTCAAACTCAACCATGGCTATAGTCCTTTTGTAAATAAGATAAAAATAAATTAGAATTAAATAAAATACAAAATAATTTAAATATTCTTTTAAATTATGAGGGGTTTTACATCCTACCCAACTTAAAAAAATTTCGTCCTCGAAATTATAATAATCATATCAAGAATGTGAGATTTTGTACGGAGGGAGAGTAGGTACGTCAAATCGTAGCTCAATTTTTGAAAGGATGGAGGGGTAGTTGTCATAGGAATCCCAGTTGACCTCATATTCTATAAGATGGAGTATGCTTCCTTCCAGACTCTATCCAATTTATAGAAGTTGGGCACCCGTAAAGATCATCGTCATTACAAGACTTTGAAGAGAACAATTTCTAGGGAGGGGCACGAGAATAATGGACACTTCTGACCGCAGTCTTGAATTCTAAGCGAGCCTCGATAACACCATGACGTTCTTGGTCAATAATCTCTATAAGAAAGTTACTACAATCAAACATTGTCACTCTAGGGGTCATGCTTCTGACAAGCTGGTAGCGACCTCTTGTTTGAATATACTAAGGTGTGTCAGTTCAGAAGGATTCGTTCTACATCTAACTTGGAAAACTAAGAAGTGAGCTTGACAAACTTAAGAAAGAAGAATTTATGGCCAGGTGATGAGAATCGACGATAATTAAAGAACCCAGGCTATAGTATATGATTAGGCAAGTGTTTTGAAAACTCTAAGTCATAACGACTAAAATGTGTGGGCTGATATTTGGTGTTGTGTAGGAGGCATGCGCTTGCTTTTTAGAAGGCATACATCATAGGTGTGCTACGTCTTGCATAGATCTTGAGTATTCAGTTTAGTTATGGGAATGGGTCGATATTTGCATGGGTGAAATCGAATAGATCGAATGTGGGTCTCTATGGTTTGTTTTGAGAAAACAATGTGTCATACACATGGTGTAATTTAAATGGAGCACTAAAAAGTTCGTTTGTGTGGGACATGTATGTCATGTGAGTAGCATGACTAGTCTAGTTCGTGAGTGTGAACTTTGTCGAAAGGAAAAGTCTAGTGTTGTGCTTCAATTATCAAAATCACGGTCGAGGGTATCAAATGATACAAATATGGGTCGACGTTATGAACAATTGAATTATTAGTCTAATTGGAACCAATAATTTCCAACCACTTGCTAATTCCAAAATCTTATGTTTCTTAGAGAGGCTTGCGATCTATTTGTCTCAAAAATTTTGCTCTTGATTTAAACAAAAATGATTCTATGATTGACTTGAAGAATTTAGGTTGCAATTTGTTACCGTAGTTATCTAAACGCATGAGCAAAGGGATATAAAATGCACAATAAAAGATCGTTTCATAAATTTCAAACAGACGGAAGAACGGTCACGATTGTAATACCATTCTGAGAGGTAGAGTATAATAAGTTCAATGTTCTACCCAACTTATAGAAGTTGGTTAATCGGGGAAATCACAGTAATAGGGCTTCTAAGAAGGTCAAATTTCAAGGAGATATATGGAAGTATGAGGTATTTCCAATCATAGTCACAGATTCTATAGGAAGTCTAGGTATTATCTATTTAATATGGCCCATATATTAACTATATATTTGGTCAAGACAGTATGAGAGGTCTTGGTCAAGTATATCCGGAAGCAAGTTGGTACCAAGAGATGCATAACATAGGCTACGAAGAGATGCAGTTACAAAATCTATGGAAGGAGAATTAGTGAGCCAAGAGGTGGGGCCTACATAATAGGGGTGAGGGCCTATTTCATCAAGTTTGGTTTTATAGTCCCAATATGCCGACGGGCTATGATGGGTTTAACTGAGTCTCAATAGGTTCCCTAATTGGACTTCAATCTTTGATTGCATGAACTTTAGTTTTAATCTATAGTGTCTGGACAAAATTTCATAGAATTTTAAATCGTCCCTATTAGGTTAGGGTAATGTAGAATAGGTTCAAATTCAAGTGGTTGGGCAAATTTCCCATCGGATTGGTAGAATAGGTTCTGTAAGTCATGAGATGCGCCTTCCGTGACTTTTGTGTTTAAGTAGCACACGAGGCCTCTATTGAGTGGCACACTAGTGGCATATGCATAGAGGGCTTCGAGTAGATCACAACCATATATTGGGCCAAAAGATTTGAGTCAATATTGGATCTCTAATTACAGTCGAAAAGTACATCGGTATTATGGTAAGGGTTATCGCTAGTCCCTTTTGACCTGAAAGTCGTATCATAATAATAGAGTGCAAGAAGATGTGTTTGAGTGGGACATGATATGTCTACTTGAAGGTGGACTCGTTTAAGTTTTGCATATAAATTTTTTGGAAGGTAACAGCTAGTATTACACTCCAAATATCAAAGTCATGGTAAGGGACACCAAAAGATCTAAAAAGAAAGTGGGAGTTCACGAGTCACTAATTTATCATCCTAGTGAGAACCAATTTACCTCAACCAATCGGTGATCCCCTAATTCCTAAAAGTAAGAATGTTTTACAATCTATTCACTATAGAGACTAGGACATGGTTTTAGGAATAATGAGGTTAGGAATATTTGAGTCGCAACATCGTACCTTGACCTTTGGTAATAATAAGTCACGATGTGATCGATAACATGATAGGGTAGTTGTGAATCAGTTTCGAGGATCGTACCCCGAGTCCTAATAAATGGAAATGATCATGTAGAGTGGTACCTGAGTCGATAAGATGGAATGACCCGCTTGTCCATGTTATACGAGAGTCTATCGGTGGGATAACGAACTCTAAAGCATGACATATGAATGATCTCTACGACTAAGTCGTAACCTTCTCTTTGTGTTAAGTCGATCAGACTATAGTCATAAGGTTTCTAATAGTGTTGCACGTAGTGCTCATGCATTGATTGTTGATAACTAGTAAATCAACATGATGGAGTGTTTAAGCTACAGATATTGGCTAAGCTGGTGAATGTGTTGTTCTAATGCTAATTCACCTTTTTAAATATAAAATTGTATAACTTGAATGATGCTTGTGGGATCCCAATCTCAGGATGGGTGTCTACTATAGTCATGGTAAATGCTTGCCCTTGTTTCTGTCTATTCCTCTTATGTCTAACTACGGGCTTGGTCGAGTAAAAGTTGTGTTAAGACATATGGATTGCTAGTTAAAGCTAGATTCAAGAAAAATATTTAGAGACCCACAATAATTTGTTTCTTCCGAATAGTTAGTCTCCTAGGTTGGTATTTTGACCAAGGATAAGATCCTAATCATTCTCAAATTCAAATGACTAGAAGGTCAAGATATTATTTTCAGGGTCGAGGGGAGGACAAGTAACTCAAGGCAAGGTTGTAGTCACCTGGTTGGCTGATGGTAGCTATACTTGCGTATACAACTATCATGGCCATGGAGGATATTCTGTATCTATTTATCGAATATGAGTGTTCGTCTTTCCAATTTAGTGAAAGACAAAAGCAAATTAAGAGTTCAAGAGAGATGTCATCGAATATAATTATGTGATTCAAAGGCGAATGTATAATTCAAGGGAAATTGCTAATGCAGTCGCGAATGAGATCCTAGATACCTTGATATCTCAATCCACGTGGGACAAACAAATAAAGAGCGAACCAAATGCACTATGGTTGATCAAACCATAATACTTTGATTCTAATTAGACAATATGCTTGTGGGCGTCCCCAGTATACATTTGTCCGAAACAAGCTCGATAAAGAATAAGCTTGCAAAACTGGGCTATAAATAGCATCATCATTCATGGTAGTTCAAAGCATAGGTACAGAAGATAATGATTAAAGCAGTTATAAATAGTTCAAGTTTCATATGGATCTAAGTCTTGTCTGGTGCTCCTGCTTATACAGTCATCCTACTGTCTCTTGTATCAGGCCGTGGTTTACCAATGGAGTATGGGCTACTAAAACTCTATATTCTAGGCAAACATATCTTCCTATACTAGCATATATTCAGTGCCACCTGGTTATACTTCATTAATGGATTATAAGAATAAGGGGTGATAGGCCGTGAGGCATACTACCCAACTTATAAGTCAACTAACGGGGTAACTTAGAAATATAACATGTATACTCGTATGAGTTATCTTCCTAACCTCTCTATCAAGCATGATAGGAACAGATGAGTTTAAAGGGGAAGGAAATCAAGCTGAAAGAAATCAAGGTAGTCGAACGAGAGCTCGAAATTGGAATCAAGGGAGGAGATCAAGTATGTGGACGAGATTCTAGACTTCTAATCCTATATGCAGGCTCACATAGGCACAGTAACGTAACCGAAGTGGTAAACTCGAACTGCATGGGCCATCACAAAAATATGTAACGCCCCAGTCCCAAAATACTTAGAACTAAGTACGTAGACATGCCAGCTGCATACATACGAAGTATACACCAATGCATGGAATCCTGTACGTATACATAAGCTGTAAAATACAGTAAAACCATGATAACTAAATCTCATCCATAATACTAAAGAATAATATTATAATCAACTCAAGGATTTTTCACTTATACATGTAGTTGGGCGGAGACAAATCCACTACCAACCATTTTGAATGAAAGAAAATATACAAGGAAATGATAGATAAAATGGCAAGACGAACCAAGAGCAATCATCCTCGAAGAAATGAAGAAGATTACGGCCTTGGCTAGAACCCCTGCAAAAGTCACAAAGCACACACCTGGAGAGATAACCAGGTCCTCAGAGGGACGTAACAAGATACATAAAGAACATGCCATATAATCTGTAATATATAATAGAGAGTAAAAGGGGATGCATGCAATAGGGTGCCTACCAATTCTACAGTAAAAATGCAGTTAAGAGCAAACTTTCAACGCATGGGCACTCTGGCTCAGGTGCAGGAACTCAGGTATGGTCCCATCAGGATACCAGGGATCTAAAAGCATAACATTCCTCGAATGTCAGAGGCCAGCAGGAAATCAGGTATCAGGATCCAGGACCGCATCTCCAGTGGAGATAACCGACATTAACAGAAAAGTGCATACGTGGACCATACGTTAAGGAACTGTTCTTCCCACCCAATGTCTAGTAGGTCACATCCATGACTCATAGAAACCTCTAGTAACTGCCAAGTCTACTATCATGTAATTCTATTGGCAGTTACTCCTAACCGTCGTACGTCTCATACGTATCGGTAGCCGGCCGACTACGCGAGTACGTGTCCTACATGTGACTCACATCACATGATAAAATATGTGACAAGGCCGCATGAGATATACCAATACCTCATCAACAAAGGGGTGGTCACTAGACTAAGTCAATACAGGAAAAATAAATAAAAGCGAGAAAAACGACCGACAAAGTCGCTTACACCCAAGTGTGACTTGGACGCACAGTTTTATAATATCAACAAATAAGAAATACTGAAAATAAAAACTGAAAATAAGAATATATAAATCACAGAGTAAGGTGGCAAGGTATCTTGCCTGAATCTGCGCTGTGAATATGAAACACCGCTCCCGCGTCCACGCCTCCGGAACCCGACGCTCCTAGATAATTAATTAACTAGATTAAGTTACTACTCACGAAACTTACGATACGACTTAATTAGTCAAAGTAATGTGTTAAAATTGTAGGAACGAAATAGTAAAGCGTAATACTCTAGAGGGGGGGAGGGGGTGAATAGAGTTGGCAGCGGAATAATGCTAATTAAAAATGTTAGCAGCACAATCACAGAATATTAATCACAACTAAAATAATGTAAAGACAAAGTTAAGAGAGCAAACACAAAGACAACGATGTATACTGGTATCCCTCTGTTGAGGACTAATCCAGTCGGTAGAACTCTTGTTACCAGTTGAATCCACTATTGAAAAAACTGCAAGTTTTTTTTACGAAGTCCTTGCAACTTCTACAACGCGAGCTTTGATACGAAGAACTCGTCCAACTTCAAAATGTGAAGAGGTATTCTTCAATCAAGCCTTCTGATTACAATCTCTCAGAAACTTCTAGACCGTACCGCACTGGCAAATTGACTAGAGGATTGTAACTGGCTTGGCATCTGAAATTGAAAGCTCTAGAAAACTCTTTGGAAGACTGAAAGCTTTAGATAGAGAGAAGATTGAAAGTGAATGAGTGAATTGAAATGATCAAAATCCTTCTCTATTTATAGGAGTTCCAAAGGCAAACTTCTGTCAGAATTTGGGCAGAATTCGGGCAGAACTCTTTGAGCAAATCTCGGTCAAATCCGCAACTGCAGGAGGACCAAGTTCCAAAGATTCAAAATCACAACAGCCACCAACCAAACTCTGGCCGAACTCGGTCCGAGTTCTGTCAGGGTTAAGTCAGGGTTAGTTAGGGTTTTTGAAAAAGCTTTTGGTGATTTTTGAAAACCTTTTTGAAAACCTTTTTGTAAACCTTTTTGAGAGGTCATTTTAAAAACATTTTGAACTTATTTAGGGATAGCCTATTTGCCAGTACGACTCGGTATACAACATATTCCTAGACTCAAATAAAATGAAAAATACATTCTATAAGAAATTACAGACTCGAGTAGGCAAACAGATCTTCGATCTTGAATGGAGTGGATAGCCAATCTTGATCATGTCCAAGAATCCGAGATGTCCTGACTAGCTTCGTATATCCAGACAGAGTTTGATCAATTATTAAAATCAGATTGACCATATGACCAATGGGCCAACAATCTCCCCCATTTTGATAATTGATAAACTATGAATGATATAACATTAAGCTAAGCTTGTTCAAAAAATATCAAAAAGTAGAAATTGTTCATATCCTGTATTATCTCAAAAGAAATGTTAGATCTTTAATTTTCTCCCCCTTTGTCACTTAGCAAAATAATTGCAAAAGAGAAGGCTCCCCCGCAATCAATGCATAAGTAACAAGTAGTGAGAAAACATAAAAAAATTTGAGAAACACATTACAGCATGTATTGTTTCTACAGATTATCATTACAGGCATGTATTGTTTCAAGAAAAAAGAAGCTCAGGCATGCTATTTCACAGGCAGTTTGTAATGAAGAAGTAGTATAAAGAGATAGTGCTAATAATTAAACCAAAGTGCTGAAATAAACTGAAATGCCATAACTGAAACACCATAAACATGTCCATGAATGATAATAGAACTGAATCAAACTACAAAGTACTGATAATAACTAGAAAGTACTAAAATACTGATAAAAACTTGGAATGTTGGAGCATTTCCAAGTATACAATAGAATGTCACTAAAAAATCAAATCACATCTCCTCATCACTATCCTCGTCATCAGCTCGACCATTATGTCCTGAAGGACCAGCACCAGAAGTACCAGCGCCAGAAGGATGAGTAGGGACGCCAGCATAGAACTCACCAACGTAGTCACGAGATGCACGATACCAATCATAGGCGTTACCTGGCTGGAAGTAGGCATGGACAGCCTCATCCTCACAGCGGTAACCCAAAAAAGCTGGATCTCGAGGGATGGAACCGGCTGAATGACCAGTCTGAGCGAAACGAAGATCAGCCAAGGAGTTTGCCATCGCCTGATAACTGGTGACGTCGCGGAACTCACGCTCGCGAGCCATGTCCGTCATCGAGACGTGCAAAGCAGATAAATGCTGATGTATGCCCTCAAATGTCATGGCATACTGATGAGGTGGTGGAGGAGGTGCAGTAGGAGGAGCAGTAGGTGGAGCTGTAGCAGTCATGCTACGACGAGATAACTGAAGAAACTTGGGCTCAGGGTCCTGAGTACAAGTCGACAGATCAATATCGAAGCGCTGAAAGATGCGTAGGAGAATCATCACGTAAGAGAGATTTCTATCTCTTGCACGACAACGATCCATCATCTGAATCATGGTCTTAGGGGCAGAAAATGGAATCCCCTTAAGAATGTGGTACATGGCGGACAGCTCAAGAGAAGTCACATCATCCTTTGAAGTAGATTTTGGAAGAATAGTGGAATAGATGATGCGATGCAATTCATAGTTAAACAAGTTCAGGTTGTTACCCTTGAACTTTCCAGAGCGTACTCTATCAGGTGCACAGAGTTCCGCTTTGAAACTTGCGAGTGTCGTGCCTTCGGAAAAGTCAAAATCAGTGATATCGACTAGCGGTTCACCTTCGTTAGGGATACCAAGGATCTCCGCTAAGAGGCTATTATCGAATATATCAATACCTCCAACACGTGTGCTCACATCGAAAGTGTCTAATATGAGATTGCAATAGAATAATCTAATGGCATTAGTTGCTATAGGGAAGCAGATTTTAACAAATAAGTGTGACCCTAATGCCTCAAACAAATGACGATGATCAGGAAATACAGTCCATTTGACTGGAGCGCCTGTGCATATGGATCGCATAGAAAAATCACCATACCACAGTAGGGCTTGGTCGAGGGTTTGAAAGAAAAACCCGTCGAACGTACCGTCGCTCGTTTGGACTGGCGAAAAGAGTAAATCCGTATGTGGATGCGAAGATGACCCTTCCTCACTAGGGGTCGTCTTCTTCCTCTTAGATGGATTGAATTTAGGTGCCATATGTGCAAATTGGAATAAAAATGCACTAATTGAAAGGTGGAGAGAGATGAAGTTATACCTCACGAAATCAAGATATGTCGTAGAGAACGACGATCTCCGCACGATTCCAAATTTTGGAGAGATTTCACCACTTGGATTGGATGGAATAGGGTGGTGAAGAACTAGGGTTTTGATGCTCGGGTCGGCTGCTGCTGCTGTTTGAAATAGTTTGGAAGCAATGAAGAAGAGGGGCTGCTCGGGTTCTGTATATATAACCAGATACCCTCAATCGAACTCGGGCCGAATTTGGTCAGAGCTCTGGCCGAATTCGCCTAGGGTTCTTCAAAGTTGATTTTGCCATTCTTTTTCATTGTCTCATTTCAAATATTTAATTCAAAGATCAGTTATTTTAGCCTTCAATTAACATAATTAATATTATTTTATGAATTAAATGTCGTTACACAGCGACTGTCTCAGATTAGCTGTAGGAGTACTGTCCCAGCTGGCGGAGGTTCACCGGGGAACTCTTAAGTACCGCTTTGCTTCAACCATAGTTGTGGTGACAGACAGACTCTTTATTGGCTTGTCTCTAACACAGTTTTTGCATAATGATATATAATCATAAAATAAAATTAATTAATATTATTGACGTCCAAAATTCCTAATTCTCGACGTAAATAATTGAAACGATCTTCCGCTAGAGATTTAGTGAAGATGTCAGCTAGTTGATTTTCAGTATCTATGTACACAAGGTTTATATCTCCATTTTGATGATGATCTCTAAGAAAATAATGTCTAATCTCGATATGTTTAGTACGAGAGTGACATACTGGATTCTTAGTCAAATTAATAGTGCTCGTGTTATCACAGAAAATGGGAATATGTGTGTAAAATAAATCATAGTCTTCTAGGGTTTATTTCATCCACAAAATCTGAGCGCAACAACGTCCTGCGGCGATGTACTCAGCCTCTGTTGTTGATAGGGCTACAGAATTTTGCTTTTTACTAAACCAAGAGACTAAAGCTTTGCCTAAGAAATGACATGTGCCACTTGTACTTTTTCTATCAACTTTGTATCCAGCAAAATCTGCATCCGAATAACCAATAAGGTCAAAGGACTTAGTTTTGGGATACCACAAGCCAACAGAAGAAGTGCCTTTAAGGTATCGAAAGATACGCTTAACTGCGGACAGATGTGATTCCTTTGGATTAGCTTGAAAACGTGCACACAGGCAAACACTAAACATTATATTTGGACGACTAGCAGTTAAATAAAGTAAACTACCAATCATACCTCGATACTTACGTGTGTCGACTGGCTTGCCTTGTTCATCTGAATCAAGCTTTGTTGAAGTTGCCATTGGAGTGCCAATAGGTTTGACATTGTCCAGATCGAACTTCTTTAGCAAGTCTTTTGTGTACTTGGCTTGATTTATGAATGTCCCATTATCAGTTTGTTTGATTTGCAATCCGAGAAAGAATTTCAGCTCTCCCATCATGCTCATCTCAGACTCATTCTGCATACACTTAGAAAATTTTTGACACAGAAATTCATCAGTAGATCCAAATATAATATCATCAACATAGATTTGAATTAAAAAAAGTTTGCCATTAAAAGACTTAATAAACAGTGTAGTATCGACCTTGCCTTTTGAAAAACTGTTGTCAAGTAGAAAAGAGCTTAGACGATCATACCAAGCACGAGGGGCTTGTTTTAAACCGTATAGAGCTTTCTTCAACTTGAAAACATAATCTGGGTTTTTGAAATCCGTAAAACCTGGAGGTTGTGCTACAAAACTTCTTCTTTTATAAAGCCATTTAAAAAAGCACTCTTCACATCCATTTGAAAAAGTTTAAAATCATGAAAACATGCAAATGCACATAACATGCAAATGGATTCTAATCTCACAACTGGGGCATAAGTCTCATCGTAGTCGATACCTTCTTCTTGATTGTATCCTTGAGCTACGAGTCGAGCCTTATTACGAGTCACTAAACCATTCTCATTCAGTTTGTTTCGGAATACCCAACGAGTGCCAATGACTGGATGATCAACAGGCCTGGGAACAAGTTCCCAAACTTGATTTCGTTCAAATTGGTTTAATTCCTCTTGCATAGCATCTATCCAAAAACTATCACTACATGCTTCATCAATAGTATTGGGTTCTAGCTGTGAAATAAATGCAATACTAGAAACAATATCTCTACAGGATGTACGAGTACTTACTCCCTTGGTAATATCACCAATTACCAAATCCTTTGGATGATTAGCTGTAAATTTCAACCTTTTCGCTTGATTCTGAAGGTAGCTGGTTCCTGGATCTTCTCTAGGAGGTTCAGCTAGTGCAGAGCTTGGTTGAGAATCAGCTAGAGTTGAGCTTGGTACAAATGTATCTTCGTCATTGTCATCAATTGTCATTTGATTCAATTCATCAAAAGTGACATTGATTGACTCTTCGATGATCATGGTACGTTTGTTGAAGACTCTGTATCCTTTGCTCTTGGCCGCATAACCTAAAAATATACCTTCATCGGCCTTTTCATCAAATTTTCCCAAATTGTCTTTTGTATTAAGAATAAAACATTTACAACCAAAAATTCTAAAGTATGAAACTGAAGGAATTCTATCAAACCATAACTCAAATGGAGTCTTCTTCGATTTGGGTCGAATTAGAACTCTATTGAGAACAAAGCAAGCTGTGTTGACAGCTTTAGCCCAGAAATATTTGGGTAGACTAAACTGGTTTAACATCACTCTGGCCATTTCGGTTAGAGTTCTGTTCTTACGTTCCACAACTCCATTTTGTTGTGGAGTCCTAGGACAGGAGAACTCGTGTATAAAACCGTGTGTGTCACAAAATTGCTCAAAATCAGCATTCTCGAATTTGCCACCATGATCGCTTCTAATGCGAGTGATCATGTAACATTTTTCATTCTGAACTTTCTTGCAAAAGGCGACAAATTCGAATAATGCATCATTCTTGCGTGTCAAGAAATATACCCACGTGTATCTAGAGAAATCATCTACAATTACAAAAGCATAAAGTTTACCTCCGAGGCTAGCAACTCTGCTAGGACCAAATAAGTCCATATGAAGCAATTGTAGAGGTCTAGTAGTACATACTGCGTTTACTGACTTGAATGTGGATCTGGTAGCTTTGTTCCTTTTATATTGGCTGCATACCGAATCCTTCTTGAATGTAATGTCCGGTAAACCGCGTACTAGCTTCTTTGTGGATAATCTTGATATTGTATCCATATTAGCGTGACCGAGTCTCATATGCCACAGATGACTCTCATCACTTTTGGCCATTAAGCATCTACTTGAAATGTTAGTTTCTTCTAACAAATAGAAAACATATATATTGTCTTCCCTGATACCTTCAAAGATAGTACTACCAGTTGAGCTATCAACTATAGTATATTTGTCTTTGCCAAAGTTGATTCCATAACCATGATCAGCTAGGTGACTTATGCTGAGTAGGTTATGTTTCAACTCGGTAACCAGACAGACATCCTTAATCACAGGATAGGGAGACTTACCAACATCACCGATACCAATAATATACCCTTTCAAATTATTACCGAAGGAGACATAGCCTTCCTTCTTTTTCTTCGACAGTATTGCAAATAGGGTAGCATCACCGGTCATATGCCGTGAGCAACCGCTGTCGAGGATCCATTTGCTTCTAGCATGTGAAGGGTGTTCCACCTACAAAACAGTTTGCAGATGAAACCTTTGGTACCCATTTCTTGTAGGGTCCTGAATTGTTAGCTTTAGGTATCCAAGCATAAACATTTAAATCAACAAGCTTTCTCATTCTACATGCAGATGATATATGACCAATGAGGCCACAATAATGACATTGTGCATGTCGAGTGTTGAAAGCTGAGTGGTGTGCATGGTTGGTAGGTTTGGGTTTTCTAGTATAGAAGAAAGCATACCTATAATCTTGTTTGGGCTTAACCTTTTGGGGTAAAGGTTTTATAGGGTTAGGTCTGACAGTGTTTGGCTTGGGAATGCTCCAATTTTTTGGTAAGTGACACGTGTTAGGGTAGGAAGCAGCAGGTTCAGGCTGTTTTCCTAACCTAATTTCCAATCTTTTGGAAGTGTCATACAACTTAGTATAATCAGAAGTAAGTGATTCCATTCTGATTTGTGCACTTTGAAGACTTTTCTTCTCTATAGAAAGTTCTTCCTTGAGTTGGTCAATAATTTTGTCTTTCTCTTCAGATGACTTGGTAGTTTCGTGTAACAAGAGCTTTATTGAAGAAAGCTCACCAGACTCACTAACATTATTTCTAACCTCAGCTAGTAGGTCGGTAAGTCTACCTATTTCACCTTTGTACTCTTTGAGTACCTTTTTAGAGGTCTGATACTTACTACGCAGTTTCCTGTAATCAGTCATCAGGTCACTGAAGGCATCTCCTAATTGCTCAAAGGTGAAGTCATCATAAGTATCAACTACAGGTTCAGTAGGTACCTGATCGAATACCATAAAGCATACGTTTGCAGCGTCTTCTGATTGTTCGTCTTCTGAGTCGCTGGCTTCACTTTCATGCCATATGCTGGTGTTGGCATATTTCCGTGATGTTGATCTCTTCAGGTTCCCTTTTTCATACCTGTTGCTCTTCTTGCTTGATGATGAGTTTGTGGGACAATCCTTCTTCATGTGTCCCTTCTTCTTGCAACCATAGCAGATAACATCTTCTTGGTACCAGTTGTTGCTATTGTTTTCTTTGACTCTCTTCTCATGTCTCATGAATCTTTTGAACTTCCTTGCTAGGAGTGCTTGATCTTCAGCGTCAAATCCACTGCTGTCTGAGTCATCTTCAGCAGCTTTTCTGTGCTGAGCCTTGAGGGCGATGGTCTTCTCCTTTGGTGCAGGCTCTTCAAAATCTTGTAGCTCCAGTTCATGAGTGAGTAGCTTACCCATGA
This sequence comes from Iris pallida, assembly GCA_029216955.1. Classification (NCBI taxonomy): domain Eukaryota; kingdom Viridiplantae; phylum Streptophyta; class Magnoliopsida; order Asparagales; family Iridaceae; genus Iris; species Iris pallida. The sequence goes on along the minus strand of JANAVB010016194.1, from coordinate 306,439 downwards.
GTACTTCGAGGGACATCGTTGTGAGGTCGTTCCCTTCAATGATTGCAGTAGCCTTTGGAATCCAGTTCTTGGTGAGAGCTCGCAGGAGTTTGCGAATCTTTTCATGGTTACTGTAATCTTTGTCTAGGGAAGACAAAGGATTTACAATATCCAAGAACCTCTCGAATATTTGTGTAACTGTTTCGTTGGGCTTCATTTTGAACGCCTCGTACTCTTGAGTAAGTCTGCTAACTTTAGATTCCTTGACTTGAGTCGTGCCTTCATGTGTGACTTCAAGTAGCTTCCATACTTCATTAGCCGTTGTGCAGATAGAAACCCTGTTAAATTCAGTTCTGTCTAAAGCACAAAAGAGAGCATTAATAGCACGTGCGTCAAGACTGGCCCTTTTTTTTCCTTCCTCTGTATATCTGCTATGGGGTTTTTCAACTAAAACTCCATCAACATTTATACGAGGTGGCTTCTGATAGCCATCAAGAACAATGGACCATAAATCAAAGTCAAGAGATTTCAAGAAGAAACTCATCCGTGTTTTCCAATATGTATAATTTGTACCATCAAACAGTGGGGGTCTGTTTGTGGCCTGGCCTTCACTTGTGAATTTCACAGTTGCCATGTGTTGTGCTGTGATCTATATAACAGTTAATTAAAATGAATAAATAATTGCACTGTTACCTTTGCTTTACCTGTACCACCTGCTCTGATACCAATTGTAGGAACGAAATAGTAAAGCGTAATACTCTAGAGGGGGGGTGAATAGAGTTAGCAGCGGAATAATGCTAATTAAAAATGTTAGCAGCACAATCACAGAATATTAATCACAACTAAAATAATGTAAAGACAAAGTTAAGAGAGCAAACGCAAAGACAACGATGTATACTGGTATTCCTCTGTTGAGGACTAATCCAGTCGGTAGAACTCTTGCTACCAGTTGAATCCACTATTAGAAAAACCGCAAGTTTTCTTACGAAGTCCTTGCAACTTCTACAACGCGAGCTTTGATACGAAGAACTCGTCCAACTTCAAAATGTAAAGAGGTATTCTTCAATCAAGCCTTCTGATTACAATCTCTCAGAAACTTCTAGACCGTACCGCACTGGCAAATTGACTAGAGGATTGTAACTGGCTTGGGATCTGAAATTGAAAGCTCTAGAAAACTCTTTGGAAGAATGAAAGCTTTAGATAGAAAGAAGATTGAAAGTGAATGAGTGAATTGAAATGATCGAAATCCTTCTCTATTTATAGGAGTTCCAAAGGCAGACTTCTGTCAGAATTCGGGCAGAATTCGGGCAGAACTCTTTGAGCAAATCTCGGTCAAATTCGCAACTGCAGGAGGACCAAGTTCCAAAGATTCAAAATCACAACGGCCACCAACCGAACTCTGGCCGAACTCGGTCCGAGTTCTGTCAGGGTTAAGTCAGGGTTTAGTTAGGGTTTTTGAAAAAGCTTTTGGTGATTTTTGAAAACCTTTTTGAAAACCTTTTTGTAAACCTTTTTGAGAGGTCATTTTAAAAACATTTTGAACTTATTTAGGGATAGCCTATTTGCCAATACGACTCGGTGTACAACATATTCCTAGACTCAAATAAAATGAAAAATACATTGCATAAGAAATTACAGACTCGAGTAGGCAAACAGATCTTCGGTCTTGAATGGAGTGGATAGCCAATCTTGATCATGTCCAAGAATCCGAGATGTCCTGACTAGCTTCGTATATCCAGACAGAGTTTGATCAATTATTAAAATTAGGTTGACCATATGACCAATGGGCCAACAAAATTATATTCAATCTCTCGTGGAATCATTCAGATCCATACAATCACACACAGGTTCCACGAGACATCGAAACACAGTTTTTGGGTTTCCAACCCTTAATTAGTCGGTTATGCCCCTACTTCAATAAAATACTTAAAAATCATATAAAAATAATATTTAAACTAATTTTCTACAGATTTATCTCTAAAATTTTAGAATTAATATTTTGAAAGATATTTATGACTAGTTGATTACTAAGTCAGCTAGTCTACCCGAAACTCATCCGGAACATAGTTAATGACTCAAAATTGATAAAATAACTAAAACTATATTTTAAACATAAATAAAATATTTTATTTTACAGAATAATATCAGAGGTACAAGGGTTGAGTTATACTACAAGTTTGGGACATTCTAGGTCAGCCGGTTACCCAAAATTAGCTAGTTTTGACCTACAATTTTTCCGACCAAATTTAAGTTGCTAAAATCATTAAAAAATACTTAGAAATCCTAACTTATGTATATGAACACACATAAAATTCAGTTTCGAGAATAGGCACCAATAACTCATAGTTACTTCACAATGGGGTTAATTTTGATCCTACCGAAACATGAATATTACGCCTATGTTTCATGAAACCTTTATGGGTGATTATACATAAGAAAAGCCATAAAAATATGATTTCTAAAGATTTAATAACATATTTTCTATAGAATTTTAGTAAGGGTTTGAGATGGAAAGATTATAATTTCTTACCAAAGATCCTTGCTAGAGAGGTTGTGACGACTTCTTCCCGCCAAAGCTCCAACCTTTCTCGCTATCCTTACTTGCTAATACTCTTTTGGTGAGTATGGAAGGGTTGGAAATGACTATAGACGGTTGGATGGAGAAGATGGAGTTTTTAGGGTTTGTTTTGAGGGATGTATGATGGAGGAGATAAGTTTTTGTGAAGGATGGAGAGATGTGCAATGGAAGAGATGTGTCACGACTCGCACCCGCTATAAGGGCACGTGCACGTGACAACGTCCAGCCCTCACCGTAAAAACGGCATGGAACGCTGTAGGTTTTCTACTCTAAACAGTTTATATATATATCAAAAACCTGTCGAGAATATGGTCAACTCCGAACGGAGGACAAGCAATGAATATATATGAGTACTCAATCACAACTCTAAGATGATAAAATAAAGACTGAAAGATAAAGACAACAAGACGATAAAAATAATAACCTGTCAAGTCCAAAATACAAATAATATACAAGTCCAAGTCTCTAATACAATCCATAATAATAACAGTCTCAAAAGTAGCTGGAGACAAGGTCCAGTACAAAAGACCTACTCTAACTAAGCAATAGGTAAGGTCTCGTCAGGCGAAGCTAAGCCCTGCTGGACCAACGTCTCCAAGTCTATGCCCACTACGTCATCCGGACCGTAGTAGGTACAGTAATCCCCCTCATCAGCATCTATAATATTTTGTCAACATATCCTGTCGGGATGGAACGAGTATAATCTACTAACAACAGTTCACAAGATATGACAAAAGCTATAAGACTGTAAATAGAGAGTATATACAAGAAAATTATGGAATGTACATGTGAGTATCATGGCAAGGTAATCTGTAAAACTAGAGCTAGAACAAGGCAAGTAAACTGATTATGGCATGTACAAGAATCAAGAATCATATATCTAAGTGTGTGAGTACCACATCGTAACTCCCGGCGGCCTAAACAGAATCCTGCCCCCTCTGCAGTCGATGCTAGCGTGGTGCATGCTCAACCAATCCATACCGAGTACCACATCGTAACTCGGAAGTGGCATTACGAGCAAACACGCACTCAGCTCCCGGCCTCTCAAAGAAACTCTCCGCCCCTTGCAAACATTATTAACTAGGATGATGCCATTTCCAGTCATAATCTTACAAGTCCTACCAAGATACTCAGCAATGATATTGTGCCTAAGAGCAAAAGAAACAGACACAAAACTGTGCGTAGCACCAGAATCAAACAAGGCTAAAGCTGGAAAAGGATCGAGCAGAATAGAACCTGCGACAACATCCGCAATAGGCTCCATCTCCTCGGCTGCAAGTGCAAAGGCTCTACCCTGACCACCCCGCTACTGGTGGTGCTGAACAAACCGCTGCTGCTGGATCGAAAGTGGACCCCTCGGCTGTACTACAGGAACTCTCGCCGGTGCCCTCTGAGCTATACCAGTAACACGAGGGTTCACTGGACACTCCCTCAATTAATGGCCTGCTCCGCCGTAAAAGAGACACACTCCTAGCCTCTTTCGGCAAACCTTTCAGACGTGACCGGGCTTCTTGCAGAAGTGGCAAGGAGCCCCGTGCTGTGCCTGCCTCTGCTGAGTGTGCTGCACCTGCTGCTGAACCAGTGCTCGGGCCTGCACCTGCGGCTGGTGATGCTGGAACGCCTGATGCTGAAGCTGAGGGCGCTTAGCAGCCCCCGCGCTGCTACTGGCTCCCGAAAACAAATCATGATCCCTCTTCGGCTTCAAGCCCCACTCCCTCTCCACCTTACGAGCCTTCGCATAATCCTCTGCATATGTCGCATAGAAGGAAGGGATCAGGATCTTGATATCCCATGTCAATCCCTCCCGGAAGCGCTCTGCTCGGATCACCGGGTCGCTCACCATCTACTCGGTGTATCGGCTCAGCCGGCCGAATTCCGCCGCATACTCCTCCACAGTCATACCGCCCTGCTGCAGGTTCTGAAACTGTCGCACTAGGCCGATCTTGTCTGTGGGAGAAAAGAACTTCTCTCTGAACAGGGCCCGAAACTCAGCCCAAGTATGGCCCTCTCCTGCAAGAGCTGGCTCATTCCGGAACCATGTCCGGGAAATATCTAACAACTGCAAGCCAACCGCCTCGACCTTCAGGTCGTCTGCCAGGCGGGAGGCCCTCATCTGACGCTCGATATCCTCGAGCCAGTCATCATCATAAATAATGCCCTCGGTCCCCTTGAAATCCCTCGGACCTAACTTCTTGAAAGCCTGGATATCCCCGATCTTCTGCTACTCTGCTGCACCTCCCTCTGTGGAGCCCCACGCTCCACTGCCGCTAAAGCCAACCTGTGTGCATCCTCCATACCCTGGCGTATGGCCTCTATCTGCCTCATCTGTGCCTCGTGCTGGGCCCGCTGGGACTCCAACACCTGGTAAAAGAACGCGACCATCTGCCCCATGTCTGTGGGCAGAGAAGGCAACGGAGAAATAGCTCCCACCATCACCGGAGGAGTCCCCTGCTGAGGAGGAAGAACGCCCCCGACAACTCCCTTCGTAGCCCCCGACACTGCGGAAAGAGCACCCGTAACCCCAGGGACGGTCATCAAGAGCGCTGGAGGAGTACCCCCGAGAGCCCCAACGGAAGTCCCATCTGCAGGGGTAGTGACCGGAGCCTGTCCGCCAGAGGTAGCAGACCTCTCCGTCTCCCCGTGCTCCTCACCAGGAGAATGAGTCATAACCATCCTGGAGACAAATTGAAAAAAAGATATCAATATGGCACATGAAGGGCAATAACAAAGGAGGACAGTTAGAATGCAGTAAATCAATATCAAAGACGGTAAGCAAGATAAGCAAGAAAGATCCTACTGTGATTGAGCACTCTTAACCTACTACCTCCTATGTGTAACACAGGCTCGTAGTCAACACTCTAAGACGAGTGTCGCTACGACATCGCACTAATTGCGACTTCAAGACCTGCGTGGACCACCACTAAAATGTGTTACGACCCGCACCTGCTATAAGGGCACGTGCACGTGACAACGCCCAGCCCTCACCGTAAAAACGGTGTGAAACGCTGTAGGTTTTCTACTCTAAACAGTTTTTATATATATATCAAAAACCTGTCGAGAATATGGTCAACTCCGAACGGAGGACAAGCAATGAATATATATGAGTACTCAATCACAACTCTAAGATGATAAAGTAAAGACTGAAAGATAAAGACAACAAGACGATAAAAATAATAAACTGTCAAGTCCAAAATACAAATAATATACAAGTCCAAGTCTCTAATACAATCCATAATAATAACAGTCTCAAAAGTAGCTGGAGACAAGGTCCAGTACAAAAGAACTACTCTAACTAAGCAATAGGTAAGGTCTCGTCAGGCTGAGCTAAGCCCTGCTGGACCAACGTCTCCAAGTCTATGCCCACTACATCATCCGGACCGTAGTAGGTACAGTAATCCCCCTCATCAGCATCTGTAATATTTTGTCAACATATCCTGTCAGGATGGAACGAGTACAATCTACTAACAACTGTTCACAAGATATGACAAAAGCTATAAGACTGTAAATAGAGAGTATATACAAGAAAATCATGGAATGTACATGTGAGTATCATGGCAAGGTAATCTGTAAAACTAGAGCTAGAACAAGGTAAGTAAACTGATCATGGCATGTACAAGAATCAAGAATCATATATCTAGGTGTGTGAGTACTAGCTACAATATGTGGCCGGCTTGGGAACTTGCACAAATAGTAACCGGCCTGGCTAATCATATGTGGGGTGTATGATCAACACTCACAATCAATAGGTACACAATGGGTGCACAATAGGCTTTGACCACATATCTACACTAATACTCCCCGCCCCCGACTGGTAGAGTGGATCCAAGCAAGACACGTTATGACACGGGATTCTACGAGAAGGGAGCAAGTCTCCTCGAGAATCGGTGTCCATATATTGCACAAGAACTACAAGGAAGCTTGCACAAGATATACCAAGATAACGAGGAATAACATCTCATGTCGGGATCCATGAATACCAATCCGTATGACCAATGTGTCGAGAGCAACATATCTACACTAATTACATGAATTATAACAATCATCGTAAATTAGAAAAGTGTCAGAGAATGTACTCACCTGTAATAAGATATGATATGTCAACGAGATCTGATGCTGCGTCTCGAGGACCTATAGAGAACAAGACGTATCAATACTATGTTTAGGAAGTAAAGTCAAATCAATTTAAACCCTATTAAGTCATTCTAGGTCAAGACAAGTCAAACTAAGTCAATCTAGATTGAACAAGGTCAAACTAGATTGTACATGGTCGATCTAAGTCATTCTAGGTCTAGCTAGGTCATACTGGGTCAATGCAAGTCAAACAGAATTAATCTAGGTCGATTTAAGTCAACGGTTGACTTACAGTTGACTTTTGGTCAACTGGTCAACTCTGGTCAACTCTAGGTCAACCCTAGGTCAATCCTAGGTTAATGGTGACTAATAGTTGACTTTTGGTCAACTGTCCAAGTTTAATGGAATTTGGGACTAAATTGGGTAAAGTATTGACCCATAGTTGACTTTTGGTCTAAAAAGTCAACCGTGGTCAACCGGGATCAAGACTAGGTCTAGGTGACTATTTCTAATCATTACTAACCTCTAAACCCATATCCAAGTCCATCTTGGACTTCGAAACCCAAATCTTGGCCGTAGGCCAATTTCCTAATTTACCTTTTCTAAGGTAAATTTTAGCCTAGGTGGAAACCTAGTTAGCCGACCTACGCTTGGTATTTTGACCCGTGCTCCCTAGGGTAGTAAGATACTAGCCTATACATATATTACCTACCAAGATACCTAGGTAAAGTGGACGTCTAGTCCATCTTACGGCCAATTGCCGATATCTTGAATATTTCAAGATACGCAATGGTACGGCGCGATACCGGCGCCCTACAACCCCGATTTCAACTCGGGAGCCTACCCGCAAAGTCTAATTCACGTATTCTAACTCCACGCCAAGTTTCAACTCATTCCGATACTCCGAGCTCCGTTTCACCCTCTAACTCGATCTCCTCTATTTTCTATTTTCCACTTTCCTTCCTATTCTTCTTCTTCTATTTCCTCCTCTTCAAATTCCCCTTCTCTAATTTCTATTCTCCTAATTCATCTTCTTCTAACTCTTCCTCTCATTCCTAATCCCCTTTCTCTCATTCTTTCCTATTCTAATTTTCTTCCTAACTTCTTCCTATTTTTCCTATTCTTCTAATTCTTCTTCTTTTTCTAATTCTTCTCAACTTCTTCCATTTCTTCTTATCTTTTCCTTAATCTTCTTCTCCTATTCTCTTCTAATTCTAACTATCTTCCTACACACACACACACACACACACACACACAGATATATATATATATATATATATATATATATATATATATATATATATATATATATATATATATATATATATATATATATATATATATATATATATATATATATATATATATATATATATATATGGGGGGGGGGGTTAAGGGGGCAAAATAGGGCAAAATGGGGCTAAATAGGGGCTGAATGGGGGGGGGGGGGGAACTGGCAACCTACTGCTGCTAGTGCTACTGCTGCTACTGCAGCTGTAGCTGCTGCTATTGCTGGTCTTCTCTTCTTCATCTCTTCTTCCTATCTTCCTCTCTCTCTCTCTCTATATATATATATATATATATATATATATATATATATATATATATATATATATATATTTATCTATCTATCTATATATCCAACTATATATCCATATATCTATCTATCTATATATATATATATCTATATACACAAACACACACATCTATCTACATATATATAAATACACACACACACATATAGATATATATACATATACATAGACACACACATGTAGATATATTTATATATATATATCTACACACTCACACAAACACTCACACACTCACAAACACACACTCTCACCACCATCTCTTGACACTCTCATGACACCAATACCACACACACACACACACACACACACACACACACACACACACACACACACATATATATATATATATATATATATATATATATATACACCATTATATATATATATATAAACCCCTAATAATCCTTAACCTAGATTTTTAGGAAACCTAACAAATTTTATGGGCAAAGTGTGGAGAATCTCCTCCTCTACAATTATTGTGAAAGCAATAAATGGTAAAGAGGAATTAATGGAGAATTAAAAGCTTACCTAGAAATGGGTTTCTTTGAGGAAGAAGAGCTTGAAAGAAAATGAATTTTTGAAAGGGAGAGAGAGTGTTTGCTTGGTGGAGAAAAAAGAGGGGGGTGCTCACCTTGTGGCCGGCCAAGGGGGGGGGGGTTACTGGGTTTTGGGTGAGATCCAATAACCCTCCAAACCCATTAGACTTAGGTTGGGTTCGGTTTATTTCGGTTTGGTTCGGTTTGTTTCTAATTAACCAATTAAACCTCTAAAATGACTAATTAAGCCATGGAAGTTGGGTTTATGGTTTCTAACCTAATTAGGATGGTATGTGGGCCAAGTCCAGCTAGTACGTGGGTCCCACTAGTGTCCAGGCTACCCGGGTCTCCAACTTAAGTCCGAATTGGATAAAATCCAAACCAAACCAAATAAATCCCTAAAAATCATATAAAATCAAATAAAATTCCTAAAAATTATAAAACTTGAAAAATAACAAAAATACCCCTAATTTGAAAATTGGGGTGACAAGATGATGTATGGAGGCTATGTGGGGTGAAGTGTGCCAAAAATATGGAGAGGGAAAGGGGTGGTCGGCTATGGAGGTGGAAAGAAATGAGGAATTAAGTTAGGGTTAGGGTTTGGGCTAAGTTGATGTATATATATGGACTTTATTGGATTGCATGTATGAAAAGGAGTGGGAATCCTTTTCCTATGGGGTGTTCGGCCATGGGGGGGGGGGGGGGGGTTGCTTGGCCGAAATCTATGGCGGGGTCCACTATGGCATGATTTGATTGTTTGGTGAGTTGGCTAATTGATTGGATTGAGGATTTAAAATGATCTTTCCTAATATATAACTAATTAATTCTATCTATGAAATATAATCCAAAATCTGAATTAAATACAAATATATATAATTATTAATATTTATTAATGTCCAACATGCCTACATAGGGTTGGGTTTGGCTTGGAAGAGGTTTGGGAAGGTTTGGTGCGACCAGGTCTCCTAAAAAGTCATAAAGGCTTTCTTAACTAATTAATTAAATAAAAATATAATTTGTACCATAATTTGAATGGTTAACATGCAAGAGATTACAATATAACCATGTCATTCCTAACTTGGCTAGCATGCTAGTTAAAGCACCCTACTACGCTAGGCATGCCATACTTTCTAGTCGTCTTGTATATTCAAACTCAACCATGGCTATAGTCCTTTTATAAATAAGATAAAAATAAATTTGAATTAAATAAAATCTCAAAATAATTTAAATATTCCTTTAAATTATGACGAGTTTTACATGACGGCACTATGGAGACGGAGGAGCGGGTGGAGGAGGTCGCACGTACGCCGTCTGTATATGATCCGAGCGATCCCCATGCGCCCCTCCGGACAAGACGAGGATGGAGATTTGGTCCGGTAGGCCTACAAAGTAAGTTAATTAGTTAACATTTATTCTTACTTATATCTATATGTTAATGAATTTAATTACCATTGTGTAGATATCGTCTTCCGTCAGTTCAGAGGGCATTGGGGCTATTTTTGAGGTCCAACTACGGCGGGCCTTGGATCAACTACACGGATGTCTCAGACGAGAGGAAGGCATTCTGGTTTGCCCACTTCAGGTAACTAAAGTATATTGATTTTAGTATATAAATCATATTTTATGCATATTGTATAGCTAACTAATTTAATTCTTGTAGAAAATATATTTTTATCCACCACATCGGATTAAGACGATTGAGAAGCAGTTTTCTGCCGTTGCGGCCAAGTTGATCCGGGATACGATCGACGACCAGAAGGCTCGAGACCGTTCCAGAAAAGGGATCCAAGGTTGGATCACGTTCGAGTAGTGGACTGCCATGAAGGCTAGATTCGACGCTCCTAGGTACAAGGAACGGTCGGAGAAGGCGAAGGTGGCTAGGACGAAGGCAGGGAAGTGGTGTGTTGGCTCGATTCCCATGACGGAACATTTTCGTCGCCTGGTACGTATTTTACTGTAATATATTTTTGTAATAAAAGTAGTAATAAAATGTTTAATTTCAATGATGAACATTTTATTATAACAGGTAAAGAAGGGTGCGACCCCCAACATGGTGACGGTCTTCCTGGCTACCCATCGGAAGGACGAAAAGTTCATCGATAATCGGGCCACGCAGAGCTATGTAAGTATTACTTTATGTGTCACTAACTTTATTATAACTTAAGAAATATGCAAATATATCCATACACGTGGAACAACTAGGTTGGTAGTAAATATTATGCTTATCGAGATGCGTACTTTTCTAGGATGAGTATCTTAGGCTAGAGCGTGAGCTTACTAGTGCATTTGCGGAGGGAGGGGCTGGTTCTTCTGTGCAGCTCCCTCCAGCTCGGACGATGGACGAGCTCTGGATGACCGTCGTTGTTGGTCTTCAGATGGGTATGTACTACGGTACGGAATCCTACAGCGCCTTTGTGGTGACGCAGTCATCCAGAGCCTCCTTTGGCAGTGTGTATTCCCCACATCCCTTAGAGGAGTCGGTCCGAGTGGGAGAACTCTGTTGCTAGCTTACTGAGATGCGTGACGAGCTGTTGCGGAGGATAGTACAGCCCCAGTCATAGCCGCAAACGGACTATGCGACCCTCACCGCACGATTTGATATGCTCGAGCGCACCATTAGGGAGACGAACGAGAGGACGGATCGTGCCGTTCAGGCGGTACAGGGGACACAGACGGCCATTGGCGAGCAGGTTTTGAGGCTGGCGGCTGTTATGGCGTCCACCAACTCTAGACTGCTGGCCATGGAGCGGAAACTTCCTGGTCATGCTTCGGCATCCACACCGACTGCGGCGGCTCCACTGCCCCCTCTTCCTCCTACTAATGGGTCGTCACCGGTGGTGCTGACCCCGGAGCAGTATCGGTTCCTGGTGTCCCAGGTGCAGGCACTGCCTACTCCTCATCCTCATCCTGACCAGACGTAGTCTTTTATTGGACTTGTTTTCATTTGTTGTGTTGGTGACCCATTGTTGGGTCTTTATGTATTTGTTGGTTTATGTATTTATTTTATCCTAGGTATGACTATTTGTGTTATGTTATGTTGAATATTATCGGACACACTTTTTATAGCTGTTTAGTAGTGGATTTGTATCCATCCGGCTATTTTTTGTCTTTCTGACCGTTCGATTCTATTTATTTGATTATTGGTAATGCATTATTATTATTTGTCTCTATATTGGTTTACCGGTGTTGAGTGTTCCACCGAAGGGGTCGACGAACCCAGAAAATTCTACGGAGGGTTGCTCCGGGTCTATTATTTGTAAACTGAAACTCTAAATGTAGGTACAATATTTTTAATGTAACTGTTATTTATGTGAAATGTATACTGCCTACTATTTTTTGCCATTTTTTTAGAATTAGCGACGTTCAGCGACGCACACTTACGTCGCTAGAACGTCGCAAACCTGAGAACCAAACGTCGCTAATCGTCGCAGAACGTCGCAGATGCGTTGATGTGACAAACTGTACAGGTCAGCTAATCTAGTATCTGGACGTTGGTATTCAAGTATCGTAACGTCGCTAAACGTCGCTAAAATGATGACGTTGCAACCAAAAAATTCTCAGATATGGTGTCGGACAACGTTACTAATCACTAATTTAACGTCGCTAAAATCTGAACAGACAGCGACAATCAGCAACGAAAGGTTACGTCATTAATTAGCAACGTTGTTGCCGGTAAAAGTTGCTAATACTAGCGACGTAGTGCGTCGTCGATCTACATCGCTTTGGCGACGAATAGCGACATTTTTGCTATAGCGACCATGAATAACGCGACATGCCCGAAACGTCGCTAAATACGTCGTTGTTTTCATTTAGCGACATTTTTTAGCTGTTTAGCGACGTCGTTTGGCGTCGCTAATATGAGATATTTTGGTAGTGAGTCAAGACTAGAAGATCCATAGGGTCGATTGTCGACCCAAACCGGATCACAGTCAACCTAATCTTGACAATTAACAAAACAATATTTGTCACAGTCCAATTTGACACATCAAGCTCTAAATCGATCAACTCAGCTCGTCGGTTCAAGACTACAGCTGCCTGAAGATTCACTACTTTGTGTATTCTGGAGTCTGTAAATTTTACTATTTTTGAGTATAGGATAATGTACGTTGGGTCATACTGAGCAACTTTGGGCTAGACATAGCCTTATAGGTTCACTTAGCCAATATCCAAATCATCCCATTCATCTAGAAGCCCATTAAGAACTTTCTGTCCATAGGAGACAGAGTTCGGGCCGAACTCTGTCCCATAAATTACAGGAAGCTAATTTTTAGGGTTTGATCACTGCTAGTTGTCCAACGACCAAAAATTTGAATTCTAGACACAGAATTCTGGCCGAATTCTGCCTACCCAGAACCCTATAAATAGGCCTTGAATTTTCTTATTTCAATCCATCCAATCTTCTCATCTTCTTCTCTTACATAGACTACATATTAAAGAGCTTTACCTTTCCATCCAACTTAGATTTCAAACTTTCCAACCGTCCAAGTTGCTCGGTACGATTCAGCTAGAAGTTTGAAGTGCAAGAAGTTGTAAGTCGCTTGGAAAAGTCCAAGTTTCGCCACAGCGATCATTGAAAGAAGTTTGGCATGCTCTTCTATGAAAAGGCACGTGGTTGTAACCCTATTTCACAAATAGTGTATTTCAATCCTGAGCTAGAGTTCTCAGGCCTGGACTAGTCCTCCACGAGGGAAACCAGGTTAAAAATCTTGCTGTGTTTGTGCTTGACCTTGTCTACTTTATTTTTGCATTTCTTTTACTCTGATTATTTTGTTGGTAAAGAGAGTTTAAGTTTTTAATTGATCATTTTTTTCATAAACTCTATTCACCCCCTCTAGAGTTGCCTACCTGTACTTCAATTGGTATCAGAGCTCTGTTCTCTCAACAAGGACTAACATCCTAGAGCTGATCCATGGCAACCACACAACCTATGTTTTCCAATCATGGTGAAGGACAGTCCACTCATAGGCCACCTCTATTTGATGGAACAAACTACACCTATTAGAAAATAAGGATGAGTTTCTATCTCAAGTCTCTAGACTTCGACCTGTGGACCATTGTCACCGATGGTTACAAAAAGCCCGTCAGAATAGTTGTCAATGGAGATCTCGTCGAGAAACCCAACAAAAAATATTTCTACGAAAAAAAGAAAAATGTGAGTCTAGACGCTAGAGCTATTAATGCTTTGTTTTGTGCAATAAACAAGAATAAGTTTAACAGGGTTTCGACATGCACCACCTCGTCGAAGTATGGAAACTTCTAGAAGTGACGCATGAAGGAACCACCCAAGTCATGGAGTCGAAAATCAGTCGTCTCACTCAAGATTATGAGGCGTTCAAGATGAAGCCTAATGAGACGATCATCTAAATGTTTACAAGGTTCCTTGACGTCATCAACCCTTTGTCATCTCTTGGCAAACAATATACAAATCATGAGAAGGTTTGCAAGTTACTTAGGGGACTACCAGAGATTTGGGACCCTAAGGTAACTGCTATCATAGAAGGCAATGATCCCACCACAATGTATATGGAAACTTTGATGGAAAAGCTGATGACCCACGAGCTCGAACTCAAAGACTTCGACGAACCTGCTCCAAAGGCAAAAGAGATTGCCCTAAAAGCTCATCGTCGAAGGGCTGATCCTGGGGATACTGACGACGACAATTCTGAAGGTGATGATCAAGCTCTTCTAGTCCGCAACTTCAAGAAGTTCCTTCGTTTCAATCGAAGAAAGAGGGAACAACAAGAAGATGACGAGGAAGAACCAACGTGCTACGGCTGCAAGAAGACTGGACACGTTCAAAAAGACTGTCACTTCGCAAAGAAAGACAACCGATATGAGAAGTCCTACAAGAAGTCTTCCTCAAGAAAGTATGCCAACACTAGCATTTGACATGAAAGCGAAGCAAGTGATTTCGAGGAAGAGAAGGACTCTCCTCAAGACACCGCTAATGTCTGCCTAATGGCGACATCCGAAAAGGTAAGTAGCGAAACTCTCAATGACTTTACTTTTGATGAACTTGGCGACGCGTTTAATGATTTACTAAATGACCACAAGAAAGTCATTAGTAAATATAAGCATGCCAAGGAGAAGATCAAAAGCTATGAAATAGAAATTCAAAAACTTTCTTCCTTGCTTGATAATGTTAGAGATACTCCACCCATGGAAGTCACAAATGAGGTATCCAAACTTAAGTTAAGCCTACATGATGCCGAAGCACTTATTGAAAAGCAAACACGTGAGATCACAGCACTCAACACTGAGCTTGCTGAAGAAAAGAATAGACACAAGATCTCTATTGCTAAAATTGATGGTTTGAATGCTAAGTGTAATGAACTGCATGCTGCCTCTAAGAAATTAGAGATTAGATTGGAAAAACAGGCTGCTCAACCTCAAATCCAATCACATAAGACACACACAAAGCACAAGACTACTCAAAATAGTCAAACATGTCACCCATATGCAGCACGCAAACATGCTTACATATACACGTACTCCCATGCAGCACATAAACCATATACACATAGACATTATTCTCATAACTATCATTCTGCTGTTGCATATAGTCACTATCTTGCTAACTATCACCATGCTACACATAGACAACCATTATCCTGCTGCTACATATAAACACTATCCTGCTGTTCCACACAACTATTACCATGCTGCATATAGAAATCACCATCAACATGCTTCTAATACTAATAGGCATGCCACTTACACATACTGTGGATTACATGGACATATCTCACCATAATATAGAATTAGGAGATTAGTAGATATTAATCTATATGCATGGGTGCCAAAGACTAACATTTCAGGACCCACAAGAACTTAGGTACCAAAGGTCACATCTACTCTTGATGTAGGTGGACCTTCCATTCTCAACTAAAAGCAAGTGGATTCTCGATAGTGGATGCTTGCGTCATATGACGGGAGACGCAAAACTTTTTGCATCACTATCGATGAAGAGGGACGGGTATGTATCCTTCGACAATAACTTAAAAGGGTACATCATAGGTAATAGTACTATTGGTCATCCTCATTCTTCTGTAATAAAGGATGTCTGTCTAGTGACCGAGTTAAAGCATAACCTGCTCAGCATAAGTCACCTTGCTGATCATGGATATGATATTAACTTTGGACAAAATAAATGCTATATTTATGATAGGTCAACGGGAGACATCGCTTTTGAAGGGATAAGAGAGGATAACATTTATATTTTCTATCTGTCTAGAGATATAACAGTGCAGGAAGATGCCTCTACACCCACAAGGATGATAGATTGTTGTGGCACCAGCGTCTTGGTCATGCCAATATGGATACTATATCCAGGCTATCGACAAAGAAGCTAGTAAGAGGTTTGCCCGATATCACATTCAAGAAGGACACGGTATGTGTCGAATGTGAACTGAATAAGTCAACCAAATCTTCATTTCATTCCATGAATACTGTAAGTACTACTAGACCCTTGTAATGACTACATATGGACTTATTTGGTCCGAGTAGAGTAGCCAGTCTTGGTAGAAAACTCTATGCTTTTGTTATAGTAGATAATTTTTCTAGATTCACTTGGATTTTCTTTCTTTCAAACAAAAGCGATGCTATTTCTGTTTTTAAAATTTTTGCTAAAAAGGTTCAAAACGAAAAAGGCTACATGATTACTCGAATCTGAAGTGATCATGGAGGCGAATTTGAAAATTCTGATTTTGAAAAGTTTTGTGATTCAAATGGTTTTGACCATGAGTTTTCTTGTCCTAGAACTCCTCAACAAAATGGTATTGTAGAGCAGAAGAATAAGACTCTTGGCGATATGGCTAGAGTCATATTGAATAAATTTTCACTTCCGAAATATTTTTGGGTTGAAGCTGTCAGTACAGTGTGCCATATTTTAAATATGGTATTTATTCGACCTATTTCGAAGAAAACACCCTACGAGCTTTGGTTTGGTAGGACTCCAAACGTTTCATATTTTAGAGTGTTTGGTTGTCGCTGCTTTATCCTCAATACCAAAGATAACTTAGGCAAATTTGATGCCAAAGCTGACGATGGTATTTTTCTTGGCTATGCCGCCAAGAGTAAGGGATATCGAGTGTTCAACAAACGCTCTATGATGGTAGAAGAATCTACTAATATTACTTTTGATGAGGACAACAGTACAACTACCATTCCCGACGATGATGATGAACCTTCAACTTCTACGCCGATGACTACTAATCCTGAAGCCAACTCTCTGGAAGGCCTACCGAAGAAATTCGAGTTCAAATCATCACACCCAGAGAACTTGGTAATAGGTGAGGTATCTCGCGGAGTAAGTACTCGTTCATCCTTAAGAGATTCTATTGCTAGTACTGCTTTTATTTCTTAAATTGAGCTTAAGAATGTTTTAGAAGCTTTTAATGATGAGTTTTAGATTTCCGCCATGCAAGAAGAACTCAACTAATTCGAAAGGAGCCAGGTCTGAGAACTTGTTCCTAGGCCAGCTAATCATTCGATTATTGATACGAAATAGATTTATCGCAACAAAGTAAATGAAGATGGATCAGTTACACCCAACAAAGCTCGTCTAGTAGCTCAAGAATACAACCAAGAAGAAAGTATCGACTACGATGAGATGTATGCTCCTATTGCAAGACTGGAATCCATTCGGATGCTTTGTGCATTTGCAAACTTTCAAAATTTTAAACTTTTTCAAATGGATGTCAAAAGTGCCTTTTTGAATGGTTTTATTAAGGAGAAAGTTTTTGTAAAACAACCCCCTGGCTTTGAAAATCACAAATTTCTCGACCATATTTTCAAACTCAAAAAAGCACTTTACGGCATCAAACAAGCCCCCAGAGATTGGTATGAACGCCTAAGTAGTTTCTTATTAGATAAAGGTTTCTCAAAATTGAAAATTGACACTACACCCTTTATAAAATCTTTCAAAGATGCTATTCTTTTGGTACAAATTTACGTTGAAGATATCATATTCGATTCTACTGATGAAAATCTCTGTCAAGATTTTGCTAAGTATATGCAGAACGAGTTTGAGATGAGCATGATGGGGAAGCTCAATTACTTTTTTGGACTGCAAGTCAAACAAACATCGTATAAAACTTTCATCTGTCAGTCAAAGTATACAAGGGACATACTGAAGAAGTTTGACCTTGACAATGTCAAACCAATTGGCACTCCAATGGCTACTACAACCAAACTAGAACCAGATAAAAGCGGCAAACCTGTTGATCAACGTAAGTATCGAGGTATGATAGGTAGTCTACTTTATTTAACTGCTAGTCGCCCTAATATTATGTTTAGTGTTTGCCAGTATGCTCGCTATCAAGCTAATCCTAAGAAATCACATATGTCCGTCGTTAAGCGTATCTTTCGATACCTTAAGGGTACTATTACAGTGGGCTTATGGTATCCCAAATCAACATCTTTTGACCTTATTGGTTACTCCGATGCTAATTTTGCAGGATGTAAAGTCGACCGTAAAAATACTAGCGGCACGTGTCATTTATTAGGCAAGGCTCTATTCTCTTGGTTTAGCAAAAAATAGAATTCTGTCGCACTATCCACAACAGAAGCTGAATATATCGTAGCTGGTCGTTGTTGTGCATAAATTCCATGGATGAAGCAAACCCTTGCAGACTACAACCTATCTTTTATGCACATTCCTATATTCTGTGATAACACTAGTGCTATCAACCTTACTAAGAACCCTATATGTCACTCACATACGAAACACATTAAAATTCGTCACCACTTTTTGCGTGATCATCAGCAGAATGGCACTATCAATTTAGAATTTATTGACACTGATCATCAGTTGGCCGATTTCTTTACAAAACCACTATTCGAGGAGCGATTCAATTTTCTTTGTCGTGAATTTGGAATTTTAGATGAAACAGTTATTCATTAAATTGGCCTGCGTAAATATTGATTATGTCACGATTCTCTATGCTGACATTGCTATGGGTACACGCCGAAAGGGTCCTTCTGACAACAAGGCGTAAAAGCTTAAGCGACACGGTGCACTAGTCTTCGGACTACCGCTAGCTGGGATCCGGCCCTTGCAGCTACCCCATGGCAGTTTCACCATATTGATTTATGTCATACTTCCTTGTTTATTATATGGTTAATTTGTTTTATAGCCTGTCCCATTTAAAATTTCTAACTTCGTTGAATTTTCTAAATTTTCTTTTGATTATGCTTTTATGTTTTTTTTAGCCTTGTTACACTCTATGGCTCTGTTTGGACTTATTTAGAACTGCTGCTAGCATGTTATCTTTCATTATGTGGATGGTTTCTATATTGCTTCTCGATATTGGTCTTCATTTTGATGTTTGTCGAAAGGAGAAGAACACTTGATATTTGTCTTTGTTGCATAAAATACTGTGATATGAGTTATATATATATATCGTATACTTGGATGAGAACTTGTCACAGAAAATATCATATTACGGGGGAGCAAAACTTGTTCAAGTACGGAGGAGCCATAATGTGTCCATGTATGAATATTGAGACATGCAAACATCACGTTTTGTCAATTATCAAAATGGAGGAGATTGTTGACCAAAACCGGATCACAGTCAACCTAATCTTGACAATCACTACCAAAATACAGTAAATTAGCGACAGAAAATTAGCGACGAATATTGTCCGTCGGCGATAGCGACGGCTTTGTGGCAACTAGCCGATGGAGTACCGACGACAAGCCGTTACATTTTTTATTTTATGTTTAGGGGGAGAAAAGGTCGCTCATCCGTCGCTAGGACGTCGGAGATATAACGACGGATATTTAACCGTCGCTATGCAGTCGATTATTTGGCAGGAATTGTGGGGAGAATTGGCGGGACAGTTCTTCGACTACGTAGCGACGAATATTCAGTCGGCAAGTATCAAAAAGAGCGACTAACGGATGACGGATAAAAATCCGTCGCTAAATATACGTTCCAGACTTAAATTGAAACGACGGAGGAAACTTTTCGCATTCCCCCCAAATTTACTCTCTCTCCTCTCTCTCTCTCTCTCCCGCGGCTTCGGTGATCGGCGTCGGCGTCCTCTCCTCTCTCTCTCTCCCTAAGGTAATCCCTTCTCTCTCTCTCTTTCTTTCGATCTCTCTCTCTCTCGCGGTGTCGTAGGGGCAGCGGGGGCGGCAGGCTTGGGGTAGGGGCGTCGGGGGCTGGACGGCGGCGGTGGGCGGGGGGTTGTAGGTGGCGGGGCTGCGGGGGACGGCGGGCTTGGGGCGGGGGCGTCGGAGGATGGACGGCGGGCTTGGGGCGGCGGGCTTGGGTCGGGGGCGGCGGGGGACTTTGCTTCTCAAATTCTAGTTTTAATTAGGTATTTATATCGACTAAATAATGTGTTATCAATATTGGGTGTTATCCATTAGTTTGGTGGTGTTTGGATTAGTAAATGTGAATATGGGGTTTGGGTTCATGGTGTATGTTCACTGTCTCAAAGACAGTGCGAGTTCTTCATCTGCCTTCTTTGTTAAGAATATCCTTGGGACATTCGCTTCACCAAAGTCACTGAATAAATAAAGTTTTTCCTAAAAAATCGACCCTTAGAGTGTATCAGTTGTGTGCTTCTATATAGATGTCTATATATATACATCTAACTGTGATATACATATGTGTATGTGTGCTTGTATATAGATGTATATATCTATGCATCTAACTGTGACATACATATGTGTACGTGTGCTTTAGAGAGTGAGGAATAAAGGCATGCAATGATGATATGACAATCTCAGTTAGTGACGGACTAGTGACCGGATAGCGACGGATTTTTCCAGCTCTATTTGCATTAATCTACGGTACGACATAGTGATCAGGACATAGTCCCTGCAGCCATTCGACTGGCGAGGCAGAAACTATGTAGCCGTAGATAAAGTTGACTGTCCTCCGACCCTCATCCCTCGGCAATGATGATACGACAACCTATCACTATATCTTATATAGTAGTAGATGATGTCTTAGTATTACATTATGTGAGTTCATCTTGATTCTGTTATATCCTTCAGATACTAGATACGATAAGAACATATACTACACCATATGTACAGAACATAGATGATTCACACTAATGTATGCTAGAATGAATTTTGGGTTGTGTTCTGAGCCATCCGTTCTCACACTTAAAATACATAGGAATTAGTAGTGTAAGAGCACCGGAGAGAGTGAGAGCGTCGGAGGAGGGAGGAGAGAGAGTGAGAGAGTAAAATGGTACGACATGGTGAAGTAGTACTGTATTTTGGCTCCAGCTATATTTGCATTAATCTACGGTACGACATGGTGATCAGGACATAGTCCCTGCAGCTATTCGATTGGCGAGGCAGAAACTATGTCACCGTAGATAAAGTTGACTGTCCTCTGACCCTCATCCCTCGGCAGTGATGATACGACAACCTATCACTATATCTTATATAGTAATAGATGATGTTTTAGTATTATATTATGTGAGTTCATCTTGATTCCGTTATATCCTTCAGATACTAGATACGATAAGAACATATACTACACCATATGTACAGAACATAGATGATTCATACTAATGTATGCTAGAATAAATCTTGGGTTGTGTTCTGAGCCATCCGTTCTCACATTTGGTAAAAAATTAATTTTTTTGTACTTTATCTGCTTTCGAAAATGTGCTCAAATTACATGATGGTTCCTTTAGTTAGCTTGCTTATGTTACAATTATATTATTTGTGAATATCGATCATGCCAGATGGCACCCATGACCCGAGGAGCGGCACGTCGTTTGAGGAAAACATTGAATGCTGATGTGGCTCCTCCTACTGTTAAGGAGGAAGTGGCACCGGTAGCTAGTGAGACCGGGAGTTCTATTCATCTAGCACCGGTATCTAGTAAGACCGGGAGTTCTATTCATGCATCACTTGCAAGGGACTACATCTCTCCTCACGCCAAAGATTTTGCTTATTCGAGGTGGTTGCGTGATCGTATCACTGAGCGTTTGCGTGAGCTGCGTGGTTCTCATTAGCTATTAGTACTTATTTGTATTGGACTATTTGTATTGGGTTGTTTTTGTATTAGACTATTTGTATTAGACTACATATATGAATTAGTACTGTGTCAATCTCTGGATTGTATTGGACTACGACATGGTGATCAGGACATAGTCCCTGCAGCCATTCGACTGGCAAGGCAAAAACTATGTAGCCGTAGATGAAGTTGACTGTCCTTCGACCCTCATCCCTCGGCAATGATGATACGATAACCAACCAGAGAGGATACTCTGAGAGATCCATCTGAGTAGGACGTATACTCTGAGAGATCACCTTTACAAGAATGATATCAGTAGTGGGATTGAGTGTTGGAGGAGATATTATCAGAGTATACGTCCTACTCAGATGGGTCTCTCACCGTTACTATTTTTTTTGACAGCATGGTGGATGTGCTTCGACAACAGATTCTTGCTCCGAGCCAAAATTTTGCCCCGGAGCTCAAGTGGAGTAGAGCTCGAGTGAGAGGTTCCTGACAGCATGGTGGTCTCCTTTGTCAAAGTAGACGAGCACGGATACTTTGACAAAGGAGACCACCATGCTGTCAGGAACCTCTCACTCGAGCTCTACACGAAGGATGTCCACTTGAGCTCCGGGGCAAAGTTTTGGCTCGGAGCAAGAATCTGTTGACGGAGCACATCCACCATACTGTCAGAAAAAATAGTAACGATGAGAGACCCATCTGAGTAGGACGTATACTCTGATAATATCTCCTCCAACACTCAATCCCACTACTGATATCATTCTTGTAAAGGTGATCTCTTAGAGTATACGTCCTACTCAGATGGATCTCTCAGAGTATCCTCTCCGGTTGGGTTGTGTTCTGAGCCATCCGTTCTCACACTTAAAATACATATGAATTAGAACTGTGTTTTGTATTTTCGGCGAAACCAGGGATTGGATTCTATATTTTATATTTTAGTTTCTGTATTTTGGCTCCAGCTCCATTTGCATTAATCTACGGTACGACATGGTGATTAGGACATAGTCCCTGCAGCCATTCGACTGACGAGGCAAAAACTATGTCGTCGTAGATAAAGTTGACTGTCCTCCGACCCTCATCCCTCGGCAATGATGATACGACAACCTATCACTATATATTATATAGTAGTAGATGATATTTTAGTATTACATTATGTGAGTTCATCTTGATTCTGTTATATCCTTCAGATACTAGATACGATAAGAACATATACTACACCATATGTACAGAACATAGATGATTCACACTAATGTATGCTAGAATGAATTTTGGGTTGTGTTCTGAGCTATTCGTTCTCACACTTGGAGATAAATCAAATTTTTGCTATTTTATCTGAGCCATCCGGGCAATCGAACTCCTCATCCTCCTTAAAGTATTGTAATTAAGAAAATTTGGAATATTTGTTGGAATTTTGGAATATTTGTGCTATGATTGGATTATAACGACGGATATTAGGTTACTCTTCAGGATAATTGATGTCTATTTTATATTAATTTGGTTTGGTCTATATGATTCTTGGATAATTGGTGTGCATTAAATTCGTATGTGCATATTTGGTCTATGTGATTCTTGGATAATTGGTGTGCATTATATATTTGGTCTATGTGATTGTTGGATAATTGGTGTGCATTATATATTGATTTGGTTTATGCATATTTTTGTGAACAGAAAAAGTGCTGTAATTTTTTTCAAAAAAAAATCTCAGTTAGCGACGGACTAGTGACCGGTTAGCGACGGATATTTCTAGCTCCATTTGCATTAATCTATGGTACGACATGGTGATCAGGACATAGTCCCTGCAGCCATTCGACTGGCGAGGGAGAAACTATGTTGCCGTAGATAAAGTTGACTGTCCTCCGACCCTCATCCCTCGGCAATAATGATACGACAACCTATCACTATATCTTATATAGTAGTAGATGATGTTTTAGTGTTACATTATGTGAGTTCATCTTGATTCTGTTATATCCTTCAGATACTAGATACGATAAGAACATATACTACACCATATGTACAGAACATAGATGATTCACACTAATGTATGCTAGAATGAATTTTGGGTTGTGTTCTGAGCCATCCGTTCTGATCAAGCATCTTCCTTCTCCTCTCCTCCACCATGGCTCTGGACCCATCTGCTCCTCCCTACTTTCCTTCTTCTTATTTGACTCTCTCAGCCACATATGATATCCACCTCAAATGTAGAGTCGGGAGAGAAGAAGTGGGCAGGAAGAGGAGGAGGATGCAGCACAGTCGGCGGCATGACCCGGAGGAAGTACATATGTTTTCTTCAACATCCGTAGGAGAACTATAAGGATATATCTTTTCACAATATGTCACCTTGTCAAAGACCCTTAATGTGAATATCATGTTACTGCGGTATCGGAAGACTAACATGTCATAATTTTTTAAGCCGTGTGTTTTGACATAATCCTCCCAACTCTTTCCTCCTATGTAGTAATCTTGCATTATTACATAGCAGGAAAGAGTTTGGAGGATTATGTCAAAACACACGGCTTAGAAAATTATGACATGTTAGTTTTCTGACACCGCGATAACATGGTTGTCACATTAAGGGTCTTTGACAAGGTGATATGTTGTGAAAAGATATATCCTTATAGTTCTCCTACGGATGTTGAAAAAAATCTTTGTACTTCCTCTATGTCGCCGGCTGTGCTGCTTTCCCCTCCTCTTCCTGTCCACTTTTTCTTCCCCGACTCTACACTTGAGGTGGATATCATATGTGGCTGAGAGAGTCAAATAAGAAGAAGGGAAGTGGGGAGGAGCAGATGGATCCAGAGCCATGGTGGAGGAGAAGAGAAGGAAGATGCTTGATCAGAATGGAGGAATTGATGGATGGAAGAGAACTAGAAAGCATTGATCCTTCATGTTGTGAGAACTGTGAAGAGTGAGGAAGGAGAGGGGGGTCTTTGATTTTTGTGTTCATCATCATTAGAGGGAGCAGCACTGGAAAAGTTGTGACGTTGATAGCATGAGAGAGGGAGAGGGTGAACGGAGGGAGGGAAGTGGCTGCATGCCTTTGGCTCACTCGAGCGGTATTTGTCCTCCGACCCTCATCCCTCAACAATGATGATATGAAAACCTATCACAATATCTTATATAGTAGTAGATGATGTCTTAGTATTACATTATGTGAGTTTATCTTGATTCTGTTACATTCTTCAGATACTAGATACGATAAGAACATATACTACACCATATGTACAGAACATAGATGATTCACACTAATGTATGCTAGAATAAATTTTGGGTTGTGTTCTGAGCCATTCTTTCCCATACTTGGCAATTAAGCATGTAAAATAGAACTGATTATGTTTAGTTTGTCTTACGATACAGATTTTTACATCCAAATTAAAATAGATCGTTACTTCGTTGATCGTACATGGATGTACTAGCGGATCAACCTCCTGGACCGTAGGTACTTATAAGTATTGACCGTATCGGATTAGTATCGATATATCATTTTGGTATGGGCCGTATCGGTTGGTATTGGTCTTAGCGAATTGGTATCATCCTATCCGATATGTATCGGCCGTATAGCTAGGATTCATATTGGCCTTATCGTTTTGGTATCGGTCATATCCGATAGGTATCGGTCATGTTGGATTAGTATAGACCATTTTGGATTAGTATCGTGGAATGTTTAGTAACAACTGTACTTGGATTTCTCTCTTCTAGAGCTAGATTACCATTGCAAGAGAGTCATGAGAGCGTAGCTGGCCAGTTACAGAACATACATACTTTCTTTTCAATCTCGCTTTTTCTGATGGAAAAGGAAGCATGTATGTTACTGTAACTGGCCAATCACGATCTGGTGACTCTCTTACAATGGTATTCTAGCTCGAGAAGAGAGAAATCCAAGTACAGTTGTTACTAAATCTTTCACGATACTAATCCGAAAGGTCTATACTAATCCAACACGGCCGATACCTATCGGATATGACCGATACCAAATCGATAAGGCCAATATGAATTCTAGCTATACGGCCGATACATGTACATATCGGATAAGACGATACCAATTTGTTAAGGCCAATACCAATCTGATACGTCCTATACCAAACCGATAGACCGATACTAATCTGATACACTAGATACTAAGTACATTCGGCCTATACCAGCATATCCACCAATTACTGCACGATAGGCCCAACGACTCTAGTTACATCCGGTTATTGGTGAGTACATGATTATATAGTAATTCTGTTAGTCTTATGATACATATTTTTACTCTCTCATGCTACCAACGTCACAACTTTTCCAGTGCTGCTCCCTCTAATGATGATGAACGCAAAAAACCAACGTCACAACTTTTATAATTTGAGTAAATTTCTTTACCCTATATGAAAATTTCTGTTGTCAGAGAGATGACTCCTAGGACTCGCCGAGGTGGTGCTGCTAGTCGAGGAAGGGAGCCGAGGCAAGAAATCCTTGGAGGTCGACACGGAGGAAGTTCCCGTCGTCAAACAAGAGCCGGTGACTGTTAAGGAGGAGGTGTTACCAAAGGTCAAGGTCAAGGAAGAACCGATGACAATCAGGGAAGAGATTGCTCCCAAGGCTAAAGTTAAGGAGGAGCCACCGTCAGAGAGTAGTAGCATCGGGACCGACCCTCCTGTCCCTACAGAAGACCTCAACCAGATTGAGCCTTCGTATGCAAAGTGGCTGATAGAATGGTACATGCCTCAACGCAACTATGATCCCTGGCTGTGAGGATTCATCGTCTGACTTGCGGTCTTTGCTGAGGCCAAAGTTGATTTTTCTATGTGTTTTGGAATTTTGGAATATTTGTGGAAATTTTGGAATATTTGTGCTATGATCGGATTATAACGACGGATATTAGGTTACTCTTCAGGATAATTAATGTCTATTTTATATTAATTTGGTTTGGTCTATATGATTATTGGATAATTGGTGTGCATTAAATTCGTATGTGCATATTTGGTCTATGTGATTCTTGGATAATTGGTGTGCATTATATATTTGGTCTATGTGATTGTTGGATAATTGGTGTGCATTATATATTGGTTTGGTTTATGCATATTTTTGCGAACAGGAAAAGTGCTGCAATTTTTTTTCAAAAAAATCTCATTTAGTGACGGACTAGTGACCGGTTAGCGACGGATATTTCCAGTTTCCGACTACTGTTCGACGGCATATCCGCGCTAACTGGAGATTTGAAAATGTTTCTAGGTAGCGACGGATGGTCGACGGAATATCCGTCGGCAACGTTCTGGTGGTATATAGTTCGACGGAATGGCGATGACTCATCTGTCGCCATGGTTCTGGAAATGCCAAGCATTTCCAGAACATGGTCGACGGATAATCCGTCCGTATTCCGTCGCTACTCCGTCCTCTGTTAGCGACGGCGATCGACGGAATAGCGACGGAACGATACACTCTGATACGCTATTACGACGGTTTACCGACGGACCATTACGTCGCTAATGTCTACACAGTTCAGTACTTAATCCTTGAAATGGAGGAAAGTCCGTCGGAAAGTCGTCACTAATGCTTCGTATTGTGAAGTCGACAAGCCGTCGCTATTCCGTCCCTTGACGATTGCTTAGTAATGGACCGTTATTAGCGACGAGCTGATTGCCGACGGATTATTTTGGCCAAGATCCGTCAGTGATCGGTCTCTAATACAAATTGCCGACGGACGGACGACGGATCTGGCCGTCGCTAAATCGACATATTTTGGTAGTGAATTAACAAAACAATATTTTTCACAGTCCAATTTGACACATCAAGCTCTAAATCGATAAACTCAGCTCATCGGTTCAAGACTACAGCTGCTTGAAGATTTACTATTTTGTGTATTTTGGAGTCTATAATTTTTACTATATATTTTTGAGTATAGGATAATGTACGTTGGGTCATACTGAGCAACTTTGGGCTAGACATAGCCTTATAGGTTCACTTAGCCAATATCCAAATCAGCCCATTCATCCAGAAGTCCATTAAGAACTTTCTGTCCATAGGAGACAAATTTCGGGCCGAACTCTGCCTCCACCCAGTGTTCGGGCCGAACTCTGCCTCCACACAGAGTTCGGGCTGAACTCTGCCTCCTAAATTACAGGAAGCTGATTTTTAGGGTTTGATCACTGCTAGTTGTCCAACGGCAAAAAATTTGAATTTAGACACAGAATTCTGGCCAAATTCTGCTACCCAGAACCCTATAAATAGGCCTTGAATTTTTTCATTTCAATCCATCCAATCTTCTCATCTTCTTCTCTTACATAGCCTACATATAAAAGAGCTTTACCTTCCCATCCAACTTAGATTTCAAACTTTCCAACCGTCCAAGTTGCTCGGTACGATTCAGCTAGAAGTTTGAAGTGCAAGAAGTTGTAAGTCGCTTGGAAAAGTCCAAGATTTGCCACAGCGATCATTGAAAGAAGTTTGGCATGCTCTTCTGTGAAAAGGCACGTGGTTGTAATCCTATTTCACAAATAGTAGATTTCAATCCTGAGCTAGAGTTCTCAGGCCTGGACTAGTCCTCCACGAGGAAAATCAGGTTAAAAATCTTGCTGTGTTTGTGCTTGATCTTGCCTACTAAATTACAGGAAGCTGATTTTTAGGGTTTGATCACTGCTAGTTGTCCAACGGCAAAAAATTTGAATTCTAGACACAGAATTCTGGCCAAATTCTGCTACCCAGAACCCTATAAATAGGTCTTGAATTTTTTCATTTCAATCCATCCAATCTTCTCATCTTCCTCTCTTACATAGCCTACATATTAAAGAGCTTTACCTTCCCATCCAACTTAGATTTCAAAATTTCCAACCGTCCAAGTTGTTCGGTACGATTCAGCTAGAAGTTTGAAGTGCAAGAAGTTGTAAGTCGCTTGGAAAAGTCCAAGTTTCGCCACAGCGATCATTGAAAGAAGTTTGGCATGCTCTTCTGTGAAAAGGCACGTGGTTGTAACCCTATTTCACAAATAGTAAATTTCAATCCTGAGCTAGAGTTCTCAGGCCTGGACTAGTCCTCCACGAGAAAAACCAGGTTAAAAATCTTGCTGTGTTTGTGCTTGATCTTGCCTACTTTATTTTCGTGTTTCTTTTACTCTGATTATTTTATTGGTGAAGAGAGTTTAAGTTTTTAATTGATCATTTTTGTCATAAACTCTATTCACTCTCTCTAGAGTTGCCTACCTGTACTTCATCGATCACTGGCAATTTAGGAACAATCCAATGTTGGTCATGACAATCGTAGCAAGTACCAGAAAGGAAGGCTCAAGGATGAGCGAAGAAAACCACAAGAAATATATAGCATGAAAGCACAATGAACAACAATAACTAGGGTAAAGGATCGTGCGATACCAACGCACTATTACAGAATGTAAGGCAACAATCAAGCATCTAATCTAGGTAAAGAGCCAACAATCAATCACAGTCAACCTAACAACCACTAATGCCTGCATCATAAACTAGAATCCATATTCTATCATCAGAACAATAATCCACCCCTACCCCAAACAAGGACAAGGAGCGAATTATTGCATCGGGTACGTACCATCCAACTAGCATCCATCAAGCCACATAATTATATGAATAAGCGGTCACTCAATGCCTACGACTTACTATGTTGGTTACTAGGTTACCCCAGAATGTAATAAAAGATCGTCAAATCATGCAATGCCAAAGCGGGACTGACAATACCAAATAACAATATATAATCAGTAACAGTCCATGGTGCCACCTCTCAGGAGGTCACGAGGTCGATATTAGTAACAGTTCTAAGAGGTCACAAGTCATAATTTTTCAACTACCAGTCCTCCTATCATAACTTACTTTCAATTCCAATGTAACTCGTCCTCGATATATTCATCTAATTAATTTGTATCATCAAAATCATCTTACAATCAATCCATAAGTTAGGGCAATTATTGCAATCACTAATCATTTCAATCTTACACACATCCATTCCAACCAAATTAGAGATCAACTCAAAAATTCTCCTAAGCCATCCGTCTCATTATTCGGATCAATGATCAATCACAATAAATTCCAACATTCAACTTTCATCAAGCTAAGATTATCTCATATCCATTCATGCCATATTCAGGTTAGCCTAACCAAGTCATCCAAAACATTCAGTATTATCATTCACCTCATCCATCAAGACTACAAATTCGATGATTCACTCGGTTACACGATCATTGTCTGTCCAACCACAAATTCCTCGAGTTAATGTCTATTGATCTTTGATA
Source organism: Iris pallida (assembly GCA_029216955.1). Classification (NCBI taxonomy): domain Eukaryota; kingdom Viridiplantae; phylum Streptophyta; class Magnoliopsida; order Asparagales; family Iridaceae; genus Iris; species Iris pallida. Next base: position 276,455 of record JANAVB010016194.1, on the reverse strand, counting down.
CATCTCAATCTCATCAAACATATACATAACCAAGAAAACATCCATCAACTAACTCAATTTTGTTTCAACCAATGCTATCTTCTGAACTGAATATAAAATCAACTCATCTATACTCAAGATCAAATCGACCGTAGACTAAACTTTGATGAAGATTTCAGAGAAAGAAAGAAATATGTGTTGGTTCCAGTGTTGCTCACAGAAAGAACAATTGTAAATCGTAGGCTAGCTCCGATGATTTATCAAGAAATCTGGCAATCCCAAATGTCATAATTAGTCGACATGGAAAAAGGACTGCATGCTCCGAATTTAGAATTTTGTGTAATTTAACTTGTTCCACTTTGAATTCTCCTGCAATGAGTTTTTATACAAATTGAGTAATATGAAGTGATACTCCTAACATGGCCGGCTCAGAGGTAAGCGAGATAAGGCTTTGGACCTGGATAACCCTTCTCTTCTTGGGGCAACCTCCAGGCTCAGCATGATCCCACAAGAGGTCGAGGTCACGGATGATCCTTCAGGATCGACTCACAATAAGGATACAGAGAGAACCAAAACTAGCTATGGATATGAGAACCCAACCCCGTGGGCCTGCCCTGACCCTTAACATATGCTATAAAAAAATGTTGTACAGACATATATTGTGTCCATATCTATATTCGTATTTGTTTTTGTGTCGGTTATATATCCTGCAACATAGCATTTAATTATTTTCATGAACAAGCAACACATAAATCAGATTTTCATATACCAGCAATTTGTTATGGTATGGTTGCTATAATTGTGAGACAAGTGCTTATTAGAGAGTGAAAGGATTCATCATCCATGCAGCAGAGACAGGGAGAGAGACATGATTAAAGCCTTTGTTCTTGTCATCATCACCATCATGGATCAACAGAATGTCTTGTTGCTACTCCAACGCAAGCCCCATGGTCGATGGAGAGGGGCCCCATATGTTGGAGAGAAAGAGTAACTGGCTTATTAGTGCAATGCAGCACACCAACCAGCATCGATCCAACTCCAGTCTGCAACGAACCAACGTCAGGTGCATCAGTTGCTGCGTGCAGCATCGCAACCAACTTCTCGTTAAGCAACCCGCTTTGGCTTTGGTTGCTGGGATCTTTTCTTCTCGATGTTGCACAAAGGACCCCTCTTCACGTCACATCACATGCAACCATGATCCAAATGATTCAAACCTCAGCTTAATTTTCTCACCACATGCATATGCATGCACCAATCAACGTGATAAAGAAGAGATGGCCAAGAAGAGTTGAAGAATAATGCAAGAGTGAAACTCAAGCAAATGGCAACACAGTGTAGTTCCATCAAAGAACCAAGGCCAATTAACTAAGGCTAATTCTAAAGGTACTCCAAATTTTACTTGAAATTTGGCAGTTCTAACATAAAGTAGAACTGTCAACAAAGTTGACAGTCCTAAAAAAATTAAATATTAAGATA
>JANAVB010016194.1:105000-270000 GCA_029216955.1 Iris pallida | reverse complement strand
AATCCAAAAACCTGACCCATAATGCAACTATGGATCCAGTTGTATCCACACCAGACAGTAGGACTCGTACGGTTGCATGTTCTTAAAGATGCAGCACAAATGGAGAAACTTTGCAACCAAACCAAATCAACAAGTTGCTGCGCTTGGGGTTGATTGGCATTGCTAGTCCTACCCGCACCTCCCGGTTCTCCACACGGGGCTCTCGAGGATCCCCATTCCCATCTCCATCCCCGTGCACACATTTATTTTCTGGGGGAAACAATCCCCATGTGATGAACTCCATCTCCTTCCCTGGGTCTAGTAGACAAATTGATTGCCAATTAGGTCCCCTCTTTCCATATGAAATATGAAAGAGAGAGGAGAGCCAATTGTCAACCGTCACGTAGGCGGTTGTAAATGAATTGTAATCCATTTGATTGTAAACCTAACATTTTTTATTTGTACAGGTAATAACTCTGAGCAATGACCAATCAGATTAGATCTAACATCATCAGGAGCGGACCCACCTGTCATATAAAGAACATGCAACATGTTAGGAATTGGTCTCTTTTGTCAGATAACAAGGCTTCAGTAAAATCTACTACTTGTTTCTTCTTCTAATTTGTTCTGACAGTAGCATTGTTATGTGTGTTACTTAGCTTTATTGACAGAAAGCTTACCTGTTCTAATCTTTATTTATATATGTTTATGTGTTCATAATCCACTTGCACTTATATTGGTATCTCTTTTCACTTTGTTTTAGATGCCCCCCTTCCCAAAGTGGCAAAGGTCCAATATTGGTATGCTTTAGTCAGTGCAATGTCCTTAAAATGCTTTGTTAGGACAAGAACAGGTAGAGAGATTGTTGGTTGGTTACAGAAAATCGCACAATTAAAGGTATGGTTGGTTCCCCGAAAGGAAAAGGAAATCAATAAATTGCTCAATAAAGTGGAGAACCCATTTTCTTCTTATTTTTCTTTTCCTTAGCATTCAATTTTATTCTCTATTCATTTTCTTTAGCATCCAAACACTAAAAATAATTGACTTTTTTTTTATGAGACTCTGATTATGCAAAGCAAAATGTGCCAAAGTACAAAAAACAACAAAGATTACAACTACTAAATAAAAGATTACAAGCTTAAATAAATTACAAAGGCTTTACACTGTCGATTTATGAGTTGAAGAACATAAATTAAATTGCGAAAGCATATCTGAATCCATTGCTAGACTTGATGGATCTTGAAGCGAACGTCTCTTTATTGGATTCGATCTTCCAACTTGCTACGACCCTTAATGACAAAGAAGAATCCGAATCCTTTGTCCCTCTCTTTCTGTTGATGGGGATGCAGAAGAGAAAAAGAGAAAACCTCTCTTTTGGTGGCCGTATAAGTTGGGGACCATAACCCTAATGAATACATATATTTATATGTTTTGATATTTCTAATTTGGCCCCTCATCAAATTAGAATTATCTCCGGTATCTACACATTAATTCCATGACAATTATACCCTTAAGCCAATTTTTAAATAGACCACTTTAATTTGGCTTAATTATTTAGATAGCCTAAACACAATTAATTTTACATGTGTGGCCCCTTAATCATTGAATAATTCCAACAATCTTCCACTGGGCCACATATGTAACCTTATAATTGTGTTAACCTTAGTGAGCTCATAAATTGCTATCTTAATCCTTAGGGTATATCCGGACAATTTCGTCCATTAACCATATCATCATAGGATCAAAGCGGCCTTCGTCACATATAGCGTAACTAAACCATCAATGGTCACATATACCAATATAGCTAAACGACATAGATCAATCATGGATGCATAACATAAAAATTATACGCAATGTGATCAATACATATCAATTTCCAACTGGTCCTCCTTAACTTTAGTGAGATCAATACGTTAATATAATGAAAACAGAATGAACTGAATTTTCATATATCTGATCAGATAAATATCCAAAATACTTTAATACATAAATGTGTCCAAAACCAAATAGCACCCAAATACATAAAATACATACTTCCACTATATTGCCATATTCTTAATTAACACCCATATGAGCAGTATGCTCATGAAAGACCTTGGGTGATAATACTTTTGTGAGCGGATCCGCTAACAAGGAGTTTTTCCTAATGTGTTATATGGACCCTTTAACTATTCTGAATTCTTTCCTTCACAACTAGAAACTTTATGTCAATATCCTTGCCTTATACAAGTTTCTGTTATTATTAGAATATAGTACTGCTGATTTATTGTTACATCATAATTTATGTGGTCTTTCAATACAGTACTGTAGACGCAGCCTTGTGACAAAATTTTGCAACCATATTTCCTGAATAGATGCCCCACAACATGTTATAAACTTTGCTACCTTGGTAGAAGAAATTAAGAGTGCATGTTTGAACTCATCCAAAATATATCTCTATTAGTCAGCATAACCTGATGTGGATCTCCTGCTGTGTTGGCATCCAGCAAAATCGAAGTCGGAATACCTTATGATCTCCAAAATTATCCGATCTCCTACAAAGAGCAAACAATTCTTTGTTCTCTATTAATTAATTAAGAAGTTTTGCTGCTACCCAATGATCCATCCATATTTGCTTAAATATATGCCTAACATCCTAATATGTACGCAATATCTTGACGCGTACATACTTGAGCATACATTAGACTCCCTACAACTGACCATGAAGGAAAAATCTATTGTATTTTCTTAATTTTAAGGCTAACCTTAGGGCACTTGATTGAGACCGAATTTATCTCCTTTAACGAGAGGTGTCACCTGGTTTGCATTGAATACTTTAATCAATATACAAAACCAGAAAATTATTCCTACTCCAACTGAACTTATGATACACACAATCTTCAACAGTGTTCATCTCAAAACCAAACGAGATAATCACTTGAAGTACCTTTGACGAGAAGCTTGCTTGAGTTTATAAATATATTTTGTCAATTTGTAAACCATATTCTTTGAATCTTTCGACACAAAATTTTCTGGTTGCACCATATAAACTGTTTCATCAATGTTACCATTGAAAAATATCGTTTTGACATCCATTTAATGTAATTCAAGATCAAAGTGTGCAACATGTGCTATGATTATTTTAAAGGAGTTTTTCAAAGATACCGAAGAGAAAAACTCTTTAAAATCAATCCCAAAATTTTGAGTAAAGTTACTAGCTACAAGACGTACTTTATACCTCTCCACATGACCATTCGAATAATTTTTGGTTCTAAATGTCCATTTGCAACCAATGGACTTCATACCTTTTGGTAATGGGACAAGTTCTTAAACTTTATTGTCTTGCATGGACTTATATTCCTTATTTATTGTATCAATCCACTTTGAGAACTGGAACTTTCTATGGCCTAACGAAAGTTGATTAGATCATCTTCCAGTATCCACAGTCTTCCTCACGTTCCTAGAGAAATATGACAAATATTATCCGAAATTATATTTCTCCTTTCTCTGGTGGACCATCTTAATATTACCGGTTCTTGAGGATGTTCCTTAGGAATAATTACCTTATCTTGCATGGGGTGCCGCTACGTTGTCGTTATTAAGGTATCTCAACAACTACTTATAGAGGTAATTCAACATTGTCTTATTGAGGCTCCAAATTCACTTCTTGATCATGACAGATATAGAATCCTGTACATCATCAAAAGTGATAGTAGGAATCGTAACTGATTCCTTCTCAAAGACAATGATCCTGACTTTATTTCTCCCCAATACTCAACATCCTCAAAAAATATTATACTTCTCGTCTCAAAAAAAATCTTAATGTGGGATCGTATAATTATTAACCCCTCGATTTGTCAGCATAGTCAATGAAGTAGCTGTTTATAATTTAACTTTGGTCTGTCTTCCCTTTACACATTCAATATAGACATTGAAGTCTATAAAGTCAATGGAATCCAAATTTCATCAGACACAAGTCGTTCAACTCTATTTCTAGAGATGTGACCTAATCGCTTATGTCATAATAAGGCTAAATTTTTATTATTGTTAATTTTGTGTTTAGTACCACATGACTCCACTTGCAAGGTTTCATTTAAGTTGCAATAGTTTCAACTGAATATACGTGATCATAAACCTTAAGGGAACCGTTACCAATAATATTTGGATTTAAAGATAAACTAAACTTATTATTTTCAAATGAACAATGATAACCAAATTTGTCCATTAAGGAAATTGAAACTGAATTTCGTCTAAAAGACGGTACAATAAAAGTGTCTATCAAATCCAAATAATAATCGGTGTCTAATAATAACCTAAAATGTACTATTGCTTCCATTTCTACCGATTTGCCATCACCCACATAGATGTATCTTTCACCATCAATTGGCTTTTGGTAGTTCAGACAACCTTGTCTATAAACACTAATGTGGGTAGTAGCACCAGAATCTAACCACCATGTGTTTCTAGGTACTAAATCTAAATTAACCTCATATTAGACCAAATTTAGAAATATACTTTTCTTTATACGCCATGCGTGGTACTTTGTACATTTCTTCCTTATGGGTCCTGCCATATCACAAAAGAACAACCCTTAGTTTTATGTTATTGTTTCTTTTGAGCTGGACCCCTTAGCAGCTAATGTATTCATTTTCCTTTTTTTTTTGCCCTTAAAGTTTATCCCATTAAACATGAAAATTAAAATCTTATTGGCAGATATGGTAGCAACATTAATTATAAAGAGAACAAAAATAAATAAACAAACATGCTCTAATTAATAAACAAAGAGTAAAATATAGTCAAACAAATTCAAATAATGGTGAAACCTATCTCAAGATACCTAGTACATCATTAATATCAAGTCTTTGGATAGTGATATTAACTGCAAGTGATACTCTTGGTGTAATGATCAAACGTTGACAATAAGTCATGTCAAATAATAAGCCTATCTTTGGATCGGGTTATTATTCACATGTAAACCTTACAATTGTCACACATTTATCACCACAAGTATGTGTGCAATTCGGCCAAGTATTAACCTTCCTTTGGGCCGACTAATACCCACATGAATATACACACACAAACATCCAATATCCTTCATAGACTATCTACGCAAGAGAGGTCACTTTGGCGACATCTTGTTTCAATGTATCTACTTAGATTATTAGACAACTACTGCTAGTCACAAAAGGTACCAAAAATTTGAATATTGACTAAAATTTACAAAACCGAATCATGTCCAAAACTTTATGTACATGCATATTTGAACATTATAACTCAAATAAAAATAATCATGATAACTATCATATTTACAATAAAAAAAGGCCAATAGTTTGCATGATAGTTACTACCATTACAAAATTTTGCTATCCTTATTCCAATAATTTAGATCATTGAAAAACTGCTAATATCCCAAAAGTCCAAATAGTTTGAATTTTACATGTCACAAATATTTTCATCCAGAACAGAAGTTGTAATATGGACTCAACTGATATTATTCTGAACTTAGTGCCAAGAAAAGCTTTAAACCATACTGATGCTTAATTAGGACTTTCTGCATTAATGATTTCTTTATATCCGAAACTTGCCATTACCAAAATACCGAATTCTTAGTATTCGAAGCTAGAGAAAAATTTACAAAAAGATTACTGGTAGCAATTAGCATAATCAAATGATTTGTTTGTAATTATTAGCAAGCAAACAAAGAAATCCACCAATCCATAATATAAAATTTTACCGAATACAACATCGGAATCTGAACTTAGAAGAAAAAAAAAAATTATCAGATTCTATTGAAGATATATACATCAATGATATGTATAATTCCTTAGAGCCCAGACGTGTGTGACAAATTGATAGAGTAGTTGTGACAAGTTCTTGGATATAATATAATTGGTTTTTACACAAATCGGACACGACACCGACGCTTTAAAACTACAATAAAACACACAAAAAGTTCAGTGACCGATTTGTTTTATTATCCGTGTCCGTGCAACATTATCGTAAAGGAACAAAACAATGCTTTTCTCAATCCAAATCGATGCAGCGTTCTAAAATGAGTACACCCATTTCAAACCACTACAACTAATGGATCAATAACAATAACCATACGAATGAGCGTTCAATTCGTCAGAAAGTTGCAATCTTTATCACTTTTGGAACTGTGTGATCCAGCGATCAGAGATTGAAATAGACACATATAGGTAACATTTAGTTTTGGTTTGAGGTGAATTGGATGAGAAAAAGTAGATAAAACCTAGTCTAGAAGTCGACTAACCTGTTGTGACGAATTCAGCACAAGTTCGGTCGACTTCAGGTGCCTTCTGTGCCTCGTATCGACCAAATTAGGGGTTGAGACTCTTTAGAAAGGTGCCGGGGTATTAGGGGTGTCCTAGGGCCGATATGAGGGTGGTAGGAGGGTTAAAAGAGGTCGAGATGATAAGTTTCTGTTGGGTGGAAAGAAAAGTGTGAAAATAGAAAATAAATAGGAGGGGCTCGGTTTCTATATAAAATATATTCGGTCATCATAGAGTGAAGGGGTTTACATGAGAAAGAAGAGTTGGGTTAAGTTAATTTCATATACTTTGTTTTTATCATATTTAAAAAAAATTAGATTCCAAACTTTCTCTCCATACTTCCTTCGCTGCTCTCATCGACGAACACAATATCATTAGCAAATCTCATACATCATCAAACTACTTTTTAGATATGCCTAGTGTTTCATTCATAACTAGCGCAAAAAGATAAGAACTTAGTTGATCCTTGATGTAAACTACCTTCAATTGCGTCTTTGGGGGTCTTGAACTTTATACTAATGTATCCACTAATACTACCACGTATGGTTTGCCTAAATCCTAGCCGCATTAACCAAAACAACCCATTCAAAATAAAAAAATTTGGGGACAATTCCAAAACAACCCATTCAGAAGAAAAAAAAATCCGAAACATCGATATTTAAATGCGGAAAGGCCGAAAACAAGTAAAATATTATATTCTAAACCATTGGATCACGTAAACTTTGATCAAACAATCAGAACCATAAATTAAATTAGATGAAACGATCTAGGATTCTTGAAAATCAATAAAAAATTAATTCTGAAACTTCGATCTCGTAAATAAGACAGATAGGCTCTGATACCACTTGTTAGAATTTATTGTACCTTGTCGATTCATGAGATGAAGAACATAAATTAAATTACGGAAGCGTACCTGAATCCATTGCTAGACTTGATGGATCTTGAAACGAACATCTCTTTATTGGGTTCGATCTTCCAACTTGCTACGACCCTTAATGACAAAGAAGAATCCGAATCCTTTGTCCCTCTCTTTCTGTTGATAGGGATGCAGAAGAAAAAAAGAGAAAACCTCACTTTTGGTGGCCATATCAGTTAGGGACCATAACCCTAACGAATACATATATTTATATGTTTTGATATTTGTAATTTGGCCCCTCATCAAATTAGAATTATCTCCGGTATCTAGACATTAATTCTATGACAATTATACCCTTAAGCCAATTTTTAAATAGACCACTTTAATTTGGCTTAACTATTTAGATAGCCCAAACACAATTAATTTTACATGTGTGACCCCTTAATTATTGAATAATTCCAACAGAAGATCACTGTTAAAAGCAAGATTCGACCATTTTTTGTCGATCTTCTCACATGAAATAGTAAATTCACCGTGTTGAACTTTTGGAACACTCATTTGTCATACTCGGAATGGACTTTGAATGAATAAGGGAGCCAAGCTCTCTAGCAGCCACTATTGTCCATAATAGACAGTTAATCCGGAGAGATAACTTTCCATTAAGTAAGCGATTACATAATAACCTTCGACTATGTTAGCTGTCCCAGAAACTGAAATGCCTACGCTTAAGCACACAACAACCATGCTGGAGTATAAGTCCAGTGGGGAGAAGCCTCCCCACTAGAACCATGGCCCAATAGAGAAGCCTCATCGACAGAACCAAGGTCTAGCAGGAGCAACATCCCTGCTAGAAACAAGGTCTAGCGAGAGCATCCTCCCTGTTGGAACTAAGGTCCAGCGACAACAGTCATCCCATTGAACCTCAGACCATACTAAACAGCACAATAATGCGTAAAAGTGCTCGATGATAACGTATGAAGTGTGCCATCAAATTTTCACTTTGTGCCCTTCGTCCATGCTCGATTAAGGAACATATGAGAAATACTATATTTCTTGGCATAGCCAAGAAATATAATATTTGTAGTCCTCATTTCCAGCTTCTGAATCTTGATATCAGGAAGCTTCACAATAGTTAGACACGTCCACATTCGAATTACATTAATTTTACTCTCGTTTTCCGTTATACGTATTTTTCAGGATACATATACGAATTTCTGACAATTGTCAGGTGGCCCGTGTTTTGACTTATCTTGCTTAGCTTAGCCTTGGTTTAATTTTGACTAGATTGGGTTCAACTTGGTTTAACATGACTTGGCTTGGTCTTGGCACTCTTGACTTGGTCTTGGTTTATCATGGATCATCTTGGTTTATTTGGTTCATCTTGGTTTGGCTTGGCTTGGTTTGGTTATTTTGGGTTGAGATGAGAGGGGTTGCTATATAAGTCAACTCCTTTCTCTCTCTCTTCATTACTCTTCTTCATTTACTTCTTCTTCTTCTTCTCCATTACTCCTCCCACCCACCAAAGAAATGCTAGGCAAGTGCAATCTTGGTTCATGATGGATCTTCCATTTTATTTTTCCATTCTCTTCTTCACTTGATTCTAAGCCTCTTTAGAAGTTAGAATTTTCGGTTTTGATGGATAGATTTTCGTAGATCTAAGTTTTGACCTTTTCTTGTTTTTTTTGGTTTTGATCTATTAAAGCTTGATATTTCCTAAAACCAGTCGTCCCAAGCTGTAGGAAATCTCGTTCTATGCAGTTTAGACCCTTGGAAGTCTCAAACCAGACTTATTTTGAGCAAGTTATGACATTTTGAAGTTTTCGGGTTCCATGGGTTCTTCTTTGCTGTTTGAAGAAGAAGAACAGGTTCTGGCGCAACTTGACCCAACGCGTGTTCTTTAGCGCGGTACAACCTGACCCAGCGCGCGTTGTTTAGCACGACGCAACCTAGCCCAGCGCCCCCTTGGGCCCTGGTGCAACCTGAGTCAGGCTCAACCTGAGTCAGGCGCAACCTGATCTGGCACAAACCCAGCCTGGCGCAACCTAACTTAGGCGCCCCCTGTCCCCCTTGGAGCCACCTGTCATTTTCCTGGCGCCACTTGACCAACGCCACTTGTTGCCATGAGACTTCTTGCCCCTTGCCCCCATGCATATTCTTCTTGTTCTAGTTGTATATGCCTGTGATCTTGCATGTGACTTGTACTTGACCTATCTTGTGACGACCCGACTCGATAACTTGTTGAGCACAACATGACTTGTCAGTATTGATTATGACATGAACACGACATGATAACCCCTTTGGTGGCCCGTCGAGGCGTACTCTTGACAAGCACTCTTGACATGATGAGTAACTTGATAAGTCATGTACAATCTTGATAGTGACCCGTTGAGGCACACTCTTGATGAGTAATCTTGACAAGTAACAAGTAACCTGACATAACATGATAATCTTGAAAGGCTGTTGCGATAGCTACCCTGACTTGCTAAGTAACACTTGTCTTGACATCGTGGTTGATTTTTCTGATTGTGATTGTACAAGCTACCTGTCTCGTCTTGCATCATGTCTAGGACATGGATTCCTAGTTACCACGGTCAGGGATACATAATGAATATGACTAGGTTAATGACTAGATTAATCAAGTAGTTCATATAGAGAGATTTTTTCAGTTACAGACGATCTCGTTATCCCGGCCACACATGAGTGGACTTGTAGCCTGCCGACGAGTAGGGCACATTTCTAGCCCACTGTTATGTGGGAAACTTCTTGAAATCATAAGTACTAAAGCACACTGCCATGTGTTGCACTCTAAGTCACCTAATGATTCTCTAACTCTTGGTAACTCTAAGCAACCTTGCCTGGATAACCTGGATAGCCGTAGGGCTTGTGACTCGAAAATATCTCAAATGCATCTTTTTAGTAACTAGGCCTGTGATAACCCTAGTTAGCTAATGATAGCAAGCCGTAAGACTTGATTGACCGTGCCTGAATGCTTGCCTTGTGGTTAATGTAGGAATTATATTCCGCCTCTTGTTTTCATAATGCAAGCTATTGTTTTATTCTAACCCTGTCTTCTTGTTACTTAATCATGTTCACTATCTATATCTTCTATTTATTAACCTGTTGATTTTAGTTCCTTAATGAAGCCTCCCTTGTGGCACTTGCTCTTTCTGGGTTTTGTATGGCCAGATTTTGGAGTAGCACTTGAGGATCCACCTGTCTTCCAGCCAGATGGTGAACACTAGACGCAACCCTGGCAACGAGTGGGTTTCTTATTTTGCTCTCCCACTATATTGTAAAATTATTCTTTTGAGACGTTTAGCCGTCGAGCAAGTGTTAGCTCGTGTTGAAACTTATATTCTGTCTGCCTAAGGGCTGTAACATGATTGACAAATCCTAAGGTTGATCATGTATGACTTTAACTCTTGCTAGTTTTCGTATTTTGTATGACTAGCTTCATGATCATCTGAATATGTAATGTTTATGACGCCTTACCTTGTATGTCTGATGATCTAATATCTTGTAACATTTACTTGCTTGCTTGAGATTTAGACACTAGGCTTATTCTTGACCATAAGAGACTGCTGGCTTGTAGTTAAACCCTTATGCATCTAGACAGCCATGGCCGTATTATGAGGTGGGTTGTACTTCAATGTACATAGCTGTCTGTGTCTGTCCCCCGCTCTCCAGTATTCTGGTTCTGGGGCGTGACAATTAATATTGGATCTGACATTAATTGAATAATAATTTATAATGAGTAATGTTTGATTGTGCAAATAATACTCTATTAAGAAAAAATATGGTATATATGTAAATATATATATAACTTGATAAAAAAAACTTCCTTATGAGAGCGACGATCGGCTCGAAGGAACTAGGGTTCCTCGTGTGGAATCCTAGCCTGCCGCAAATCAGAGGAGGGAAGGAAGATATAAGGTAGGAATATGGGAGAGAGGATCAGGGGGTGGCGTTGGCTGGACAACCCTACAGAGATAGCAAAGATCACATTCAATCGACACAATGAAGAAGCATCTGTTAGTCCCAGGGCGTAATTATTCGATGGAAAACTGATTTTGGTGCAGCACTTCGAGGAAGGTTCACAACAGAGATCCCGGAGGATTATGATATACGAAATCAGTTGTGACACTTCGAAGAAGGCAAAAAAGAATTCGTAATAGCAGCAACGAAATCCACTCAGAAACTTTCTAATTAGATCAGAAATGGACTCGTTTAGAACATATTCTTAGTGGATGGGTAGAAAATGGAATGGCCAGAATAATGAAATGGCACGCTGGAGTGAATGATCACCGACGCTCAAAGCTTGATTCATCCCATACGAACAACGTTCAGGAACCAGCAAGTTCGACAGAGAACTTTGGAACACTCTGCTCTTCTGACTCCTTGGATGGACTAAAATGGCGCACAGTTCTCTCTTCTGACTCTCTGGAAATTCGTAAGGAATTTGTGTTCTGTCAACTAAACTGAATAAGGGAGAAGAGAGCAACTTAAATAGATGCACGCAGTAACCGCCCAGTATGCAAAACGTTCGAACGTGGGAAAAACTGCTCCGAACGTTTAGTAACCACTCAAATCGTGCACAGACACGATTTGAGCCAACTGGTGCACAACGCATGCCAATTTGCGCATAGCGCGTGCTAACAGCACACATCGCTCGCAATTGTACATCGCTGTGCCAACTGCGCACACGTGCACTACGTGCCAACTGCGCGCACCATGTGCAAATTGTCGCACAAATCGCCATACCAACTGCAGCGCCAACTGTCGTACGATCTGGTAGCACCATCAGGCAGCGCCACCTGCCTCACCATCTGACAGCGCAATCAGGTCATGCCATCTGGATATGACAACTGGCGTGCCATCTGGTCGCACGATCGGGCAGTGCGAATAGGCACACGAACGGCTGCACAATAGGCTCGCATAACGAGCCCAACTTAAGTGAACTACGTGCCTAGCGACGATGCTGATGTGCTAAGTGCAAAGTGTGCCAACAAAATGTCACATTACGTCTCATGAGCCCGAGTTTGAGTCGCTAAGCCCCTATGGAGCTTAGCTCCAATGGAATAAATTCTAAGAGCAAAAAGCATTAATTCTTTAACATGGAGTCTTAGCCTTACCTCCTAGTAAAATTACCCACATGGTTCCCTCCTTAGGGTCACCATTTCATGTGCATATCTCAACAACACACCCCAAGTATATATTGAGATACATTTTATGGCACTTTTGCAATGTGGGACTAAACACTTGGCATGTGTTGAGAGCAAGCTCTCTCTACATGTTCAAAGAAAAGCTCCAACAATCCTCTACATATCTCGATATATGGAATTGAGTATTTTCCATAGTAACTGTCCATCATGGATTAGGATATATGTCACTGACGACTTGAATCTTCCCACATGTGCCAAACAACAGACTATAATACAAGAATGGACTTTGCCTTTAATTCTGTACCATAGTTGTAATTTTTTTCACTCACGTAATGTAGTCACATGTACTTCTGGCTAGACATTAAAGGCCCTGTGCCTGTCATGCCCCGATTTTGTAGAATCGATAGTCGTCCACCAGGCGTGATGTCGTACGAACCTAAGTTGCGATCGCACACGGCATAGTCATCAGGTTATCCGAAACACAATATCAAGTTAGAGTATACAGAGATAATTGATTGACACATTTGAAATAGAAGTAAACTTTTCATTGATAATAAAACTTCATTTATATTGACTCCATTACAATCATTGCCGCGCGGGCTACAATAAGACTCGACTTACAAAACGAACGCTGATGAGATAGTCGTTCCATACATTATATCCCTTTTTTATAAGCAAAATAATTACACTTTCCACCAACTATCGAGGGAAGTCGAGTTGCCATTTTGTACTGAATGCGGAGTCTTCAAAAGGATTTCAGAAACAAGCCTTCAACGCGCGGACGAGGCTTCAAAATGGTTCACGTCGCCTTGAGTTTCAAGTGGCACACCCTTCGTGGTTCGGGGTACCTCCGTGGAGAGCGAGGATCAGTATATTACACTTTGTACTGGTGCGTGGCTATTTAAATTCCAAGCTCTCATTTGGTTGAAGAGTTTATATGACTTAGTTTGTGAATGTTTCTAACCATTCTAATGAATTTCAAACAAACATCTGACAAGCATAATGTGAAATACATTAGAACTTACCCACGGCGGACCATGCCGCACCTTATGAGACTTACCATGTTCTTCCCTGTCAATTGTTATCATTTCCATACCAAGTGCAATATTACGTGTGATTGGTCACTAGCATCACAAGCCATCCTGGACTTATAGCTTTGTTAGTCGGGGTCCTTTCAACGCAAGTAGCGAGCCCCGTTGCAAGTCCCCGCCTAACCCGTGCTATCATCCAGCACAACTATACCCTATTTTCTTCTAGGCCGAAACGGTCCCGTGGCCCCGGGTTGCCGCTCGAGAAAACTATCGCCTTGTCGACAAGTTGTCCATGACCGTACAAAGACCATTTTTCTTTTAGTTATTAAGACATAGCCTACATTCTCTTTAAACACTCAATCATTTTCTCGTGTTCGTGCCCTTGCGTTTATTCTTTTATTCGCAACAACAATATCGAATTACCTAGGAAGGGGTCGAGAAGATAAGGGTCAGCCACTCACCTTGAGTGTACTTCAGGCGAGCGAACTTGTTGGTCGCGCTAGACATCGCCTATGCGATTATCTGAAATCGCACAAGCAACCGATTAGAACACTGTATTATTCAAGAAGTTCGATAGGAAATGCGAGTTCAAAATGCAAGCCATGAAAACCATCGAAAACATTCACGAAAACGTATTCAGAAAACAAATCCAAAACCAACGCAAGCGGCGTAAAAAACAGAGCAACGGGAGGCCTCTTCCAACTCAGCCGCAGAGTCAATCCTTGAGACGCAACCCGCTGAATATGGGACTTGGTTCGGAAGAAGCCATTCCATAACGAGGAATGGATCTTAATTCAACCGTTCCCGTTCGATCAATTCGATCGATCCCGACCTATCGGTCCCGACCGAGTCGATAGCGACATTGTTCCTTTTTCGTGGACCCCGTGGACGGAGGACGGGACACGATGTAGGGACGTGGCACTACACCATAACCAACTAAGAAAAAGTTTCGTCCTCGAAACTTAAGAATAGAACCTAACTCTACGAGAACAATGAAGGAAACTTTTCCTTCATTTCTGACTCAAGCTCCCATATCGACTCCTCGACCGAATGGTTTCTCCAGAGGATGCGGACGAGATGGATAGCAAGGTTGCGGAGAAGTTTATCTTTGCGCTCCAAGATTTGCCCAGGCTCTTCAACATATGACAAGTCTGCCTTCAGATCTAGCTGACTCAAATCTACTACATGGCTCGGATAGTGCACGTACTTCTGCAATTGTGAGACGTAGAAGACGTCGTGTACCTCCGACAATGCAGGTGGCAAGGCGATTTGGTAAGCTACCGGGGTGACTCGCTTCAATATTTCGAACGAGCCAACAAATCTTGGGCTCAACTTCCCTTTCGCACCGAACCTGGAAACTCCACGCATGGGCATTACTTTCAAGAATACATGGTCGTCTTTCGAGAACTCGAGGGGGCATCGATGCGTGTTGGCATAGCTCTTATGCCGGCTTTGTGCTATCTTCAATCTCTTTCGTATTAACTTGACCTTCTGTACGATCTGCTCCCCCAGCTCCGGGCCAAGTATCTGCCGTTCCCCGACTTCATCCCAACAAATGGGCGATCTGTACTTTCGGCCGTACAAAGCTTCATACGACACTATTTGGATGCTGGACTAATAGCTGTTGTTGTATGCAAACTCGGCCAATGGTAGATGGGCGTCCCAGCTTGACTTCAAATCGATCGCACATAGTCGTAACATGTCCTCGAGAATTTGGTCCCCAACGCTGAATGAAGACTACTCCAGAAGCGTGCCACGAACCGTCCATCCTGATCCGAGACGATAGATACTGGGACCCCGTACAGTCGAACTATTTTATCAAGGTATATCTGAGCAGGCGGTCGACGCTCCAAGTAACTTTAATGGCTATGAAGTACGCTGACTTGGTTAGTCGATCGACGATGACCCAGATGGCGGCGTTTCCCCGCGGCATCCTCGGCAAGACAACAACAAAGTCCATAGTGACATGATCCCATTTCCACTCTGGAATGGCAAGGTTCTACATCTTCCCGCCCGGTCGCTGGTGCTCGGCTTTGACTTGCTGACAGGCCATACATTTTGACACAAAGAGCGCTACGTCCCTCTTCATGCCGTGCCACCAAAATATAACGCGGAGGTCCTTATACATCTTAGTGCTACCAGGATGCAAAAAATATTTTGCATAATGTGCCTCCGATATTATCTCCTTTCTAGGTTCTGCATCATCCGGAACGCATAGCTGACCTTTCACTTGCAACACTCCTGACTCATCCTCTGTAAATTCGGACGCTTTCCCTGTCGATATCAGCTTTCGCATCTTCTCCAGGTATGGGTCGTCCTTTTAAGCAGACTTAATTCTCTCCAATAGGCTCGGTTCCAGCCGCAGTTGTGACAGTTTCACGTCTCTGAAACGAACTCAGAGTTCAATGCCCATTCCTTCCAAGTCACGCAGCAGTCGATCGTTGTTGCATAATAAAGCTAAGTACTTCCGGCTCGACGTGTAGTCGATTGACAAGTCGTAGTCTTTGATCAGTTCGCGCCATCGCCTCTGTCGCAAATTCAGTTCTTTCTGGATGAAGAGATACTTGAGGCTTTTGTGGTCCGTATAAATCCTGCACGCCACGCCATAGAGATAGTGACACCACAGATTCAACGCAAACACAATCGCCGCTAGTTCTAGGTCGTACGTGGGGTAGTTCTTCTCGTGCGACTTCAACTGTCGGGAAGCAAAAGATATCACCTTATCCCGCTGCATGAGCACACACCCCAAGCCCTGGCCAAAAGCATCACTTAAGATTTGAAATCCCTCTATCCCTTCAGAAAGTGCAAGTATCGGGGCCGAAACGAGCCGTTGTTTGAGCTCTTAATTAGAAGGAAGCTTCACAGTCGTCTGACCACTCGAATGCGACTCCTTTCTGGGTGAGGCGAGTCAACGACGATGCAATCTTCGCAAAGTCCTTCACGAAGCGTCGGTAGTATCCTGCCAAGCCTAGGAAGCTTCAAATTTTGCAAACTGATGCGGGCCGTTTCCAATCAGCAACTGTCTTAACTTTTTTCGGATCGACTACGATGCCCGTGACAGAGATGATGTGCCCAAGGAATGAGACGCTGTTCAGCCAGAATTCGTACTTGCTCATCTTCGCATACAACTGATTCTCTCGAAGGGTTTGGAGTATCGTCCGAAGGTGCTCTGCATGTTGCGCTCGATCCTTCGAGTAGACGAGGATGTCATTGATGAAGACTACTACAAATTTGTCAACGAACGGACGGAACACCCGATTCATTAGATCCATGAAGACGGCAGGGGCATTTGTCAGACCGAACGGTATTACCAAGAACTCGTAGTAGCCATAGCGAGTACGGAAGGCAGACTTCGGCACATCTTCTGGCTTGACTTTGAGTTGGTGATAACCCGATCATAGATCAATCTTCGAAAATATCGTTGCACCTTAGAGCTGGTCAAACAAGTCGTTGATGCGGGGCAGGGGATATTTGTTCCGAACGGTGGCCTTATTCAATTTTCGATAGTCGATGCAGAGCCGCATCGATCCATCCTTCTTCTTCACAAATAACACGGGCGCACCCCACGGCGAGACACTCGGACGGATGAACCCTTTGTCAAGTAATTCCTATAGTTGTGCCTTTATTTCTTTCAATTCTGCAGGGGCCATTCTGTTCGGAGCTTTCGAGATCGGCCGGGTGTTAGGGAATATATCGATGGTGAACTCTATTTCTCGATCGGGCGGCATACCGGGTAGCTCGTCCGGGAACACGTCTGAGAATTCTGCCACAACGTCGGTCTGACCCACGTTTGCACCATCCTGTCTCATGTCACGAACGGACGCCAAGTAGCCTTCGTATCCGAAATGAAGCAGCTTCCGAGCAGAAATTGCCGAGATCACCATGCAGGCCGACGATGCTTCGCCACACGAATAGCAGAATTCTGACACTCCAGGTATGCGGAAGGTGACCCTCTTTCCTGCACAGTCGATGTTGGCGTTGTAAGGACCGAGCCAATCCATGACCAATATGATGTCGAAATCTTTCATATCTAAAACTATCGCATCAAGACCGATCTTTTGACCCTCAATACATATGGTTCCTCCTGCGTAGGCTAAATTTGTGAGTATTGGTACTGTCATGCCCGCTTCCGTTGGAGCGATCGTCCTCGCTAAGGCGTGATGCCGTACGAGCCTATATTGCACTCGTGCAAGGCGAGTTCCATAACGGCCGATTTTACCGGCTGCGACGGGGTCGTCGCACAGAAGTTCCATGCAGAGACATCGGATAATTGCAGCAGAAATTTTAAAGCAAAACACAAGTTATTCAAAGAAGCTCTTTATTGATATTGAAACAAAGATTACAATGGGACGCAAGGCCAAGATTACAAGTCTCTCAATCTCACTCATCTCACATTATAAGTCACTCAGCTCTCTCTCATCTCTCAATACTTGTCTCGAGCCAGCGGATGCTTCGGATAGGCGATGTCCATACATTATGTCCCGTATAAGTCTTGACTCCATGCGGCCACACGCTTCGAATCGCCAAGGAACTTTGTACCTCGACGTATTCAAGCGAGCTCCGTGCCACGAGCTTCTACCTGTGCATGCACATGAAAACTATGTTGGTGTCAGTACTCAACTGTACTGGTGGAATGAGCTCCTTACCCACCCATACAAAACCAATACGTTTGATTTACTTTGTGCAACATAGTCCCTTCTTATCAATTGTCTTTCTAGTCTTGTCTTAGGATTAGTTTTAGGACCGACGCCTCGACCTATTTTGTGTATCTAGACTATCCCGTGCTTGCACCAACAACATTAACCTATCGAGTCGTGTTTGCCCTTTGGCATATTATCAGAGACGCAACTACATGATAGACTCCATTTTCGTGTGACCGTGCTACAAACCCTTGCTGAGGCCATGCCTCGCCACTCAGTGAGACTTAACTATATCGTCGCCTCGCGGCCCTTGCTACTTTGATCACCAACTGACCCAATCAAGACTTGTGAACTTAGTATCACTTGACCGACTTTGTCTTGCAGTATTTTCTTGTCTTAAACTCGAACGACTCAAACCCAACATATGCATATCTATCCAACAACTCAAGACTCAACGCCACATCTCGTGCCAAGCACGTCGCCTACGTTTTTGCCAATCGTAGGCCCAAACATTCTTCTAAAATGTACACACATTCAACTCGACACAATCCTAAGGCATACACGCGGATCGCCGCTATTTTGCCAACATCTATATGAACTTTAGTCACTAGCATCACAAGCTATACCTAGACGTATAGTTTTGTTAATCAGGGTCCTTTCAACGTAAGTAGCTAGCTCCGTTGTAAGTTCCCGCTTAACCTGTGCTGAAACCTTATGCACGACTATACCCTGTTTCCTCCTAGGCCGAGTCGGGCCCATGGCCCAAGGTTGCCGTTCGAGGAAATCTTTGCCCTTGTCGACAAGTTGTCCAATGACCATGCAAGACTCGACACAAACTAACGTCTCACACAGTCATTCCTCTTCCAATGTTACCATCTCTTTCAAAATCAAGTTCAAGACTTCTATCCTTGAGACCCCTCGATGACCCACGGTCGCGAGCATTCTTTCCTTATTACCCTATCATTTTGTTCAACTCATGAACGCCTACTTGATAGTCATTTCTCAAAACTCACTTTGAATCAATTGTGGTCCTTGCCTTAAACACTAAGTTCGTGCACCGTGCCTTAAGCCAATCGTGCTCTACGCAACACTCCTACCCAAGTCGACGGGCCTTGAGATCATGGGCTACTTAACTTTGACAAACCGCGAAAGAGCGAGACGGTACTTGTAACGTCTTAGGTCGACCAGCATAACTTTGCCTAACTTAACTTCGCAACAACTTAAAGCTGCGTCAAGCTTTGCCTTAATAGATCGTGCCGTGCACACATTCGACTTGAACGACCAAGTCACTCGGGTGCCTAGACTTAGGTCACAAGCCGCTCAACGCAACTTAACTCATGGGCAAGCCAAGGCTATGCCAAGCCTTGGACAATGGGACCGTACATGCTTTATGAAGCATTCATGCGGGCGACGTCTATGACTTAGGCTACGAGCATAACTTTGCCTACTCAACCAACTTTTTTTCTTCCAAGCCACGGGACGAAGGACCGAGTGTCATTTTCAAAGCACGCCGTGCACCAACTCTAAGCCGACCGTTGGACCTTTTCATATTCTAACTCAATTTGACCCGTCGGGATTATTCTCTTTAGCTATGTGAATTCGTCTCTTTTATTATCAAGCCTACTTGTGCAAGTTGAAAATATACGATTTATTAAATGAAGGCTAAGATGAGGCAAGTTTACCGAAACTACTCCACCTGAGCGAGCGGTCGCCTCGACCGAGCGATGTCTTCGAGCAGCCGTTGCAATGCTAAGTCCGAACGCCGTCGTATTTTGATTACTCCGATTGACTAAGCGGGATGGGAAACTACAGGTACGCCCGAAGGCATACTAACGCTAAGATCGAGGTCTAACGACATTATAGGAAATTTGTGCTCGGTGGCGAAGTCCGCCGATATAAAAGTATGCGAAGCGCCTGAATCAAATAACACACGAGTAGGTACGTTATTGAAATTCAATATACCTGTCACAACAGTGTCGTAAGCAAACGTCTCATCTCGAGTCAAGGCAAAGACACGCCCTTGAGCATTAGGACGTCGGTCTTGGTTGTTGGGTTGAGTGGGCTAAGGAGGCCGGGGCGCCTGTCCTCGGTTCTCTTGACGGTGTTGTTGTGGTGGTGCATTAGGATGATTTGGTCTTTGGGCCATGCAATCTCGCTTTCGGTGACCCTTCTGTCCACAAAAGAAGCATCCTCCTTCGAGGATAAAGCATTTGCTCGTTTCATGCCCAAAGGAAAGGCACTTGGCACATCGCGATGATAGGTTATGTCCATGGAAACTGCCATGGTTTGGACGCTTTGACGCGTGATTGTTGCCTCCCGTATAGCTAGGACGTTTGTGATTGGAGTGGTGCACAATGTTGGCAGCAACGAAAGGGTATTCGCTCTCAAGGCAAAGAGCGTGATTCAGAGCCTCGTCCGTGGTCTTGTACTCTGGGACCCCGACATGTGCACCAATAGAGCGTCACAGACCCATTTTGAACCGTCGCACACGGTACTCCTCTGTAGGAAGAAACGCACCAGCAAATTTGGACAACTTGTTGAATTCTGTTGCATAATGTTCTACGGTCCGGTTCCCTTGCCTCAACTGCATGAACTCATTTTCCTTCGCTTGACAAACGGCTGACGGAAGGTACTCGACTTCAAAAGCTTTACGGAATATGGCCCAAGGGATCGGCGATTTGTTGTTGTCGTGTTGGATCGCTCGTTTGTGCACGGCCCACCGGTCATACGCATTCAACCGTAGTTGAAGTTGTGCGTAGGTGACTTGCTTTGATTCTTCGATGCCGAGGAGTTCGAAGTGATCTTCCAGCTCTTCCAACCAGGCGATTGCCATAGAAGGGCCTTCGGTACCGCTGAAAGAAGTGTGGTACGCTTTTTTGAATTCTGATACTTCAACTTTGTACATTTTTGGTGTCGCCAGTTGACGCTCGGGCTCCTCCGTGTCGACTTCAATGGGTTGGACCGTCGGCACGGTGACAATAGGCGCAGTCGCAGAATTTTTGTTGGCCACAAGTGTCTGGACAATCTACTGTAGCGTATCTAGTTGCTTTTGTTGCAGCTTTGCTTGTGCGTCGAAGCGAGCTTCGAACTGGGCCTGTCGTGCCGCTGTCTGTTGATATCGGTTCTCGGACTGGTTTTGCTGCACCTCCATCATGCGCAGCATCCTTTCGATGGTATTGTTAGAAGGTCCGACCCGCGAACTACTAGAGCCGCTAAAAGCGCTATGCTCTTGCTCGGCCGTGGGTTCCGGCACTTCTGCAATACGAAGGCATACACATCAGTCTCAAATTATTACGGACTCTTTGTATGGAACAACTTATCTCATCGATGCGAGGTCAAAGGTTTGAAACTCTAGACGCGAGGCCCAAGGATGTAAAGCCGTGCTTTGATACCATTATGTCACTCCCCGATTCCGTAGAATCGATAATCGTCCCCCCGGGCGTGATGCCGTGCGAACCTAAGTTGCGATCGCACAAGACATAGTCATAAGGTTATCCAAAACACAACATCAAGTTAGAGTATGCAGAGATAAATGATTGACACATTTGAAATAGAAGTAAACTTTTTATTGATAATAAAACTTTATTTATATTGACTCCATTACAATCATTGCCGTGCAGGCTACAACATGACTCGACTTACAAAACGAACGCTTATGAGATAGTCGTTCCATACATTACATCCCTTTTTTATAAGCAAAACAATTACACTTTCCATCTGCTATCGAGGCAAGTCGAGTCGCCATTTTGAACTGAGTGCGGAGTCTTCAAAAGGATTTCAGAAACAAGCCTTCAACATGTAAGAACGAAATCGTAAAGCAGAATACTCTAGAGGGGGGTGAATAGAGTAGGCAGCAGAATATTGCTAATTAAAAACTTGTTAGCAGTTAGATCACAGATATAATAATAATCACAAAAGTAAATGACATAAATTAAAAGTGATCAGAAGGCAAACAAAAATACCGAGATTTATACTGGTTTCCCTCTTGTGAGGACTAGTCCAGTCGGAAGAACTCTAGCTTCCAGTTGAATCTACTATTAGAAAATCTCGCAAGTTTTCATACGAAGTCCTTGCAACTTCTACAGACGCGAGCTTTGATACGAAGAACTCGACCAACTTCAATTGTGAAGAGTTGAATCTTCTATCACGCCTCTGATTACAATCGCTCTAAAACTTCTAGACCGTACCGCACTGGTAAATCGACTAGAGGATTGTAACTGGCTTGGAATTTGAAAATGAAAGCTTTTTAGAACTCTTTGGAAGAATGTAAGCTCAGGAAGAGAAGAGATTGAAAGTGAATTGGTGATTTGAAATGATCAAAATCCTTCTCTATTTATAGTTTTTTCAAAGACAGAACTCTGACAAAATTCGGGCAGAATTCGGACAGAACTCTTTGTAACAAACCGCAACTGAAGGATGACCAAGTTCAAAAACCCAACGTTCACTAACGTTCCAAATGGCCGAACTCTGGCCGAACTCTGGCCGAGTTCTGCTGGGGTTCTGCCAGTTCATTTGAGAAAAATAAATTTTGGCTTTTTGAAAAAATCCTTCAGAAACTTTTTGTAAAAATAATATTTTTCAAAAACGTAGGTCATTTATAAACAATAGGATGGTTTTGAAAAACATTTTAGGATAGCCTATTTGCCAGTACGACTTGGTGTACAATGTATTCCTAGACTCAATAAAATGAAAAATTACATAGCGTAACAGGAAGTACATTCTGAATGGCAAACATCTTCGAAACAGCTTCGGTCTTGAACATAGTAAATATTCATTGTTGAGCAGTGTCCAAAACGTCGTAGGTAAACATCTGAGTTGACTTGCAATTATATCGAGACAGAGTTTGATCAAGTATTAAAATCAGGTTTGACCATGACCAATGGGCCAACAATCTTCCCTATTTTGATAATTGACAAACCTTGCCGATATAACATCTAAGCTGAATCAATTCAAAATAGTAATCAAAAAAATTTGTTCATAACCTGTATTTCACTTTCACAAAAAATGTTAGATCTTATTTCTCCCCTGTTGTCACTTAGAAAAATAATTGCAAAAGAGAAAGCTCCCCCGCAATCAATGCATAAGTAACAAACAGTGAAGAAACACAATAAAAATAATCATGACAGGCATGGTATAAACAGTAAATATAGTAAGAGAAACAGATAGACTATAGAACAACACATGCATGTATTTGTCACAGGCAGTATTTAATAAAGTGCGAGAATAATACTGAAACAAATAAAGTGCTAAAAAATAGACTAAGATGCCAAAACCGAGGCATAATCAAAACCATGTCTATGAATAGTCACAAAATAAAGAAAAGTGCTGATAATAAAAATAAGAGTACTGATAAAATCTTGGAATGTCGGAGCATTTTCAAGTAAACATAAGACAAAAGTAATAGTCTCAATATCTAACATCTCAAAAATCATTATCATCCTTATCATCAACGTCATCAGCTGCAGCTCCAGCATGTCCAGAAGGACCAGCTCTAGAAGTACCAGTGCCAGAAGTGTGAGGAGTGGCACCAGCGTAAAACTCACCGACATAGTCTCAAGGAGGGGCACGAGCAGTACGATACCAATCATAGGCATTTCCTGGCTGGAACAGAGAGTGGACCGTCTCGTCGTCAATACGGTAGCCAGAAACAGAAGGGTCTCGAGGTAAAGAGCTAGCAGAATGACCCGTCTGTGCAAACCTCAGATCGGAGAATGAGTTGGCAATCGCCTGGAACCGAGTCACATCACGGAACTCGTATTCCCTAGAGGTCTCAACATAAAAAGATTGCAGATCTGATAAGTGCTAATGTATACCCTCAAATGTCATAGGGTAAGAATGAGGAGGAATATGTGCTGTGGGAGCTGTAGGAGTAGGTGCAGGAGGAGTAGGTACAGTAGGTGGAGGAACAGTGGCAATGCTGCGACGAGAGAGTTTGAGAAACTTGGGCTCGGGGTCGACAGCACAAGTAGATAGGTCAATATCAAATCTCTGAAAGATGCGAGGAATAAGCATCGCATAAGATAGGTTGCGGTCTCTTCCGTGACATCTACCCATTATCTGGATGATAGTCTTAGGGGCAGAAAATAGAATCCCCTTAAGAATATGATAAAGAGCAGAGAGCTCAAGTGCAGTGACATCATCTTTAGAAGTGGATTTCGGAAGTAAGGTGGAATAGATGATACGATGTAATTCGTAGTTAAACAAGTTCAAGTTATTAGCCTTGAACTTTCCAGAACGAGCGCGTGCGGGCGCACAAAGCTCATTCTTGAAACTAATGAGTGTCGTGCCATCGGGGAAATAAAAATCAGTGATGTCATCGAACGGGGCACCTTCGTTTGGGATACCAAGGATTTTTGCTAACGTTTCATCAGTGAATTCGATATTAATTCTTCCGACACGTGTTCTCGCGGTAAAAGTGTCTAACACAAAATTACAATAGAATAATCTAATGACATTAGTGGCAATAGGGAGTTTTAAGGTGACAAAATATTGTAACCCTAAAGCCTCAAAGTAAGGGTGGTGATCCGTAAAGACAGTCCATTTAATCGGCGATCCGGTGCAAATAGTACGTATGATAAAATCGGCGTACCACAGTAAAGCTTGATCGGAAGTTTTAAAGTAAAACTCGTCCAACGTACCATCGTCCGATTGGACCGGAGAAAAGAGGCAATCCGTATACAGATCTGAAGATGATGCCTCTTCACTGGCATTGGTCTTCTTCCTCTTGAAGGGATTGAACTTAGGCATTATTTTCCAAAATTTTCTAGAAACCCTAAGTATTGAAAAGTGGAAGAGAGAAGGAATTATACCTTCCAAGAATTGGATATGTTGTAGAGGACGAAGTTCTTCGCACGAATCCAAAGTTTGGACGAGAAACTCCACACGGATTTGAAGAACAAGGATGGAGAAAAGCTAGGGTTTGGAGACGCGGAGGCTGCTGTTATGAGGATATGGGGAAGAATGAAGAAGATGGAAGCCTCAGGTTCGTGCTGGTACATATATATACCCAGCCGAACTCTTGCCGAATTCGGACCGAGCTCGGGCCGAATTCGCCAAGTGTTGCCTGGCTATATAAATATATATATATATATATATATATATATTATATATTATATATATATATATATATATATATATATATATAGCCAGGCAACCCTTATATATATATATAAGGGTTGCCTGGCTATATATATATATATAATATATTATATATTATATATATATATATATATAGCCAGGCAACCCTTATATATATAAAATTCAAATGAGGCCACATTTTTTTCATTAATTCGTTTCAAATGTTTAATTCAAAGTTTAGTAATTTTAAATCTCAAAATAATATAATTAATATTATTTTATAAATTAATATTCTTTACTCAGCATCTGTCTCAGATTAGCTGTAGGAGTACTGTCCCAGGTAACGGAGGTTCACCGGGGAACTCTTAAGTACCGCTTCGCTTCGACCGTAGTCGTGGTGACAGACAGACTCTTTTTGGGCTTGTATCGAAAATAGTTTTTGAGTATCGAATAAATTAATTAATAAAACAAAATTAATTAATATTATTGACATCTAAAATGTCTAATTCTCGACGTAAATAATTGAAACGATCTTCCGCTAGAGGTTTTGTGAGTATGTCAGCTAATTGATTCTGTGTGTTTATGTATACAAGGTCTAGATCTCCATTTTGTTGATGATCTCTAAGAAAGTGATGTCGAATCTCGATATGTTTAGTACGAGAATGACATACTGGATTCTTAGTCAAATTAATAGAACTAGTGTTGTCACAAAAAATGGGTATGTAAGTAAAATACAATCCATAGTCTTCTAAAGTTTGTTTCATCCACAAAATTTGTGCACAACAACGTCCTGCGGCGATATACTCAGCCTCGGTTGTTGATAATACAACATAATTTTGCTTTTTACTAAACCAAGAGATGAGAGCTTTTCCTAGGAAATGACATGTGCCGTTAGTGCTTTTTCTATCTACTTTGCATCCGGCAAAATCAGCATCGGAATAACCAGTTAGGTCAAACGACGTGGTTTTGGGATACCATAAGCCGACAGAAGAAGTGCCTTTAAGGTATCGGAAGATACGCTTAACTATGCACAAATGTGATTCCTTAGGATTAGCTTAAAAGCGTGCACATAAACAAACACTAAACATAATGTCTGGTCGACTAGCAGTTAAATATAGTAAGCTACCGATCATACCTCGATACTTACGTATGTCGACAGGTTTGCCTTGTTCATCAATATCAAGCTTGGTTGAAGTCGCCATTGGAGTGCTAAGTGGTTTTGCTGTTTCTATGTCGAACTTCTTCAACAGATCCTTTGTGTACTTTGCTTGATTTATGATCGTCCCATTGTTGGTTTGTTTGATTTGTAGTCCGAGAAAGAATTTCAGCTCTCCCATCATGCTCATCTCAAACTCATTCTGCATACACTTTGAAAATTCTTGACAAAGAGATTCATCAGTAGATCCAAAGATAATATCATCTACATAGATTTGAATCAAAAGAATATTATTATTCAAAGATTTTATAAACAAAGTAGTGTCAACCTTTCCCTTTGAAGAACCGTTATCAAGTAAAAAAGTGCTTAGACGATCGTACCAAGCATGAGGGGCTTGTTTTAAACCGTATAAAGCTTTCTTCAACTTGAAAACATATTCAGGAAATTTAAAATCAGTAAAACCGGGTGGTTGAGCTACATAAACCTCTTCTTTTATAAAACCATTTAAAAATGTGCTTTTGACATCCATTTGAAATAATTTAAAATTATGAAAACATGCAAATGTACATAACATGCGAATGGATTCTAATCTCGCAACTGGGGCATAAGTCTCATCGTAGTCGATACCTTCTTCCTGATTGTATCCTTGAGCTACGAGTCGAGCCTTATTACGAGTCACTAAACCATTCTCGTTCAGTTTATTTCGGAATATCCATCGGGTGCCAATGACCGGATGATCAATAGGCTTGGAAACAAGTTCCCAAACTTGATTTCGTTCGAATTGGTTTAATTCCTCTTACATAGCATCTAACCAAAAATTATCACTACATGCTTCATCAATATTTTTGGGTTCAAACTGCGAGACAAAAGCAACACAAGAAGCTATATCTTTATTAGAGGAACGAGTACTTACACCCTTGGTAATCTCACCAATTACCAAGTCCTTTGGATGACTAGCCAAGAATCTCATCTCTTTTGGTGTAGTCTCAAGATTGCTAGTTCCGGCTTCTTTGCTTGGAGGTTCATCTGATGCCTGATGTGATGGTTCTGCATCTTTGTGTGAAGGTTTTGCAGTAGCTATACTTGGTGCGATTATGTCTTCATTGTCATCATCGTCTAAGTGTTGATTTAGCTCATCAAACTTGACGTTGATAGATTCTTCAATGATCATGGTTCTTTTATTGAAGACTCTATATCCTTTGCTCTTTGCTGCATAACCTAAAAATATACCTTCATCGGCCTTTTCATCAAATTTACTCAAATTATCTTTAGTATTAAGAATAAAGCATTTACAACCAAAGATTTTGAAATAAGAAACATTTGGTGTTCTATCAAACCATAATTCATAGG
The DNA here is from genome assembly GCA_029216955.1 of Iris pallida. Lineage (NCBI taxonomy): Eukaryota > Viridiplantae > Streptophyta > Magnoliopsida > Asparagales > Iridaceae > Iris > Iris pallida. Next base: position 242,477 of record JANAVB010016194.1, on the reverse strand, counting down.
GTGTCTTCTTCGATATAGATCGAATTAGAACCCTATTGAGAATATAGCATGCTGTATTTACAGCTTCAGCCCATAAATATCTAGGTAGACTAAACTGGTTTAACATAACTCTAGCCATTTCAGATAGAGTTCTGTTCTTACGTTCCATAACTCCATTTTGTTGTGGAGTCCTAGGGCAAGAGAATTCATGCAGATAACCGTGTGTGTCACAAAATTGCTTGAATTCTGCATTCTCAAATTCGCCGCCATGATCACTACGAATACGAGTAATCATGAATCCTTTTTTATTCCGTACTTTCTTGCAAAAGGTGACGAATTCTGATAATGCATCGTTCTTGTGTGCAAGAAAATAAACCCATGTATATCTAGAAAAATCATCTATAATGACAAATGCATATAACTTACCACCTAGACTAGCAATTCTGCTGGGTCCAAATAAGTCCATATACAACAATTGTAAAGGTCTAGTGGTACTTACAGCGTTCTTGGATTTGAATACGGATTTGGTAGCTTTGTTCTTTTTACATTCACTACATACCGTATCCTTCTTGAAATAGATATCCGGTAAGCCGCGTACCAACTTCTTCGTAGATAATCTTGAAATTGTATCCATATTTGTATGACCGAGTCTCATATGCCATAGTTGACTCTCAATACTTTTGGCCATCAAACATCTACCTATATTGTTAGCATCTTCCAACAAATAGAATACATATATATTTTCTTTTCTAATACCTTCAAATATAGTACTGCCAGTTGAACTATCAATAATAGTAGATTTATCTTTTACGAAGTTAATGCCATAACCGTGATCAGCTAAATGGCTTATGCTGAGCAGATTATGTTTTAACTCAGTAACAATACAAACATCTTTAATCACTGGATAGGGAGCCTTACCAATGTCACCGATACCGATTATGTACCCTCTCAAATTATTACCGAAGGAGACGTATCCTTCTTTATTCCTCTTCGGTATCCATGCATAAACATTTAATTATACTAACTTTTTGATTCTACATGCAGAAGATATATGACCAATGAGGCCACAATAATGACATTTAGCATGTTGAGTGTTGAAAGTAGTGTGAGGTGCATGATTGGTAGGTTTTGGTTTTCTAGTATAGAGGAATGCATGCCTATTAGTCTTCTTGGGCATAGTCTTGGTATGGTTTGGTCTGACAGTGTTGGGCGTGTTCCGATGATTCGGTAATTGACACGTGTTAGAATAGGAAGCAACAACTTCAGGCCTTTTTCCTAAACTAATTTCCAACTTTTTGGAAGTGTCATATAATCTAGTATAGTCAGATGTGAGTGATTCTAATCTGACCTGTGCACACTGGAGACTCTATCTCTCCTTAGATAGGTCTTCCTTTAACTGGATAATAGTTTGGTCTTTTTCTTCGGATAGCTTAACAGTCTCGTGTAACAACAATTTAATAGAAGAAAGCTCACCAGACTCATTTGAAGAGTCACTATCTCTAACATGACCTAGTAGGTCGGTATGTCTTCCTATTTCACCTTTGTACTCTTTGAGTACCTTCTTAGAGGTTTTATATTTGCTACGCAGTTTTCTGTAATCATCTAACAGTTTACTGAAAGCCTCTCCTAGTTGCTCAAAGGTAAAATCATCATAAGGGTCAAATAGAGGATTAGTGATTACCTGATCGCAAGCCATCAAGCACACATTTGCAGCGTCATCTGATTGTTCATCTTCTGAGTCGCTGGCTTCACTTTCATGCCATATGCTTGTGTTGGCGTACTTTCTTGATGTCGATTTCTTCAGGTAGCCTTTGTCATATTTGTTGTTTTTCTTTGATGATAATGCTGTTGGACAGTCTTTCTTCATGTGTCCTTTCTTCTTGCATCCGTAGCAAATATGATCTTCCTCGTTGTTGTTGTTGTTGCTATCTTTTGTTCTCCTGTTAAATCTCATGAACTTCTTGAACTTTCTTACCAGAAGAGCTTGATCTTCAGAGTCGGAGTCGCTGTCGTCGGAATCATCTTCGATGGTTATTCTATGTTGAGCCTTGAGAGCGATCGTCTTCTCTGACTTCGCCTTTGGTGTAGCATCTTCAAAGTCTTAAAGTTCTAACTCGTGAGTGAGTAGCTTACCCATGAGTGTTTTCAGAGACATTGTTGAGAGGTCGTTCCCTTCAGTGATTGCTGTAGCCTTTGGAATCCAGTTCTTTGTAAGGGCTCGTAGAAGTTTGCGAATCTTCTCATGGTTACTGTAATCCTTGCCTAGTGAGGACAAAGGATTTACAATATCCAAGAATCTTGTAAACATCTGAGTGACTGATTCACTTGGCTTGATTTTGAACGCCTCATACTCCTGAGTAAGTCTGCTGATCTTTGACTCCTTGACTTGTGTTGTTCCTTCGTGGGTTACTTTGAGAAGTTTCCACACTTCATTTGATGTTGTGCAAGTAGACACCCTGTTGAATTCAGTTCTGTCTAAAGCACAAAATAAAGCGTTAATAGCACGTGCGTCATGACTAGCCTTTTTCTTTTCTTCCTCTGTACATTTGTCATGGGGTTTTTCAACTAAAATACCATCAACATTAATACGAGGTAGCTTTTTATAGCCATCAATAACTACAGACCATAAGTCAAAATCAAGAGATTTCAGAAAGAAACTCATACGTATTTTCCAATAAGTGTAGTTTGTGCCGTCAAACTGTAGAGGTCTGTTTGTGGCTTGGCCTTCACTTGTGAATTTCACAGTTGCCATGTATAATGCTGTGATCTATATAACAATTGAATATAACTGCAATTTTACCTTGTTTTACCTGTATAACCCGCTCTGATACCAATTGTAGGAACGAAATCGTAAAGCAGAATACTCTAGAGGGGGGTGAATAGAGTAGGCAGCGGAATATTGCTAATTAAAAACTTGTTAGCAGTTAGATCACAGATATAATAATAATCACAAAAGTAAATGACAGAAATTAAAAGTGATCAGAAGGCAAACACAAACACCGAGATTTATACTGGTTTCCCTCTTGTGAGGACTAGTCCAGTCGGAAGAACTCTAGCTTCCAGTTGAATCCACTATTGGAAAATCCCACAAGTTTTCATACGAAGTCCTTGCAACTTCAACAGACGCACGCTTTGATACGAAGAACTCGACCAACTTCAATTGTGAAGAGTTGAATCTTCTATCAAGCCTCTGATTACAATCGCTCTGAAACTTCTAGACCGTACCGCACTGGCAAATCGACTAGAGGATTGTAACTGGCCTGGGATTTGAAAATGAAAGCTTTTTAGAACTCTTTGGAAGAATATAAGCTCAGGAAGAGAAGAGATTGAAAGTGAATTGGTGATTTGAAATGATCGAAATACTTCTTTATTTATAGTTTTTCCAAAGACAGAACTCTGACAGAATTCGGGCAGAATTCGGATATAACTCTTTGTAACAAACCGCAACTGAAGGATGACCAAGTTCAAAAATTCAACGTTCACTAACCTTCCAAATGGCCGAACTCTGGCCGAACTCTGGCCGAGTTCTGCTGGGGTTCTGCCAGTTCATTTGAGAAAAATAAATTTTGGCTTTTTGAAAAAATCCTTCAGAAGCTTTTTGTAAAAAGAATATTTTTCAAAAACGTAGGTCATTTATAAAGAATATGATGGTTTTGAAAAACGTTTTAGGATAGCCTATTTTCTAGTACGACTCGGTGTACAATGTATTCCTAGACTCAATAAAATGAAAAATTATATAGCGTAACAGGAAGTACATTCTGAATGGCAAACAGCTTCGAAACAGCTTCGGTCTTGAACATAGTAAATATCCATTGTTGAGCAGTGTCCAAAACGTCGTAGGTAAACATCTGAGTTGACTTACAATTATATCGAGAGAGAGTTTGATCAAGTATTAAAATCAGGTTTGACCATGACCAATGGGCCAACACAACGCACGGACGAGGCTTTAAAAGGGTTCACGTCACCTTGAGTTTCAAGTGGTACGCCCTTCGTGGTTCGGGGTACCTGCTGGAGAGCGAGGATCAGTGTATTACACTTTTTACTGGTGCGTGGCTATTTAAATTCCAAGCTCTCATTTGGTTGAAGAGTTTATATGACTTAGTTTGTGAATGTTTCTAACCATCCTAATAAATTTCAAACAAACATTTGACAAGCATAATGTGAAATACATTGGAACTTACCTACGGCGGACCGCGTCGTGCCTTATGAGACTTACCATATTCTTCCCTGTCAATTGTTATCATTTCCATACCAAGTACAATATTACGTGTGATTGCTCACTAGCATCACAAGCTATCCTGGACTTATAGCTTTGTTAGTCGGGGTCCTTTCAACGCAAATAACGAGCCCCGTTGCAAGTCCCCGCCTAACCCGTGCTATCATCCAGCACAATTATACCCTATTTTCTCCTAGGCCAAAACGGTCCCGTGGCCCCGGGTTGCCGCTCGAGGAAACTATCGTCTTGTCAACAAGTTTTCCATGACCGTGCAAAGACTATTTTTCGTTTAGTTATTAAGACATAGCCTACGTTCTCTTTGAAAACTCAATCATTTTCCCGTGTTCGTGCCCTTGCATTTATTCTTTCATTCACAACAACATTATCGAATTACCTAGGAAGGGGTCGAGAAGAGAAGGGTCAGCAACTTACCTTGAGTTTACTTCAGGCGAGCGAACTTGTTGGTCGTGCTAGACGTCGCCTACGCGATTACCTGAAATCGCACAAGCAACCGATTAGAATACTGTATTATTCAAGAAGCTCGATAGGAAATACGAGTTCGAAATGCAAGCCATGAAAACTATCGAAAACATTCACGAAAACGCATTCAGAAAAAAAGCCAAAACCAACGCAAGCGGCATAAAAAATAGAGCAACGAAAGGTCTCTCCCGACTCAGCCACAGAGTCAATCCTTGAGGCGCAACCCGTTGAATAAGGGACTTGGTTCCGAAGAAGCCATTCCATAACGAGGAATGGATATTAATTCAACCATTCTCGTTCGATCGATCCCGACCTATCTGTCCCGACCGAGTCGATCGCGACAAAGTTCCTTTCTGCGCACCCCGTAGACGGAGGACGGGGCACGATGTAGGGATGGGGTACTACAGTGCCAGCAAAGTTTCAGTGTATTATTTTGGGTGTCTGCAATTTTATCCTCAAAAGACGGCCTGCTATCTCTGTCCATACACTATAGGTGAGTTCTTTATTAAAGAGACATGGCATGAAGCCTTGTGCTTCCCATGCGGTGCTACGCTGATATGACATAGCTTAAAGCCGAGGCTTTACCCCTACCTGGGAACCTCATCGTAGTGTCATACTACTGTAGCATGAGGTCACAAGCCTCTCTCCAAACTACCTAGCATGAAGCCTTTCGCTTCCTTGCGGTGTTACGTTGCAACAACATGGCTTGCGAGGCCGAGGCTTTACCCCAATCCGGGTACCTCATCCTAGTGTCTTACCACTGTAACATGAGGACATCCTTTCCTTTGTAGTATTGTCTACAACTCTTTAATTTTATCATACAACATTAGGTACCTGCCTATTTATGGTACTACGTCACTGTGACTTGGCTCACAAAGCCGAGACATTACCCTTACCTGGGAACCTCATGGTGGAGTCACCCCACGGTAGCATAGAGTTACATGCCTTGTAGTGCTGTGCTACCGTGCCTCCTGTAAAGCACACCAGGCATTCACTATGCCCGAGAACTCATTAAGGCGTTTAAGCCATCCTCATCACATGATATGTTTTCCGCAGAAATCATATAGTAGACAACAGTGGTTGTAGGTCCGTATCCTTTTCATGCCACAGAGGATATATACCCACTATTCCTTATTTTTTTTTCCAGTTAGTGGTCCTCCATTGAACCAAAAGTTAGATGTCTAGTAGATTTCTCTTTGAAATAATAGCATAAAACTTTATGGTAGGATTACAATAACGTAATATCATAATGCCTTTAAGACCATTTACAAGCTATATCATCAACCAGCTGGCGCTTGAGGCCCTTTTTGAATGGATCTGCCAGGTTCTCCAGACTCCGAACATCAATCACTACAATGACACCTCTTTTGATGAGATCGTGCACTACCATGTACTTTAACCGCATAGTTCTCTTCTTTCCGTTGAAGAGATCATTTGATGCCACCGCCGCAGTTACCTGGTTGTCGTAGTATATCAAAATCATCGGTATCTGCCCCCAACCATTGAAAGATCATACATGAGCTTTCGAAGCCATTCTGCTTTTTCTGCTACGGTATCAAGTACAAAGAACTCAGATTCCATAGAGGAACGAGAGAGCATAGTCTGCTTCTTTGACTTTCACGATATAGTAGCTCCATTTATTGTGAAAATAAATCTACCTGTGGATCTCTCGCTCTCCAACTCTGAGCACCAGCTTGCATCACTGAAATATTCTACTACCGGTGGATCTTCGCTGTAGTACAGTTCATATGTTTGAGTCTTCTTGAGATATCTCATTACCCGTTTTATAGCTTCCCAGTGCTTAATAACTGGGTTACTCGTAAACCGACTCAGCATTTCCATGGCGAAAGCTATGCCAGGCCTTGTGGTAGTGGTAGCATATATCAAACTCCCATTGACGCTTGCATACTCCAACTGCCTGATACTTTCCCTCAAATTATGCTTCGGCTTCAGATCACACCTGTAAGGCGTATCGATCATTGGAAGATCCTGATACCCATAGCATGTGATCATCTTCTCAATATAATAAGACTGTGACAGCGCCAGTCTAGTATCTGTCCAGATGATATTGATCCCTAAGATCACATCAGCTTCTCCCAAGTCCTTTATACTGAAATTAGTCGAGATGAACTTGTTTGTCTCCGTGACACAGCCCATATCAGTACCTAGGATCAGCATATCATTCGCGTACAGACAAACGATTATATCTCTTCCATCAGCGAACTTTGTATAAATACACTCGTCCGTCTCGCTGACCCTGTAGCCATTTGACCTTATAACCTTGTCAAACTTCTCAAGCCACATCTTGGGAGCCGATTTAAGACCATATAAGGATTTTATCAACTTACAGATTTTGTCTTCAAGACCCTTGATGACAAATCTCTCTGGTTGTTGCATGTAAATCTCTCTGGTCAGATCGCCTTTCAGGAAAGCTATTTTTACATCCATTTGATGTATCACCAACTTATGTATTACTGTGAGAGCAATTAACATTCTGATGGTGGTCATCCGGACTGAGCATACGTGTCGAAGCAGTCGATCTCCTGCTTCTGAGAAAACCCTTTGGCTACTAGCCTAGCATTTAACTTGTCAATAGTTCCATCTGCTTTCATCTTCTTCTTGAAGATCCATTTACATCCGATGGGTTTTGCTCTTTCAGAAAGATCAACCAACACCCAAGTGTTATTAGAGTTGATTGAATCAATTTTATTTTTTATCACCTCTTTCCAGAAAACCTCGTCTCTGGTCTTCATCGCCTCATCATTGGTAAGCAGATTGGCTTCCATATGATTGATGACAAAGTCATTTCTGAAGTCCTTCGGCCTCCTCACCCGCTTAGTTGACGACTCAGTGAGCTTTGGTTCAACAGTTGTTTCGACAACAACTTCTTCTTGGACTACGTTCTCATTAGAAACTTCAGTTTCTTATGCACCCTCATTGTTCTCCAAAATATCCGCAAGAACAATATTCTTGTGCCTTGCAAATTTATCTTCAAAATATTCTGCGTTGCGAGATTCAATGATACGATTTGATTCAATATCAAAAAATCTTCGAGCATCACTCTTCTCGACATAATCCAAGAAGATCGTCTTCGTAGTCCTTGTCATTAGCTTCTGAATCTTCAGATCTGGGAGCTTCACATATACCAGACACCCCCACACTCGAATGACATTCAAGTTAGGTCTAACTTTGAACCAGAGTTCATGAGGAGTTACATCTGAAGTTGCATGCGGCACTCTATTCAGAATAAAAGTGGCCGTCAATACAGCTTCTCTCCAGTAGCATTTTGGAAGACCTGCAGTCAACAATATTGAGTTTATTATTTCTGTCAATGTTCTATTCTTCCTTTCTGCTACTCCGTTATATTGAGGTGAGTACGGGGCAGTAGTCTCGTTAATAATTTCATGTTCTTTGTAGAACGATACAAATTCATGAGATCGGTACTCTCTGTCTCGATCACTTCTTATTCTCTTAAGTTGTTGTCCAGTTTGTCGTTCAGCCTCGGCCCTAAACTCTTTAAACTTCTCGAACGCTTTATCTTTAGCCTTTAGTAGGTAGACGAACATGTACTTTGAGAAGTCATCGATGGAGGTTATGAAATACTTTATCCCGGCCTTTATAGAGAATTGTTTGAAGTCATAGATATCAGAGTGTACCAACACCAGAAGATCGCTTCTATTAACCCGAGGAAAGGTTTTCTTGTAATCTTCGTCTGAGCACATACTTCACACTTCTCTACCTTACCCCCACATTTGGAGATAAGTTCTAGACTGGAAATTTTGTTTATTCTTTTACAATGAACATGTCCTAGTCTATTATGCCACAACTCAAGAGAATAACCAGAATGAACGATTGCATTAATTACATTAGACTGATTTACAAGCTAAATTTTAAACATTCTTTCGGTATAAAATGCTTTCCCCAAGTATGTTCCTTTTATGGACATCACCATCTGGACAGCATTGATGTCCATCCTTAGGCATACGTTACAGAGTAGGCCTCCAGAGATCAGGTTCTTTGCGATAGCAGGTACATGCCTTATACCTTAAAGCATCAGAGACTTCCCTGAAGTCAGCTTCAACACTACCGTCCCGATCCCATGTACTTCAGCTTGTGCCTGGTTCTCCACCATAACAACTTCAGAAGTTGGTGTGTATGTGGTGAACCATTCCTTGCTTAAGCAGACATAACAGGTGGCACCTGTGTCTACCCCACAATCAGAGTCAACCCCCACCGCAGGGATTTGAGCAATCATTGCAATTACATCCGTAATCATAGAAGCTTTACTAGGCTCACCTTGCTCTGATTACATGGCTTAGATTTGCATTCACTCTTGAATTGGCCCCTCATGCCATATTTGAAGCAAGCCAAATGGGACTCTGGCTTCTGTTGCTTGAATGAAGTCCCCTTTACTTTCAGATTATTAGGGTCCTTCGTTTTGTTGTGGGAGGTTGCCTGCTTTTCCATGGATTCTTTGGTGTGAACCAAATTGACGTTAGCCATCTGTTTGGAAAGAGCGTCCACCTTTAGTTGAGCCCTCATCTGGTCCTCAACATAGATTTTTTGCATGAGATCTTCCAAACTGATCTCCAGTTTTTTCCTATGCATGTTTGTATAGAACTTGCTCTAACCAATGGGGAGCTTAGAGACGATCCCTCCAACAATGAACTTATTGGTGAGAGGCATCCCCTCATCTTCCAACTTTTGTTGTATTTTCAGACATTCCTTCGCCTGCGATAGCATAGACTTCTCGCCTTCAAAGAGCCACTTGTGATATTTTTCAACAATAAATATCTTGCTCCTGTTCTGGTCATCTTCGTACAGTTTTTCCCGAGACTTCCATATTTCTCTGGCAATAGTTTTCTTAAAATTTGATTCCGCCAGGGTGTCCTCTATAACATTAAGGATTAGAAGCCTACAAAGGCTATTCTTTCTTCTCCAATTGGTCTGACTTTTAGTAGTAGCAGTAATTGCGACTGCAGACCCTATTTCTGGAACAATCAGTTCTTCCTCGGTTAGCACGTGGTCAACTTCAGCAAGTTGAAGATTGAGGCTAACCTTTCTCTTTTAGACTTGATAGTGCTCTCTATCAAATTTCTCTAACTTATTGAAGTTAGGATTGATGAGTGAAGCACGAAAATTTTCCATCTTATGAAATCGAGCTTTGAGGTTGTTAGTCCAGGGACGTAATTATTCGATGGAAAACTAATTTTGGTGCAGCACTTCGAGGAAGGTGCACAACATAGATCCCAAAGAATTTTGATATACAAAATCAATTATGACACTTCGAAGAAGGCACAAAAGAATTCGCAACAGCAGCAGAAAATCCACTGAAAAACTTTCTGATTAGATCAGAAATGGACTCGTTTAGAACGAGTTCTAAGTGGACGGGTAGAAAATAGAATGGATAGAATGATGAAATGGCTTGCTGGGGTGTATGATTACCAACGCTCAAAGCTTGATTCATCACACGCGAACAGCTTCCAGGAACCAGCAAGTTCGACGGAGAACTTCGGAACACTCCGCTCTTCTGACTCCTCGGATGGACTGAAATGGCGCACATTTATCTCTTCTGACTCTTTGAAAATTCGTAAGGAATTTGTGTTCTGTCAATTAAAATGAATAAGAGAGAAGAGAGTGACTTAAATAGACACACATAGTAATCGCCCAGGATGTAAAACGTTTGGGACGTGAGAAAAACTGCTCTGAATGTTTCGTAACCACTCAAATCGTGCACAGACACGATTTGAGCCAACTGGCACACATCGTATGCCAATTTGAGCATAGCATGCGCTAACAGCACATAGCGCACGTAATTGCGCACTGCTGTGCCAACTGCGCATACGTGCACTACGCGCCAACTGCGCGCACCATGCACAAACCATCGTACTAATTGCTACACAAACCGTCGCACCGTTTGGCAGCACGATCAGGCCGTACCATCTGGCCATGCCATCTGGCGCGTCATCTGGTCGCACGATCGGACAACACGAACAGTCGCTAAAGGCTACATAATAGGCTCATGCAACGAGCACAACTTAAGCGCACTATGCGCCTAGTAATGATGCTGACGTGCTAAGTGCAAATTACACCAACAAAATGCCACATTACGCCTCGTGAGCCCATGAGCGCGAGTCCGAGTCGCTAAGCCCCTTTGGGGCTTAGCGGCAATGGAATAAATTCTAAGAGCAAAAAGCATTAGTACTTTAACATGGAGTCTTAGCCATACCTCATAGTAAAATTTCCACATGGTTCCCTCCTTGGGGTCACCATCCCATGTGCATATCTCAATAACACACACTAAGTATAGATTGAGATACATTTATGGTGCTTTTCCAATGTGGGAGTAAATATTAGGCATGTGTTGAGAGCAAGCTCTCTCTACATGTTCAAGAAAACGCTCCAACAGCATCCAGATCTCAAAATAGGGACACAATGGCGTAGATGCCCACAAGGGGAGCAGGATAACATAGAGGATGGGGAGCGGGTATGGCGCTACCATGCCTAAGTGCACAAGGCCGGACAACCTGTAACTCCACCTCCCTATATTAAGAAATATTTTTAAATCATTTCAAATAATAATAAGTTGTTGATTGAAAGTTTCAAATAATAAGTTTAGTTTTAAATAATAAATATTCTGATCTATATTTTTGGAGGGAAATAATTTTAGGAGCAGAAATTCAAATTTGAAAGTTTGTTATAACTAATATAAGTGGTCCCTATTTTTTTTGAATCTCCTAAACAACCTTTATAACTGATTTTCGATCAGTTATGTAATAAGTGAAAAGGGGAAGGGCTCATTTACAAGTTTACCATTAGGTGGGGGGACTTTTTTGTAAAAGTTCCATTGTATTATATAGCAGCTGAGGAGAGAGAGCTGCTTATTTCTTTCCAATTCATTCTCTTCCCGATTCTTCAGACCTTTTCCCCAATTCTGAGCTCAGCCCTAAATCCGACGACGACCACTACGGTGACGACGACGACCACGACGACGATGGTAATGGCGACAATTCCGGCGGCAAGTATCCACCCCTACGGCTACAACGTCTAGGCGAGCTCTGTTTCCCGAGCGACGACGGTGGAGTTTCCATCTCCGGCGACCAATTCTCGAGCGACGGCGGTTGAATTCCAGCTCCGCAACGATCTTCTCGAGGAGCTTCAATCAACTCCCCTTTCCTCGAAGCGTGCGGATCGACGATGACGGGTCTGATCTCTGACTCCTAGGCGGACCGACGACGACACAGAGAGTCGGTAAGATTAATGAATTTCAATTCATCTTCTATGAGTTTTTGGCAATTTGAAGTTCGAATCATTCTAGATCAATTAGATCCTTGATCTCTTCGTTTCTCATAGATCCTTGCATAAATTTTTCAAATTTGATCAGCTTATTTTGAGCCGATATCCTCTACAAAGTCAAATCCTCAAACTCAGATTCGGTAAGTAATTGATTTTGATTTGACATTTTTGAATTTCTGAGTTCAATCAAAATTTTGTAGTCTGGAATTGGATTGATGAAGCAATCCGTAGAAATCTGAGCAATTTCTACATTTTCTTTGATTGTGGAAACATAGGAGTTCGAGAATCAGTTTGTAAGCCACTGACTGCTACATGTTTGACGTTTTGTCCAAGTCAGGGACACAGCAATGAACTGGACACGTTAGGCCGTGTCTGCTTCGTGAGAATGTCTTGATTCCATCTGGACTCATCACCATCAGGTACTAATATGTCCTCTTTGTATACTCTTGTTTAATCAATAGTGAATAATGGAGTTTAGTTGGGGTTGCAGCCGGTTGTAGGAAGGTCCTGTGTACGTGTCTAGCTCGTGGTTCAGTCAGTCTGTGTCCAGATCGTGTCCGAAGTTGAGTCGAGTTTGCAGTAGAGCTTCGGGTGCCTTGATCCGAATGGATACTAATGGTGAAGGAGTTTTGAATAAAGAACGTGGTTAGCTGTGGGACGGATGCATGCATGGCTTTGGCAGTAGGCTACCTGTAGAAATTGGAGTAGTTAAAGGGTGTCGACTAGTGTCCAGTTCGTGTCAGGATGGGTAGATGTTGCGACCAGACTGTTGATGAATTCAATCTCAGTTGTTAGCAAGTTTTGTGTTGTGTTTCCTTAATTATGTTTTGAATTCTTTAAGGTGTTAAAACTCTTTTTCAATTTCTTATTTGTGTGTGTTCAGTTAAGTATGGAATTGTTAGCTTTAGTGAAGCTCCTGGATGAGAATAGTTCGATTCTAACTGAATGTATGAGTATACGGGAGGAGGAAGTTGATTTTAAAACTGGAAATTCTTTTGATGTCTGGGTAACTGAATATGTATTTTTAGTCTGTGTCACGACCCGATCCCAATAATCTGGGTCTAGTCGGATCATGCCCAGCCTGCACCGTTGTTGAGACGGCGGCAGTAAGCTGTTCAGTAGCAGGTAACCATACAACAACACTATAATTTGTCACAACTCAACTTCAGAATTAAACTTTATTTAAACTGAAATTCAAATACAATAAAAATTATTCTGAAGGGAAAGTACAGAATTTGAAATAAAAGAAACAATACAGAATGGAAATCTATCTATCAGCCTCAGTTCCATCGTCCTCCTGCGGGGACTCTGGCAGCACAACCGGGTACAACTCAGGGTCGTAATAGCTGTTGTAACACAGCTCAGCATCATCCCCTAAAAATGTTATCTCCAGTCAGGAGGGAGCAAAGTACAATTCATGCTAATTTTAAACAGTTAAGTAAGAAATAGAATCATGCAGTTCTAAACAGTTTTTAAAACAGGTTTGTTACAGTAGAAATTAGTGATTTGAACAGGTAATGACATATGACCGGCTTGGGTTTGTTACAGGCGGGATAATGGGTTTTGTTACAGTAGTGGTCATAATCATTACGCTATTCCCCAGTCCCCAGTAGTTACAGTACAGTACTCTCGGTGAGAGTTTCGTGTTTGAGTCGTGGTTTAGACATGCAGTAAAACGATTAAATAAATAACTGTAACTAACATAAACTATACTTGCCTCAGGAAAATGACTGGAGAGGTGGACGACTCCGAGACGGAAAGTTTAGAGTTGTCCTCGAATTCCTACATTCGAGAAATTGACTCAGCTGTCAGGTTTACCAACTTAGCTATGCTAGTTGTAATCTCTATTTGCGTCCTAGTCCAATTTTAGTTATTTAATTAACTAAACACAGAAAAACACGTTTATTATGTGCGTTGATTTAATACGAGGGAAAACGATTATTTAACTTTGAATTCGGGAAAACAACGTTGCTACCAGATTAGTTTAGGAAAACTTGGTATTTTCTATAAATATAAATATAAAACTAATTTTCTTGTTTAGTGAAAAATACGTGATTTTAATAATTAACAAACTTGTCAATTTTAAGATGAGAAAATATTAATTAATTTTATACGAAAAATACTTTTTAATCATTTTAATCGTTAAACAGTAAAAACTCGCAAAACCAGAAAATGACAGGAATTCTAAGCTATTACAGTCACAGACCAGCCAGCTGGACTTATGCCCATTACAATTTATTTACATAAATTGAAATAAGAATAAACTGCTGTTAGTCCTAACTGAAAATATTAAAATAATTGTAAACAGAAATAAAAAAATAATAAATCATAAGTCTCAGATAATGGTCCGATCCTCATTTTGAATAATTGCCTCAACGTCCGGGCGGGGCCGGTATCGTTTGCACTTAGCCGGGTCCATTGACCGATACGGTCGTCACCCAAAAATAAAATATCGAATAAAATCTGAAAATCATTTTAAATTCATTTTGAAATAAATTCAGGATTTACGAAAAAATCGGACAGCATCTCCTCTGTTTTTGGTCAACCCAAAAACTGGAAAAATGGCGCCGATAATTCCTGCAAGTCCCAAACCAGGGAAAAACCCATATTTATATATATAAAATATCCACAGTCAATCCACAGCATAATCAGGACGACCCGAATAATTTCGGAAGTCCGATTCCAAATTCACAAGTCACAGAACGTTTTCGGAAATTTCCAGAAACTAAGACATACCAAAAACCATTCCCGAAATATTTCGGGAATGCAAAATAATCCACGGGACTTTTCCGAAAGTCCCGGAAAAATAACGTCGCTAATACCGAATTCCCAAAGGGAACCGGGGACCATTTCATCATCGACAAATAATAATAAAATAGCGGGACATGGAGTTATACCTCGGGTTGCTCGGCTAGAGCTCTCAGATGCAAAAATAGAAAGAATAGAATAATCCAGAATCAACGACGAACTCCCAAAATAGTGCTGGACCCAACGTCGACGACGCAATGCCGTAAAATCTCAGAACTAGGACACGACAGCGTGCTAGCCCAAGAACAGAGTACTGACCAGGGGCGCACGGGGAAGAACGGGCGCTGGCCAAAGGGATCGGCCAACGGGGCACGGTCGCGGGGAGAGGGCGGACAGGGAGCTGTTGACGGGGTGTGGCCGCACGGGGGCGTGGGCCAGGGAGCTCGCGAGGGGGTCGACGGATCGAGCTAGGGCTCGACGCACAGGGGCGCGTGGGCTGGAGGGTGGCCGACAGGGGTGTCGGGCTCGCGGGGCGCGCTGGGGTAGAGGCCGGAGGGGTTCGGGGCTGACGTCGGGCGACGTCGGGAGGAGGCTGGCGGGGCGGATCCGCGGGCCAGAGGGGGCGCGAAGGGCGCGGGGTCCGCTGGGGCGCGGCAGCGCTCGGCCAGGGGCGCCGCCGGGTCGTCGGGGAAAGCGGCGCGCCGGGGGAAGCTCGGCCACGCGGGGCTCTGGCGTCGGGAAGGGTCAGAAAGAAGCTTCGGGAAGGGCTTCAGGAGAAAAAGGGTGGAGAAAAGTTCTGTGGGTGAGTTGCTCTCTCTGAAGTTTTAGAGAAGTGGGGTGAAGTTGAACTAATATAGGAAGGGAGTGGTGAAGAAAGAGGGGTAGTTGGTGAATGAGTAGAGAGGAGAAGAGAGGGGGAGGTTTATTAAACGTGTGGAGAGAGTGAAGGTGCTGGTCCTCGTGACCAGCACCAAGAGAACCATTTTTTTTTCTTTCTCTTATCTTATTAATTAAACCAAATCAAAAATTATAATTGGGATTGGGTTCGGGCTCAGGCTCGGGTCTGGGTTCGGACTCGGGTCTGGGTTCGACTCAAAATCCATGTTGTTAATTTTTGAAATCATTTTAACACTCAGAAAAATATAATAATAATAATAATAATAATAATAATAATAATAATAATAATAATAATAATAATAATAATTAAAAATATGAATAACACTACTAAAATATTAATATTAATAATTACAGAATTATGGGTTTCACAGTCTGTATTTAACTTGAGATTGATTTGTCAATAGATCTTGAACACGATAGTTTCTAATTGGGTATTCAACCTGGCAGCTAGGGCCCTATTCGAATACCTGGGTTATGTTGACTAGAGTTGTCTAATGAACTGTTGTGAAGACTTTCAGCATCTTTGTGGCTGAGACTAGAGGTAGTGGTTTGTATCATATATGTGGCTGTTCCTTTTCCTAATTGACCTCATATAGTTAATATCCTGATGTAGAGGGAGGATAGTTTGAATTTGTGTCAATTTTAATTATGGTATTTGTTCGACTTAATAACCATGATGGGTTCCAAATCAAATCTTGACAGTTTAGATTTTATATCAACTACAGGTTCATGAAATATAAATATTTTACCTGTCAGTTTGGTGTTCCTATTTTTAAATAAATATAAAAATTTATGCTTGATAGTTGGGGGTTGCTTTGAGTATGAGTTTTAACAACATTGAGATTACTATAAGAAGTTCTGTAGAATAACTTAAGTGCATGTTGTTATAAGGTATACATGAGTTTCAACTAGCATGCCTTGTAATCACTTTTAAAGTTAATCATGGTTAAATTTCAAGAAGATAATTAGGGTTTGCTTAATTATAATCAACTTGTAAAATTATTTCATAACAGGAGGACATTCAGCTCCATATAGTACCTTTGATTTCCCGGAGCAAGGCAAGTACTTTTTTATAGTCTTGTACATTTACATATCTTGTACCTTTCTTGTGACACGTCATGACACGATATCCTGTACCCCTGTACTCCTGTGTTTTATGTTCTTGTACTTACTTATGTCGGGTGGAGAAATATACTAGACATGTGACCAAACCCCGGTTACTTTATTCATGTAGATAGCTTAGGCCTCGCATCGTGCACGCGGGCCCTAAGCCGTACCATATTCATGTACTCTTATACATGCTCCTGTACTCACCCCAGCCGGTCACATGGACTAGTTGTATTTCAAATGGTGCACTTATCATGTCTTGTACTTCAGGATTATAGTTTCATTCCTGTACATTACATTTCCAGTACTTTATATTCCTGTACTATAGTTTATGTACTTTATCTCCTGTACCTACTTTCCTGTACTTTTATGTTCATTTCCTGTATTTTATTTTTATGTACTCCAGTACTCATTTCCTTATCATGTTCTTGTTCATTACCTAGAACTGTACTTTGCTCCGCTCCTGACTAGAATATGTTGCAGGTGAGTTGGAGGCTCTGTGCGATACATATTATGGCCGAGAGCCAGTAGATGCAGTAGAGCCAGCTGGAGTTGCTCTTGACTTAGAGGCTGCTGAAGCCTAGAACTTTACCTTAGTAGTTTACATTTCCTTGTACTTTGAGACTAGTAGACTTACTTCCATTTGCTGGAATGTAAGAAATTCTGAGACATGTAGATTTTGGGATACGTTTATAGATGCTGTGATTTGTACTTTTCATATTTATCTGGTTAGATTTCCCTAGATTGGTACAGCTTACTTCATCGTGTCTAACGACGAAGGCTGGGCGTGCCCGACTCGTGTCCGATTATTCGGGAGCGGGTCGTGACATGTTTTTAGTGGTGGCCCATGCAGGTCTATCCTAATAGTACCCAGGTATTAGAGTACTATTGGGGGACTTGATTTAAACTAGGGAAACTTGAATCACAGCATAGGAAATCGGGTATATCGGGTATAAATGGGTATTATAAAACATTTATATTTTTGGTAGTTTAGGTTTTTATCAATCACGAAGTTTCTTTTGTTGCAGGATGGTCACTACGAGGAAGACCGCTAATCAATCGGGAGTTGCAGGCAGCTCGGATCAGTCTGCACCAGATGCACCGTTAGATCAGCTTCCGCCACCGCCTCCGATTTTTCCTCTGCTGCCCCCGATGATGACTTTCGACGGCGCTCAGGTGATGGCTATATTCCAGCAGTTTATGGAGGCCCAGAACCACCAGGCAGCGCAGTTTCGGACGACAGTTGTAGATGCGCTCAGGACCAGAGAGCCGGCAGCACCAGCTCCAGTAGTACTTACAACACCAGTATCATCGAGACCAGGGACGGCCAGGGACTACCAGAACCTCTGCCCGATGGACTTTTAGGGCAACGAGGGGATAATTTATATGGACGAGTTGCTGGAGAATGCGGAGAGGACCCTGAAGATGGCATGGATCCCGGATGACCTGAAGGTGGAGGTGGTGAGCATACGACTCTTTGATTTGGCCAGAGCTTGGTACTGGGAGGAGTCCCAGTTGGCAGAGCCCCAGGTTTCTTGGGCAGATATTAAAACTCTGTTCAAGAAGAAGTTTTTCTCCAATGTGGAGCAAGATGAGCTTAGGATGCAGTTTGAGATGCTGCAATAGGGGACCATGACAGTGGCAGAGTACATTTCAGAGTTTACTAGACTCAGCAGGTTCACGGAGAACCTAGTCAGAGCACCGGAGGACAGAGCTTGGAGATTCAAGAAGGGCCTCACCAGGGAGCTGCGGCACGCGGTTGCAATTAGTCAGACGATGACGTATATGAGCATCCTCAAGATTGCTCAGGATGTAGAGAAGGAGACAGAGCCAAAGCCGAAGAGGGATCGGGATATTGGCAGCAGTAGTTTCCAGGCACCAGCGAAGAGGGCCCAGATTCAGATTCAGGCGAGGCCACGGCAGCCGGCACAGCAGCATCACCGTCCAGCCAGAGCTCCTGCACATCAGCCTCAGAGACAGTAGTAGGCAATTACTTATGCATTCTGTTACCGGCCGGGACACCGCTTCGACGAGTGCCACAAGAGGCTCGGGCTATGCTTATTCTGCGGATCAGACGCACACCAGATGAGGGAATGTCCACAGGCTGCAGCTCGACTGACAAGAGGACCTCGAGGAGCCGGAGGACCACCACCTGAACCATCCAGAGCTCTACCAGCTGCACCACAGAGAGTTTCGACTTTACCTACTCAGCATCAGCCTTTTGCGCAGCACCAGCAGCAGTGGGGACCACCACAGCAGGGACGTACCTACGTCATGGCTGCAGTTGAGGAGGATGAGGCAGTATCAGATGTGTTCACAGGTTCTATACTTTTATTTTTTTCCTGCCATTGTATTGTTTGATTCTGGAGCCACACATAACTTTGTATCATATGAGTTTCTACATAGACACAGTTTCACACCTAAGCCCACTAGGAGGAACTGTCGGATCATGACAGGAGGAGGGGTAGTGCTAGTTAGTGAGATGGTGGATTTCCCTATCACTATAGCTGGGAGGGAGCTTAGGGCTCGACTTATAGTGATGCCATTGCCCGAATTTGATATAGTCCTCGGCATCGACTGGATGAACGAGCAGTTTGCCGTAATAGACTGCCATGGAGGGAAGGTAATTTTTAGCCCGCCAAGAGTTCCACCGTTCAAGATCAGCAGACGAATTACAGAGAGGCCAGAGGGAGTCTACTTCAGAGCAGTTGTAGAAGACTAGGAGTTGCCGCATCCACTGATTGCAGAGTATCTCGACGTCTTCCCCGAGGAGTTGCCAGGATTGCCGCCAGATCGAGATGTGGAGTTCAACATCGACCTAGTGCCCGGATCAGCGCCAAAGTTTCAGCATTGCTACAAGATCAACCCGAAGGAAGCTGCAGAGTTGAAGGCCCAGATTGATGAGTTGGAGGGCAAGGGTTTTATTCGGTCCAGTGCTTCACCCTGGGAAGCACCGGTACTCTTCGTGCCCAAGAAGGATAGAACTATGAGGATGTGTATTGATTACCGTGAACTCAATAACATCACCATCAAGAATAAATACCCTTTGTCGCGAATTGATGAGCTGTTTGACCAGCTCAGTGGAGCGAAGATCTTTTCCAAGATTGACCTTCGGTCGGGATATCATCAGATATTTTGGCCAATTGGTCATATGGTCAAACTGATTTTAATAATTGATCAAACTCTGTCTCGATATATGAAGCTAGTCAGGATATCTCGGACTCTTGGACATACTCAAGAATGGCTATCTACTCAGTTCAAGACCGAAGCGTTGTTTGCCTGTTCGAGTCTGTATTTCTTTGAGCAATGTATTTTTTATTTTATTTGAGTCTAGAAATACTTTGTACACCGAGTCGTACTGGCAAATAGGCTATTCCAAAATGATTTCAAAATATTTTTAAAATGTCCTTAGTTTTAAAAAACATTCGTATTTACAAAAGCTCCAAAAAGGTTTTCAAAATTCTCCAAAAACTAATTTTAAAAACCCTAACCTAACCCTGACAGAACTCGGCCAGAGTTCCGCCAGAGTTCGGTTAGTGGCCGTTTTGTTTTTGAATTCCTTGGAACTTGGTCCTCCTGTAGTTACGGATTTGACCGAGATTTTCTCATCGAGTTCTGCCCGAATTCTGCCCGAATTATGCCAGAATTCTGTCTTTGGAACTCCTATAAATAGAAAAGGATTTTGATTATTTTTACTCACTCATTCACTTTCAATCTTCTCTCTACTCAAAGCCGACTGTCTTCTAAAGAGTTTTTCTAGAGTTTTAATTTTCAGATCCCAAGCCAGTTACAATCCTCTAGTCGATTTGCCAGTGCACTCCTAGCAAGAAAATTCAAAAGATTCATGAGATATGAGAAGAAAGCTAAAGAAAACAATAGCAGCAACAACTGGTATCAAGATGATGCTGTCTGCTATGGCTACAAGAAGAAGGGACACATGAAGAAGGATTATCCTACAAACTCATCATCAAGCAAGAAGAGCAACATGTATGAGAAAGGGAACCTGAAGAGATTAATATCTCGAAAATATGCCAACACCAGCATATGGTATGAAAGTGAAGCCAGCGACTCAGAATATGAACAATCAGAAGACGCTGCAAATATATGCTTTATGGCATCCGATCAGGTACTCTCTGAACCTATAGTTGATGCATATGATGACTTCACCTTTGAGCAATTAGGAGATGCCTTCAGTGAACTGATAAGTGATTACAAGAAACTGCGTAGCAAATATCAGACCTCTAAGAAGGTACTCAAAGAGTACAAAGGTGAAATAGGAAGACTTACCGACCTACTAGCTGAGGTTAAAGATAATGTTAGTGAGTCTGGTGAGCTTTCTTCTATTAAGCTCTTATTACACGAGACTACCAAGTCATCCGAAAAAAAAGACAAGGTTACTGACCAACTGAAAGAAGAACTTTCTAAAGAGAAGAAAAGTCTTCAAAGTGCACAAGTCAGAATGGAAGCACTC
Organism: Iris pallida; assembly: GCA_029216955.1. Lineage (NCBI taxonomy): Eukaryota > Viridiplantae > Streptophyta > Magnoliopsida > Asparagales > Iridaceae > Iris > Iris pallida. The sequence goes on along the minus strand of JANAVB010016194.1, from coordinate 221,283 downwards.
ACTTCTGACTATACTAAGTTGTATGACACTTCCAAAAGATTAGAAATTAGGTTAGGAAAATAGCTTGAGACTGCTGCTTCCTACCCTAACACGTGTCACTTACCGAATAATCGGAACATTCCCAAACCAAACACTGTCAGACCTAACCATATCAAACCTTTACCCCAAAAGGTTAAGCCCAAACAGGATTATAGGAATGCTTTCTTCTATACTAGAAAACCTAAACCTACCAACCATGCACATCACTCAGCTTTCAACACTCAACATGCACAATGTCATTATTGTGGTCACACTAGTCATATTTCTCCTGCATGTAGAATCAGAACGCTTGTTGATTTAAATATTTATGCATGGATACCAAAAGCTAACATTTCAGGACCTACAAGAAATGGGTACCAAAAGTTTCATCTGCAAATTATTTTGTAGGTGGAACACCTTTCATATGCTAAAAGCAAATGGATCCTCGACAGCGGTTGTTCGCGGCATATGACCGGTGATGCTATACTATTTGCAACACTGTCGAAGAAGAAGAAGGAAGGTTATGTCTCCTTCGGTAACAACTTGAAAGGGTATATCATTGGTATCGGTGATGTTGGTAAATCTTCCTATCCTGTGATAAAGGATGTCTGTCTGGTTACCGAGTTGAAATATAATCTACTCAGCATAAGTCATTTAGCTGATCATGGTTATGGCATCAACTTTGGCAAAGACAAATGTACTATAGTTGATAGCTCAACTGGTAGTACTATCTTTGAAGGTATCAGGGAAGACAACATATATGTTTTCTATTTGTTGGAAGAAACTAACATTTCAGGTAAATGTTTAATGGCTAAAAGTGATGAGAGTCATCTGTGGCATATGAGACTCGGTCACACAAATATGGACACAATCTCAAGATTATCCACGAAGAAGCTAGTACGCGGTTTACCGGACATAACATTCAAGAAGGATTCGATATGCAGCCAATGTGAAAAGAACAAAGCTACCAGATCCACATTCAAGTCAGTAAATGCAGTATGTACTATTAGACCTCTACAATTGCTACATATGGACTTATTTGGTCCTAGCAGAGTTGCTAGCCTCGGAGGTAAGTTATATGCTTTTATAATTGTAGATGATTACTCTAGATACACGTGGGTATACTTTTTGACACACAAAATGATGCATTATCCAAATTTGTTGCCTTTTGCAAGAAAGTACAAAATGAAAAAGGTTACATGATCACTCGTATTAGAAGCGATCATGAAGGCGAATTCGAGAATGCAGAGTTTGAGCAATTTTGTGACACACACAGTTTTGTACACGAGTTCTCCTGTCCTAGGACTCCACAACAAAATGGAGTTGTGGAACGTAAGAACAGAACTCTATCCGAAATGGCCAGAGTAATGTTAAACCAGTTTAGTCTACCCAAATATTTTTGGGCTGAAGCTGTCAATACAGCTTATTTTGTTCTCAATAGAGTTCTAATTCGACCCAAATCGAACAAGACTCCATTTGAGTTATGGTTTGATAGAATTCCATCAGTTTCATATTTTAGAATATTTGGTTGTAAATGCTTTATTCTTAATACAAAAGATAATTTGGGAAAGTTTGACGAAAAGGCCGATGAAGGTATATTTTTAGGTTATATGGCCAAGAGCAAAGGATACAGAGTCTTCAACAAACGAACTATGATCATCGAAGAATCAATCAACGTCACCTTTGATGAACTAAATCAAATGACTATCGATGACAATGACGAAGATCTAACTGTACCAAGCTCAACACCAGCTGATTCTCTACCAAGCTCAGCACTAGCTGATCCTCCTAGAGAAGATCGAGGAACCAGCTACCTTCAGAGTCTGCCGAAAAGATTGAAATTTACGGCTGATCATCCAAAGGATTTGGTAATTGGTGATATTACCAAAGGTGTAAGTACTCGTACATCCAGTAGAGATATTATTTCTAGTGTTGCATTCATTTCACAGCTAGAACCCAAAACTATTGATGAAGCATCTAGTGATAATTTTTGGATAGATGCTATGCATGAGAAATTAAACCAATTTGAACGGAATCAAGTTTGGGAACTTGTTCCCAAGTCTATTGATCATCCGGTCATTGGCACTCGTTGGGTATTCCGAAATAAACTGAACGAGAATGGTTTAGTGACTCGTAATAAGGCTCGTCTCGTAGCTCAAGGATACAATCAGGAAGAAGGTATCGACTACGATGAGACTTATGCCCCAGTTGCGAGATTAGAATCCATTCGCATGTTATGTGCATTTGCATGTTTTCATAATTTCAAATTATTTAAATGGATGTCAAGAGTGCATTTTTAAATGGTTTTATAAAAGAAGAAGTTTTTGTAGCACAACCTCCAGGTTTCATAGTTTTTAAATTTCCTGATCATGTTTTCAAGTTGAAGAAAGCTTTGTACGGTTTAAAACAAGCCCCTCGTGCTTGGTGTGATCGTCTAAGCTCTTTTCTACTTGATAACGGTTTTTCAAAGGGCAAGGTTGATACTACTTTATTTATTAAGTCTTTTAATGACAAGCTTCTCTTAATACAAGTCTATGTTGATGATATTATATTTGGATCTACTGATGAATCTCTTTGTCCAGAATTCTCTAAGTGTATGCAGAATGAGTTTGAGATGAGCATGACGGGAGAGATAGAATTCTTTTTCGGACTGCAAATCAAACAAACTGACAATAGGACATTCATAAATCAAGCCAAGTACACAAAAGATTTGCTAAAGAAGTTTGATCTGGACAATGTCAAACCTATTGGCACTCCGATGGCAACTTTAACAAAGCTTGATATTGATGAACAAGGCAAGCCTGTCGACACACGTAAGTATCGAGGTATGATCGGTAGTTTACTTTATTTAACTGCTAGTCGTCCAGATATTATGTTTAGTGTTTGCCTGTGTGCACGTTTTCAAGCTAATCCAAAGGAATCACATCTGTGCGCAGTTAAGCGTATCTTTCGATACCTTAAAGGTACTTCTTCTGTTGGCTTATGGTATCCCAAAACTAAGTCCTTTGACCTTATTGGTTACTCGGATGCAGATTTTACTGGAAGCAAAGTTGATAGAAAAAGTACCAGAGGCACATGTCATTTCTTAGGCAAGGCTTTAATTCATGGTTTAGTAAAAAGCAAAATTCTATAGCCCTATCAACAACAGAGGCTGAGTATATCGCCGCAGGACGTCGTTGTGCTCAGATTTTGTGGATAAAACAAACTTTGGAAGACTAAGATTTATTTTTCACACATATTTCTATTTTCTGTGACAACACGAGCACAATTAATTTGACTAAGAATCAAGTATGTCACTCTCGTACTAAGCATATCGAGATCCGACATTATTTTCTTAGAGATCATCATCAGAATGGAGATATTGACCTTGTATACATAGACACTGAGAATCAATTAGCTGACATCTTCACAAAACCTCTAGCAGAAGATCGTTTCAATTATTTACGTTGAGAATTAAGAATTTTGGACGTCAATAATGTTAATTAATTTTGTCTTATGATTATATTTTCAATACGCAAAAACTGTGTTAGAGGTAAGCCAATAAAGAGTATGTCTGTCACCACAACTACGGTTGAAGCGAAGCGGTACTTAAGAGTTCTCCGGTGAACCTTCGTCAGCTGGGACAGTACTCCTACAGCTAATCTGAGACAGTCGCTGTGTAACGATATTTAATCTATAAAATAATATTAATTATATTAATTGAAGGTTGAAATTACTAATTTTTGAATTAAATTTTTGAAATGAGTCAATGAAAAAGAAAATGGCCCAAACCAATTAACAGAACCCCCAGACGAATTTGGCCAGAGTTCGGACCAAATTCGGCCCGAGTTCGGTTAGAACCCGAGAGCCTCTTCTTCTTCATTGCTTCTAAAACCACTTTCACAGCAACAGCAGCCGCGCGAAAGCTCTCCAAACCCTAGTTCTTCACCACTTCGTTTCTTCCAATCTATGTAGTAAAATCCATCCAAATTTTGGATTCGTGCGGAGATCGTTGTCCTCTACAGCATACTTGAATCTCGGGAGGTATAACCCTGTATCTCTTCTCCTTTCAAATTCGTGCATATTTACTTTATTTGTACAATGCCGTCTAAGGGATTCAACCCCTTCAAGAGGATGAAGACGACCAATCCTAGTGAGGAAGGATCATCTTCAAATCCATCCACAGATTCCCTCTTTTTACCAGTTCAATCGAGCGATAGCGCATTCGATGGGTTTTATTTTCAAACCCTTGATCAAGCCCTTCTGTGGTATGGAGACTTCTCTATGAGATCCATATGCACAGGCGCTCCTATCAAATGGACTGTGTTTCCAGAACACCGCCCTTATTTTGAGGCATTAGGGTTACAACATGTTGTTAAACTTTGTTTTCCAGTAGCTACTAATGCCATTAGACTTTTCTATTACAATATCGTACTAAACACGTTTGACGTAAGTACTCGTGTTGGCGAACTAGATATCGAGTTCAATGATGTCCACTTAGCAGAAATCCTTGGTCTGTCTAACGAAGGTGCACCGCTTGATGATATCACTGAATTTGATTTCCCCGACGGCACGACACTTGCTAGTTTCAAAGCTGAACTCTGTGTCCCTGATCGAGTTCGCTCTGGAAAGTTCAAGGCAAATAACTTGAACTTGTTTAGTTATGAATTGCATCGCATCATCTACTCTACTTTCCTTCCGAAGTCTACTTCAAAGGATGATGCCATATCACTTGAGCTGTCTGCTATGTATCATATTCTTAAGGGAATTCTTTTTTCTGCCCCTAAGACTATTATCCAGATGATGGGACGTTGTCGTGCAAGAGATAGAAATCTCTCTTATGCAATGATTCTTCCACGCATCTTCCAGCATTTTGATATTGATCTGTCAACTTGTACTCAAGACCCTAAGCCCAAGTTTTTTAAGCTATCTCGTCGTAGTATGACTGCTGCTACTCCTCCTACTGCTCCACCTCCTCCACCTACTCAGCAGTATGCCATGACCTTTGAAGGCATACACCAGCATCTTTCTGATTTGCACGTCTCGATGACGGATATGGCCCGCGAACGTGAGTTTCGCGATGTCACTCGTTATCAGGCGATAGCAAATTCTCTAGCTGATCTCCGATTTGCTCAGACTGGACATTCTGCCGGTTCTATTCCTAGAGATCTAGCCTTTTCTGGTTACCGCTGTGAGGATGAGGCTGTTCATGCCTACTTTCAGCCCGGTAACGCATATGATTGGTATCGTTCTGATCGTGCTCCTACTCGAGACTTTGTCGGTGAGTTTTACGCTGGCGCCCCTCCTCACCCTTCTGGCGCTGGTACTTCTGGAGCTGGTCCTTCTGGACATGCCGGTCATGCTGATGATGATGATGAGGAGGAGGAGATGTGATATATTAGCTAATTTTGATACTTAGCTATTGTCTACTGTACACTTGGAAATGCTCCGACATTCCAAGTTTCTTTCTTTCTAGTTTTTATGTTCATTTCTTTTGAGGACTTGATATTTTTTGATGTCTCTTGACCATCATTTTATCTTTATGGGATGCGTAGTTTATCTTTCACATCAGTTTATTTATTTATTTATAGCATCTTTATCTGCTACTATATTATAAACTGCCTGTGAAATAATTCTTTGTTATATCTTGTATATTCTCACTGCATGAGACATTATTTTGCTATCATTTTGGTTTCTTCACTGTTTGTTTCTTATGCATTGATTGCGGGGGAGCTTTCTCTTTTGCAATTATTTTGCTAAGTGACAACGGGGAAGAAAAAGGATCTAACATTTTGTTTTGAGCATAATACAGGGATTGAACAATTTTGAACAATGTTGAACAATTTTTTGTGATATCTTATCTCAAAAGATGTTATATCATTCATAGTTTGTCAATTATCGAAATGGAGAAGATTGTTGGCCCATTGGTCATATGGTCAAACTGATTTTAATAATTGATCAAACTCTGTCTCGATATATGGAGCTAGTCAGGATATCTCGGACTCTTGGACATACTCAAGAATGGCTATCTACTCAGTTCAAGACCGAAGCGTTGTTTGCCTGTTCGAGTCTGTATTTCTTTGAGCAATATATTTTTCATTTTATTTGAGTCTAGAAATACTTTGTACACCGAGTCGTACTGGCAAATAGGCTATTCCAAAATGATTTCAAAATGTTTTTAAAATATCCTTAGTTTTGAAAAACATTCGTATTTACAAAAGCTCCAAAAAGGTTTTCAAAATTCCCCAAAAACTAATTTTAAGAACCCTAACCTAACCCTGACAGAACTCGGCCAGAGTTCGGCCAGAGTTCGGCCAGAGTTCGGCCAGAGTTCGGTTAGTGGCCGTTTTGTTTTTGAATTCCTTGGAACTTGGTCCTCCTGCAGTTGCGAATTTGATCGAGATTTTTTCATCGAGTTCTGCCCGAATTCTGCCCGAATTATGCCAGAATTCTGTCTTTGGAACTCCTATAAATAGAGAAAGATTTCCATCATTTTTACTCACTCATTCACTTTCAATCTTCTCTCTACTCAAAGCCTACCGTCTTCCAAAGAGTTTTTCTAGAGCTTTAATTTTTAGATCACAAGCCAGTTACAATCCTCTAGTCGATTTGCCAGTACGGTGCGGTCTAGAAGTTTCAGAGTGATTGTAATCAGAAGGCTTGATAGAAGAATACCTCTTCACAATTGAAGTTGGACGAGTTCTTCGTATCAAAGCTCGCGCTGTAGAAGTTGCAAGGACTTCGTAAGAAAACTTGCGGTTTTGCCAACAGTGGATTCAACTGGTAGCAAGAGTTCTACCGACTGGACTAGTCCTCAACAGAGGGAAACCAGTATACATCGCTGTCTTTGCGTTTGCTTTCTTATCTCTGCCTTTACATTATTTAGTTGTGATTATTATTCTGTGATATTGCTGCTAACATTTTTTAATTAGCATTATTCCGCTGCCAACTCTATTCATCCCCCTCTAGAGTGTTGAATGATCACAAGTATCATATAGTCAATTTTATTAATATTTGGTTGACTGTGATTTTGTGTCAATATCATGCACCCAGCACCAGCAATGCATCCAGCATTTGCCATGCACCCACCGCCGACAATGTATCCAGCTCCGACGATGTACCCAGCACATGTTCTGCCTCCTCCACCAGCACTGGACAATGTCACACTCCTCGGGATCATCCAGCAGCAGGCCAACATGTTTCGCGATACCTTGAGAGAAGCTCTTCAGATTAGAGACGCTCCGCGACAGTGCCCGGGAAATCCCAAGCACTTCATGGACTTTAGGCCCATGCCGTTCCATGGGATAGAGGGGATCGTCTACGCTGATGAATGGCTGGAGAACATGGAGAGGTATCTGAAGATGGCCCGAGTTCCAGAAGATCTGAAGATCGAGTCAGCTAGTGGACAGCTTTTCCACATCGCGAGAATGTGGTACCATGGCGAGCCCCAATTTTCTGCTCCAGACGTGACTTGGGAGGAGTTCAAGCGACTGTTCAAGAGGAAATTCTATCCATACGTAGCGCGAGAGGCGTTGATTAGACAGTTCGAGCACCTAGAGCTGGGCAACCACACCGTCGACGAGTACACATCGGAGTTTTCTCGTCTCAGCCGCTTCGCAGAGAACTTGGTTAGCACCCCTGAAGACAAGGCACGACGATTCAGAAAGGGGCTATCTCACGAGATTCGCCTAGCCATTGCCACCAGTCGAGCCGCCACTTACGAGGAGATTCTAGAATCGCCCAAGCCGTAGAAGAAGAGCTGAATTACAAGCCGAAGAGGAATCGAGACGCATTAGGAGGCGGAAACCACCAATCAGTACCAATAAAACGCCCCAACATTTCCGAGAAGACCTCAGCACAGCAGCATCATCAGCAGCAACCACGAGCAGACCCACAACAAGTCCAAGACGCTCCCACCGGCCAGTACTGCAAGAAAAGAGGTCACGTCCAAGAAAACTGTCGAAGATGGTTGAGGTTGTGTTATACTTGCGGATCCGACCAGCACTTATCGCGGGATTGCCCGAAGAAGAATGCGACTGCACCACCACTATCAGCCGCACAAGGAGGACAAGCCTATGCCATGAACACGGTGGACACGACAACACCACATGGAGCAGCTGGCGAGAACCTTCAGTAGATATTGGCAGTATCATAGATAGGCCATATTAGATTTGATTTATGAACAATTGAATTTCTTTTATAGCAGCTTGTTTTAGACTATTCACTCTAGTAGATCACCAGCTCCTTAAATTTCGAGGACGAAATTTGTTTAAGGGGGGAAGAGTTGTCAACCCCTTGACCAAAAATTTTCTCGAATATTTTTATTTATTTGAAACTATTTTTATTTTGTCTCATACATAAATGTTATGGGTATACTTTTGCTTTGCATTAAAAACCAATAGAGGACCAATTGATAATAAATCCCTTGGCAGGGACCTAAGTGTAAACCTTTCAAATTTAAATAGGTTATGCCCACAGCCACCTGGTGGTTAAAACAAAATCTCTATTCATCAAAACCTCTGTTTTCGAATAGAGTTCAAGTTCAAATAGGAATTTTTAAATCCCAAGCCTTGAGGAGTCGATCTAGTATCTAAATTTGAATTGAATTCAAATTACTTCATCAGGATAAACCCATAGTCCTAATTCAAATCGAGCATGGATTTGAATTCCCAGCGCATTGGTATGCACAGGATCAAATGAAACCTTTTGAATCCCTTGTTTTCCCTTGAGCTCATCCAATCACCTGTGTATATATATATGGCAATTCTTCTACTTTCCCTCTGAGAAACCCTAAGCAGACCTCTCGAACATCATCGCAGGAGCAGAACAGCCAAGGGAGGACTAAGGAACCATCCCATCTTGACAGCTGCAAGTACAGGTATTCCTAAACCCCTCTTGAACATCTAGTTATTGCCTGTGCTCGACTTAATGCCTAAAAGACTTTAGATTTCGATATATGGTGAAGAACTAGGAGAGGATAGGAGTATGCTCTTTTTGGTTTGTTGTTTTGCTCAACCTAACGTCCTAGATCTAATAACCTTTATCACTTGCTAGCCTATCCCCTGCATTGCACAGCAGACCCTTCACTGCCATCTGCATATCCACTTGGATTCACAGCCCTGCAGTTGTCAAACCCTACACCTTAGGATGTCCTATATGGCTTCATAGGTAAAGGATATTGGATGTCCTTGCACCTTTCAGTTAAGGCTTACATCATAGGTTATAGATACAGGACTCTAGGATACTATCAGGATCAGATTATGAAGAAGGTTTTTTTTTTTGTGTTTGTATCAAGAGTCCTATGGGTGCAAACCTCTCTATACACAGATATATATATATATATATATATATATATATATATATATATATATATATATATATATATATATATATATATATATATATCGGGTCAGCTTCAGGATAAGGGGTTGAATGACATGTCACAGGAAAGCAGGATCCCAGAGTATATATAAATAAATGAGGACCTTATACACGAGTTTTACACAAGTAAATACATGTGGAGTATCTGACACCAAGCTTTAGATTGTGGTATCAATGCTAAACACACATGACCTGTCCCTGGTACCCGACTCCATGCTGGGTATGACCATCAATACTTTTCAGAGTACCCCAAAGTCATGGGAAGATCTTGAACCAAGACCCTGTCAGTAAGGGAAACCTGTCCTTGCCAATCCTGTGTTAGAATAGGTACACTGCATACCTGGAATCAGGGGAGATAGGTAGATTTTAGGAAGTCTGACCTACACTTGCATAGGTTCAGATGTCTGATACTATATCCTACCATCCCATAGGCTAAAACATAGGAATTTGATCTAAGCAATAAGAGACCATATCTCATTTAACCCAGGAATACCCCTGAGAATTGTCAGAGATCAGTCGAAGACATGAAGTTCAGTATTGGAATTCCTGGGACAACTCTGGAAGGCCTCAATTGTATCAGTCCTGTGACTGATGTAGCAGTTGTGGAAGTCTGCTACATTGGTTTGAAATGTTATGCACAAAATCTTCACTTTACATTAACATACTTAACCAATGCTATCATTCTTCCTGAGATGGCTCAAGATTTGAGTCAGGGTACACATGAGAGAATATACGTGCTGCACATCTAATGGGCAAGGCCAGTTGGTAGCAGTGGTTTACCTAGGAAGGGAACCTTAGGTGCTGATCATCTAGGATTTGATCCTGTTAGAGCTCCATGTCCTATTAAGAACTATTTTAGATCAATTAAAAACATGATCTATATGGATGGACAGGGCACCACAAAGGTATTTGCTCGGTTACAGATTCCTGGGTTGGCCAATCTAGACTGGTACCTACAAATACCAGTGATACACATCCAAGCCTGCTGGTGGTATAGAGAGTCCAGGTTGGGGATGTTAAGGAGTGGCAGTAGAGACTTGCTACATCAAAAAATATGGGGTTAAATGATCCTGACACACTGTCTAGAGATATACCAGAGTACTGGGTCTATATGATTCAGTCCTTTGTTGTTTAAATTGCAGGGGAGTCAAATACAGAAGCATACAATGGGTGGTTCTATTCTAGGGACTGTTGTGTGTACCTAGTATTGTAGCTAAGACACAAACCTGTAAATGGATCCTGAATGCATCAGTAGGCACCCAGGGTTCTTGAGTACCAAATACTCTAGTATAGTAAATTATTGAAGGGCAATAGAGTACACCATAGGAAATGGTATCAGGGAAGGGGATAGTCAATGACAGATAGAAAACCAGTATAGGCCCACTAGAGTTCCCTCTTGCATAAACCCTGTGAGAACATCTAGGGGTATAGGGATAAACCAAATTAAGATAGACATGCCAAGTAGGGGACCAAGTTCACTTAGTTAGTAAAAGGGATTCATTTTGAACTAAGTCAAGAGAAGTAAATAATCATTATTGACTTCAAGCTATCTATTAACACTATGTACATGCTTTAAATAGGTTAACTGGACTTGATTCAGCACTTGAACCTTACCAGTAGCTCAGGACCTAAGGCAAGTATACCTTGCCTTCCTCTACAGTTTTACTTACATGCAGTTCCTTTTATTTTTCAGTCATTTGATTATTTATGGACATGTGCTTTTCGTGTTATTTTCTGTGGAGTTGTTTTTATAGCCGTGTTCATGTTTGGCCTTGTGTTTTGTGCTTGGAGGCTCTCACCAGTACCTTGCTTGAGTCATATCATAGAACGAGTGCGTGTAGTGAACTGCCATAGCCTTGATTATCGTTGTACACAACCAGAGAGTCCACATTCGGGACGAGGGTTGTTTGGTGCACCAGAGAGTCCACACACGGGACGAGGGTATTTGTCGTGATCATTGGTAAACCAGAGAGTCCACACTCAGGACGAGGGTTGACCAATTACACCAGAGAGTCCACACACGGGACGAGGGTGTCTTGCCGTGAGCTAGCCAGAGAGTCCACACTCGGGACGAGGGTTAGTGCTTAGTTCAAACCAGAGAGTCCACACTCGGGATGAGGGTTTGGTTCTTCCATTGATCTCATGTTTCGTTCATCCGGCAGTTCATTTATGCATAGTTGTTCTAGTGTTCGTGTTCGTGTTCATGTGTTCGTATTCGTGTTTGTGTTCGTAGCCATTGTCTTGTTCTTATTCTTTCTTGTTTATTTCTCGTGCAAGATAAAACTGCTAGATAGGCATGTATATTATGTATCTTACTATGTCCTCTGAGGACCTGATGATCTCCTCAGGTTAGCCGAGTTTGAGTCGGGAGCAGACGAGTGGATTGAGTTAGCTTCAGATCACGGCGCTTTGCAGTTGAGGTTACTTGGTTAGCAGGTTGTACTCAGTTGGTTCATTTCTTGTATTTCTCTATTTTTCGTCGACTGGTAGTAGATTTGTGCCCACCGGACGTAACATTGATTTTGGATACATTCAGTTTATATTCATTATTGCTTAGTTTTATGGATATTCATTGATCTTGATTGTGTCTTGATTATTCTGTGGATGAGATATAGATTTTCCCGTGATTATAGATTCAGTGACTTGTGAGTATAGACAGCGTTCTACCGCCGACACTGCGTCGTAGGCTGGGATTGGACATGCTTCGTATCCGAAAAGCGGGTGCGGGTCGTGACACGGACCATAAAAGCCTGAAGTATGTCTTTAAGGAGCTGAATATGAGGTAACGCAGATGGCTGGAACTCATGAAGGATTTTGATATCAATTTGCAGTACCACCCTAGGAAGGCGAATGTGGTAGCAGATGCTCTCAGTCGATATCATGTTGCTATATTTCTTACTATGGACCGACATTTTTTGGAGGATCTTGAGAGCTTGGGGATCGAGATTATTCTTTCAGGAGTTGGAGGAAAGCTGATGCACATGCAGATACAGTCAGGACTGTTAGAGAAGATCAAGAAGGCCCAGTTTCTTGATGAGGGACTCTGATGTCTTAGAGGCCAGGCAGAGGCAGGATTGCTCGACGACTTCACTATTGCAGCGGATGGATCCCTGAGGCACGGGAACCAGTTGTGTGTGCCCAAAGATTTACGGAAGGAGGTGATGCAGGAGGCCCACCAGTCGCAATATTCTATTCATCCTGGGTCTACAAAGATGTACAAGGATCTGCGAGAGTATGTTTGGTGGTATGGGATAAAGACAGGTTGCCATATTTATTTCCAGATGCCTTGTGTGCCAGCAAGTCAAGGCAGAGCACCAGAGACCAGCAGGATTACTCCTGCTTTTATCTATTCCGGAATAGAAGTAGGAGCATATCACCATGGACTTCGTCTCTGGTTTATCGCGTACAGACTGACGAAGCCTTTACCTATTTCCAAATGCTATTTGGGTTATCGTGGACAGACTGACGAAGTCTGCTCATTTTATTCCGTTCAAGGTTGGGCTATCGACCGAGAAGCCTGCAGACCTCTACATGCGGTAGATTGTACGGATTCACGGGGTACTGGTGAGCATTGTTTCAGATAGGGACAGCCGCTTCACATCACACTTCTGGAGGAGTCTACAGCTGAGCTCGGGTTCGCAGTTGAAGTTCAGTACCGCCTACCACTCACAGACGGACGGGCAGTCCGAGAGGACCATTCAGACATTGGAGGATATGTTACGCGTTTGCGCACTTGATTTCAACGGTTCGTGGGAGGGTCACTTGCATCTAGTAGAGTTTGTCTATAACAACAGTTATTAGATTAGCATCGAGATGACACCGTTCGAGGCATTGTATGGGCGGAGATGTCGCACACCTTTATCTTGGGACGACGTTGGAGAGAGGGCTTTGCTTGGGCCAGAGATGGTGGTAGACTCAGCTGAGAAGGTCAGACTGATCAGAGAGCGTCTCAAAGTTGCGCAGGATAGGCAGAAGCACTGGACGGACAGCAGCAGACGGCCACTGGAGATCGCGATTGAAGATAGAGTGTTCCTGAAGATCTCGTCGACTAGAGACGTCATTCGCTTTGGCAGAGGCGGGAAGCTCAGTCCGAGATTCATCGGGCCTTTCGACGTGATGGTACGGATTGGCGAAGTGGCGTATCGACTAGCGCTTCCAGCCAACTTGGAGGGAGTGCACGATGTTTTCCACGTGTCCTAGCTTCGACGCTACATTCCAGACCCGAGCCATATGGTGGACTATTCAGAGCTAGAGGTGGGTCCGAGCTTGACTTATGAGGAGCAGCCAGTGGAGATCCTTGATCGTAGGGAGAAGCGCCTGCGGAACCATACTATTCCACTTGTCCGCGTCATATGGAGACACCACTCTCCGGGAGAGTCCACATGGAAGCGCGAGGACGAGATGCGAGAGCGCTATCCTAGCTTGTTTGCTTGATTGTATTCTAGTGTTCAAAAAATCTGATTTCAATAAATGACTTGTGTTTGAATCTCTTTGGTGATTTTTGGGACTTATTTTGTGGTTTTCGAATTTCGAGGACAAAATTTTTTAAGGAGGTGAGATTTGTAACTCCACCTCCCTATTTTAAGAAATATTTTAAAATCATTTCAAATAATAATAAGTTGTTGATTGAAAGTTTCAAATAATAAGTTTAGTTTTAAATAATAAATATTGTGATCTATATTTTTGGAGGGAAATAATTTTAGGAGCAGAAATTCAAATTTGAAAGTTTGTTATAACTAATTTAAGTGGTCCCCATTTTTTTTGAATCTCCTAAACAACCTTTATAACTGATTTTCGATCAGTTATGTAATAAGTGAAAAGGGGGAGGGCTCATTTGCAAGTTTGCCATTAGGTGGGGGGACTTTCTTGTAAAAGTTATATTATATTATATAGCAGCTGAGGAGAGAGAGAGAGAGAGCTACTTATTTGTTTCCAATTCATTCTCTTCCCGATTCTTCAGAGCTCTTCCCCAATTCTGAGCTCAGCCCTAAATCCGACGACGACCACCACGGTGACGACGACGACCACGACGACGATGGTGATGGCGACGATTCCGGCGGCAAGTCTCCACCCCCACGGCTACAACGTCTAGGCGAGCTCTGTTTCCCGAGCGACGGCGGTGGAGTTTCCATCTCCAGCGACCAATTCCCGAGCGACAGCAGTTGAATTCCAGCTCCGTAGCGATCTTCTCGAGGAGCTTCGATCAACTCCCCTTTCCTCAAAGCGTGCGGATCGACGATGACGGGTCTGATCTATGACTCCTAGGTGGATCGACGGCGACACAGAGAGTCGGTAAGATTAATGAATTTCAATTTATTTTCCATGAGTTTTCGGGAATTTGAAGTTCGAATCATTTTAGATCAATTGGATCCTTGATCTCTTCGTTTCTCATAGATCCTTACATATATTTTTCAGATTTGATCAACTTATTTTGAGCCGATATCCTGTACAAATTCAAATCCTCAAACTCAGATTCGGTAAGTAATTGATTTCAATTTAACATTTTTGAATTTCTGAGTTCAATCAAAATATCGTAGTCTGGAATTGGATTGATGAAGCAATCAGTAGAAATCTGAGCAATTTCTACATTTTCTTTGATTGTGGAAACAAAGGAGTTCAAGAATCAGTTTGTAAGCCGCTGATTGCTATGTGCTTGACGTTTTGTCCAAGTCAGGGACACAGCAGTGAACGGGACACGTTAGGCCGTGTCTGCTTCGTGAGAGTGTCTTGATTCCATCTGGACTCATCACCATCAGGTACTAATATGTCATCTGTGTATACTCTTGTTTAATCAATAGTGAGTAATGGAGTTTTGAAAAACTCCTAAATTTCTACTTTTTTTAAATTTGGTACTATTTTTTTTTATTTTGTATTGTACGTCGCGCGCAAAATTTTATTTTTTTTGAAATTGCTCGACGAGTGCGAATATGTGCGAGCGTACATATTTTTTTGAAAAATATTTTTCTATTTTTATAGTTTCAAAATAATATATGTAATAATTATTTTTAGCTATCGTACCAAAATTTCCAAGTTTATGATTTTATTTTTGAAAAGTCTTTCATTTATACAGTTATAATAATAAATAATATTCTTATAAAATGGTATGCTAGAAAATTATATTTATGTAAATATTATTTGTGCATACATATATATATTTCATAATTATTTATTAGTTCATTTTAAATAATAATGTAATTTTCAAAATTATTATTATTAGTATTTTTGGAAAACATATTTTGAAATTATTGTGGCAATTTAAATCTTGATTTGATTTTATGGATTTATTTAAATAGTTAAATTAATATCTATATTTAAATGTTGATTTATCTTATTTGATTTTAAACTAAAAGATATAATGTGATTATATTTAAATTGATTTAGATTTGGATTTAAATTTTTTGAATGGATTTAAATCAATAGATGAATTATCTAAGGAGATTTAAACCACCCTAGTCCTTATCCTAATGGGATTCCCACCTCCTAAAAAGGAGAGGTACTTGCCCTCTTTTTTCATGAATTCTCCACAACCATCCACAAAAATCCTCCACCACCACATCATTGCGTGCATCGTATCCGTGTCCGTCCTCTTGCCACTCATTATATTTCTATTTTATTACAAATACAGTGATCTCTTTTCCGCGTTGGACAACCTCGAACGCCAACCCATCCCGTGTCTCGGAGGATACTTCACCCGACCCCTGATTCCACATGGCCACTGCCCGGCTTCGTCCCCTACGATAACACCGTCATCCCATCCATCATCATCCCCGACCTCGAGCAGTAGCCCGCTGCCTCCACCACCATTCATAGCAGCCCCCATCATTGTCGCCTCCCTAACCACCACGACACCGCCACTACCACCAACTACAATGCCGTCGTTCCCGGCCAGTGACCTCCCTGCCAACAGTCAGAATTACCCCGTCGTCATTATCACCACCCTAACACCGTACCCCCGACTAGCCAACAACCAGTCCGACCCGACCGTAGCCTCGCCACCACCATCACCACTCCTTTTCGACACCCGACTACCCCGCAACCGCCGTTGCCACCATTATTCGACACCACGGCCAAAAACTCCCCCGGCCAACCAAACCTCCTCCGGCCACCTTGGTCGAGTGCCACCACCGACAGCCCAAATCCCCAAAATAATGACAAAGGAAAACACCACCACCACCACCACCACTAACCAGACCGCCGGTCCCCATGCCCATTCGCCGCCACCAGAGCCGTGCCACGACCGCCGGTGAGCTACCCCAGGCCCGCTCCATCCTCCGCAAACAAGGCGGCCGCTCCGATCACGGTGGCCGCGATATCCCAGCAGCCGAACCCCTCCTCTGTCAGGCTGACGTCGAACTTCGACGTCGCCCCACGAGATGCGCCGTCGCGTAATCGTCGTTCCCCAGATCTCGGCGAGCGTGCGGCCTCGGGAGCATCCGTGCCTCCCCACCGCAGGATTGCCTGCCTCCGGTGCCGCGTGGCCTGAAGAAGAGCTCCCCAGCTGTCACGCCCCGACCCGGAATCACCCGAATCATCGTCCTCGCCGGGGGAATGATGCCGCACGAGCCTGGAGTTGCGCTCGTGCAAGGCAAGATGACAAGTCCTCAAATGGTTATCTTTTGATTCGATATTACCAACAAAAGGAAAACAGAATATGCGAAACAATTCTCTTTATTTATATCCGAAACTGAGGTTACAAGGGCTTTCGATAGCCTAACAATATATGCCAAATTGGCTACAACACTCAGGTTCTCTCTTGCCCACAAAGGATTTCACCGTTCCATACATCATGTCTTCTATATCTCGGTCGCATCAATCTTGTTGCATGTCCGAGCGTCAAGCGATCGCACGCTTCAATACGCTTCGGCATTCCAAGCCTTAACGCGCTCAAGCAACGCTTCGTCGCGAGCAATCCATTCCCTGCACCCTGCATGAAGCTGGTGGGGGATCAGTACGTTCGTCCTCGCTTGTACTGATGCAAGGATCTTCTTTCCAAACCGATATTTTAGTATTTGTGTTGAATCATGCAACTTAGCTTATGATCTTGCTATGTTCTCCTTAGGGTCAATTTCATGGCATATTCGAAAGCATAAAGCATGTTAGCATGGCAAGCATGTGATTCAAATTAAAATAGGCAAGCAAACAAGCAATCTCGTATTTGATTCGTGGCGTGACTTCTTACCAAGTCGACGCACTCGCCCTTGCACCGACGCAAGGTGATTGCACCCCATTTCTTCCCTGTCATGTTAAAAGTGCATCTCTAAGCAGGATCTATACGCGGGACGCATATGCGCCTACACTTTCAACCTATCGTTCATTAGCTATATGAAGGCCGTTGGCGTATCCGCGCCGTAATGGACTAAAGGAGTTCTTTACTTTCTTTTCTTTCCTTCTTTTCTTAATATTGGTCGGGCTGCCCAGCATTTAACGGGTGGGTTGCGGTCCCAACAACCGAAATGTTCTTGCTGCATACCATGTCACGACCCGCACCCGCTTTTCGGACGCGAGCACGTGTCCAAGCCCAGCTACGTATCGAACGGACTCCAGCCCGACTCGAATACGTAAACGCTGTCAAGGCTATGGTATACTGCCAAATCATGGCAACAAATCTATATCTCAATCCACAATAAGGATATGAAACATGAATGAACACTATGGGTCGTGGTCTGCAGCCCACTAGCATATATGTCCGATAAGACTCTGAAGGAAATAACAAAAGTCTAAACTGCATCAAGAAACATGATATCTCATGATAAGGAATGTAAAGCACGAACAGAAAATAAACACAATAACGATACCTGAATCCCGCAAGAACCGCAAATCCTCCGCCATCCAGAACTACTAGCTAACTCTATGCAATCGCTAAACCTGAAGAGATCATCAGGTCCTCAGAGGACATAGCAAGATACATAATATACATGCCTATCTAACAGTTTTATCATGTACAAGAAAATAAGCAAGAAAGAACAAGAACAAGACAAATGACTACGAACATGAATACGAATGCGAACACAGACACGAACACTAGAACAACTACGTATAAATGAACTGCCGGATGAACGATAATCTCGAGATCAATGGAAGAAACCAAACCCTCATCCCGAGTGTGGACTCACGGGTTTGAACTAAACACTAACCCTTGTCCCGAGTGTGGACTCTCTGGTTAGTACTAACCCTCGTCCCGAGTGTGGACTCTCTGGTTAGTTCACGGCAAGGCACCCTCGTCCCGAGTGTGGACTCTCTGGTGCAAATACTACATCCTCGTCCCGTGTGTGGACTCTCGGATGTAAATACCCTTGTCCCGAGTGAGGACTCTCTGGTGCAAGTCAAGTCAAGTCAAGTCTACACCCTTATCCCGAGCGTGGACTCTCTGGTGCAAATAATCGACATCCTAGTCCCTCGCGTGGACTCTCGGATGTAAACAGATCAAGGAAAACACCCTCATCCCGAGTGTGGACTCTCTGGTGCCAGGGAAACAATGTCAAGGATTTAGCAGTTCACTTACACGTACTCGTTCTATGACACGACTCAAGCAAGGAACTGACGAGAACTCTAAATGTGAAACACAAGGCCAAAACATGAACATGGCTATAAACAATAAAACAACTCCACAGAAAATAACACGAAAAAGCACATGTCCATAAATAATCCAAAGCTGGAAACTGAAATAAAATGCATGTAAATAAAACTGTTGAGGGAGGCAAGGTATACTTGCCTGGAGGTTGCACGCAGATCCAACAAATATATCGCCAATCAACAAGTCAGAAAATCCAAGTCATCACAACTGTCTCCAAAAGCTGAAACAAACATTACCAATATTCTCAGAATAGTCAAATTAGCTAGGATTGCCTGTCCTTAAGTCCAATTCTGGACACATGGGCAAAACGGTAATTTCGGGCCAAAACGATATCCGCCGTTGGACCCGTTTTGCACCGAAAAGTGTGCCAGAGTCAATGGTCTCTAAAGTCGTCAAACTATATGTCTACGGATCCGGTTTTCTGATACGAACCCAACCGTATGTCCAAAGTTGGATTCCGGCGGGCCGTGCACAAAATCACCCGTTGAGTCGGACCGGGGGACCCGCGATACGACAATTTTATCAACTGTCTCAGAATCAGACCAAACTTGGTATACAGGACCAGAAAAATGATACGGTCCTGATGGCGCAAGTTTCATCTCGATCTGACGAGCGTGCACAAAGTAATTGGATAATTTGCAAAGTGCACGATACGGTAAATTTCGACGGATACACATCAAATTCGTCGCGCACACGCGACTGTAGTCCTTTAAAAATGACAGTCACGCTGAGTTGATTAGAACAGAGTCAAAAGTCACGCTCAGTTGATCAGGACAATATTTACAAATTACGCTGAGGAGACAACTTATCATTTGTCAGAGAGTAATTATGACTGACAGCACAACAGTCGAAGAATGTCTCTTCGTATGCCACGTATGCACAGAATTCGAGAGATCACAGCCGTCTATTGCATGATTTTCGAAATCTTCTTCAGCAAGACTCAACCTTCGTCAAGTTGGCATACCAAAAGAGCTTCTTATCATTTAATACGACTGACAAAAGCAATCACTGTCAGAGATTTTGTGTCAGTCGAGGCACGCTGAATCAAGACAGCTGGCTGTCCTATCTCAAGTCTGCGTGTATTTTGAGCTTTCCCTCAAATCTGCGTGGATTCTGAAGTTTTCTTCCTCAAGTCTGCGTGGATTCTGAAGTTTTCTTCACCAAATCTGCGTGGATTCTGA
The DNA here is from genome assembly GCA_029216955.1 of Iris pallida. Lineage (NCBI taxonomy): Eukaryota > Viridiplantae > Streptophyta > Magnoliopsida > Asparagales > Iridaceae > Iris > Iris pallida. Next base: position 201,150 of record JANAVB010016194.1, on the reverse strand, counting down.
AGCTTCCTGCCCCAAGTTTGCATGGATTTTGAAGCTTTCTACCCCGAGTCTGCGTGGATTTCGTCTTCAACAAGTCTGCGTGGATTTTATCAAATTGGAGTACGTGGCAGCCATGCCACTGATCTCTCGCCTGCGTATCCTGTAACTTACACACGACTCATGCATGATCGCCATGTGTCCAACAGTTACAGGCCACGTCCAGTAACTGCTCACAGTCTTGCGTATGTTAAATCCTGCGTGATTTTTAACTAAGCACAGGCTGTGAAGACAGTTATCTTTTCAGTTATTATTTTTGACTCTATAAATAGAGTTCTTTTTCTCATTCATTGTACAGATACATAGTTATCTACTGTCAAAATTTTGAGAGCTTTTCTTCTTCGCATAGTCCAAGGGATAAAGTGATCGTCTTCTAGATCAGATTCCTACAGTTATAATTTTCCCAGATACACAATAAATAAAGGAATTTATTTATGGAAAACAAATTGGCAACTCTGCTGGGGAAAACCATCTCCTCTTCTGAGATGGCAACAACTCAATGCGACACTTCGTCAATCGGCTCGACGAAGAAGGTGATAACGATCCAATTCGATCAACTCGCCTATGAAGAAATGCAGCGGGCTAAGAGTGGTAAGCCCACTACAGCCTCCATCATCACTGCTAAGTCAAAGGGACACTCTGTCTATGTCCCTAAGAATCAGTTGGCAGCCAATGGTGAAGTCTCTGCCACATTGTCTACTCCTAACACTGGCAAGAACTCTACTACAAGCACGCACACTCTTGTGCGCTCGAAGATGACAGCAATCAAAGGTCACGCTGACAGTACTGGCTCTTTAGCCAAATCTGTTCCAGTGTGCAATCTCACATCCAAAAATCACGCTGACAGTACTGGCTCTTTAGCCAAATATGTTCCAGTGTATGTTTCCAAAATTAAAAATCACGCTGACAGTACTGGCTCCCTAGCCAAATCTGTTCCAGCGTACAATTTTAAACCCAAAAGTCACGCTGACAGCACTGGTTCCTTAGCCAAGTCTGTTCTAGTGTGTAATTCTAAAATCAACAATCACGCTAACAGTACTGGCTCCTTAGCCAAGTCTGTTCCAGCGTGTACTTCAAAAGTCAAAAGTCACGCTAACAGCATTGGTTCTTTAACCAAGCCTGTTTCAGCGTGTATTTCATCTAAGAAGAATATCTCTTTAGCTATCTCTTCTTCTTTGCCAAGTTCTACTAGAACTGGGGGTGGTCTTCCACACAAAGTCCCTTCGAAAAGGAATAACTCTTTAGTTGTTTCTTCTGTTCCTGTAGTTTTTACTTCAGGAACAACTTTGACTGACAATTTTGTTAGTCAAAGAAAAGAAGATGGTCTTTTGACTACTCTTCCTTCTGGACATTCTATGTCTCAAAACTTGAATGAGTCTAAGAAGAAACATTCCTTAGTGTCTTCTTCTATGACTTCTTCGAATTGGGCACAGAATCTGTCCATAAAAGAGGGTCTGTTACCAACTCCTAATCAAAGGGATGGTTCAACTCTTCCTTCACTGCAAATATCCAGATCAATGGAAGGAAAACTCCATGTTTCCAAAACTAATATGTTACCTACAACTGATCTAAGAACAAAACTTAACACTTCTGGTGTTAAGAAACCATACCAGTTGGAAACAAGGATAAGAGATCCAGATGCAGAGTATGCAAGAAACTATGTGGCTCATATTAATCATTCTCTATATAATCAAGAGCCATCAAGACCCAAGAACAGGAAATATACTCCTCAATCTTCACAAACAGATTTACGAGAATATCTTCAACAGAAGAGAAGAAGTGATTCTGTGTCAAAGGACCATGCTGAATGTGACTTCTATCCAAGAGTCATAATTCAATACAGATGTCAATCAATGGCTCATGACCATGTTGATCATGAATGTGACTTCCAGCCAAGAGTCACAATGCAATGCAGATGTCAAACAAAACGACAATCTGTCTTCAATCGGATTCAGTGTGAACCTATGCCTGATGAAGATGAGCCTTTGTTTGCTTCTGTCAACATGACCTCCCAGGATACTGGGGGTAGAGCTGATAGTCCAGATGGAGTATATAGAAACACCAGAGCAAGAGTCTTAGCTTCTAGTCAAAGAAATTTGATCTCTGAAGATGATTCTGAATTCCTGGAAGAATCTAACTTCCCACCTCTTCCTACTGGGGGTAGTTCTCCTATAAATGACTTTGATGCACGAAGCAGTGATTCAAAGCATACAACATCCACTAATTCATCAATAATCCCTCGTACAGTCACTACATATATGGTGGATGGGAATACTGAATTGAACAATGAACCTTCCTCTTCGGTGACTCCTCAAGATCAAAGGATTGCTTCTTTGGAACAGCAAATGAAGTCTATGGCTGATACTATGAAGTCGATGTATGAACTTATGACAGCTCGGATGCAAAATCGACAGACTGTACCAGATGCCATACCAACTGACACTGATATGAGTCCAGTACAAGTTTCTCCAGCAGTACAATCCAATACTCCTGGACCAGCTCAACCAAACCCTAGTCTCTCTGGAGCTGGGGGTAGTACTTATAATGCTGTTCCTCCTCCCAACTATTCTCTACAAGTTACAACTCCACAATCTTCTGGAGTTGTTAATAAAGAATTGAGGAATCTCAAAACTCAATTCGAAGCATTCAAACAGAAAGATGGTTTACAAAGGTTAGGCATTAAGCAACCTTATCCGATAGAATGGAAGCAAGTATCATATCCTCCTAAATACAAGCCTCCTACTATCTCATTCTATGATGGAACCACTTCTCCAAGTCAGTTTATTAATCACTTTGAAGTGATGACTGATCAGCTGCAACCAAGCGACGCCCTCCTTACTCGGGTGTTTGTTGGATGTCTCAAGGGAACGGCTTATGAATGGTATAGAAGTCTCCCAGATGGGAGCATTACCTCATTTGTCGGTTTCAAACAGATGTTTCTTGAATGGTTCTATAAAGGGCTCAATGACATGACTATGTCTGCTCTTATTAGAATCAAGCAGAAAAATAATGAAACTACAGAAGAGTACATTGAACGGTTTCGAAGAGAAGCTCTGAAGATGCCTCTTGGAACTCCTGATGCTGTCACCATCGACACGTGCAAATCAAACTTGTTGCCAATCATCAGCATGTGGACAGGATCCACCCAATTCCAAGACTGGCCTTCTTTCATAGTTAGTGCCAAGGCCGCAGAAATTAGTGCTGAAACCTTCAAAGGTTTAGGAGTGCAGATGACTCCCAAAGAAACAGGTCAAGGTACTAACAATAAAAACAATGCTCGCAAAGGAAAAGAAACTCTTGAAGTTAATCTTCAGAACAAAGATGCATCAACTGTTCAAACTTCTCCTATCTCTACAACTCAACAACCAAGAACACCTCGCCCTAAAGAAGAATATTCTTTCGATGATGATGATGTCCTTGGTATCTTTGAATGTCTGCTGACAGGTAATAAGATACAATTACCTGAGATCAAGAAACCTGATGAAGCTGGTAAGACAGATCATCCCAAATACTGCCCATATCACAGAATGCTGGGTCACACAATTCGTACATGTTATGTACTGAAAGGAAAGATCCAAGAAATGATTAAATCTGGAGCTATCTCCCTTACTCCAAAAGAGAAGACCGTCACCTCCAACGTCGTCTCTATGCAATTCGGAGATTTCACTCCTCAACTCCTTGAAAGTGGGATCGTTCCTATTCCCAAGGCAACTCTTGAGATAGTGAATATTCCTCCTCCGCAATCTGAAGGATTAGTGCCAATCACTTTGGAAACAGGAGAAATCATGTGGATTCATCCTGATCTAGTGGCAGATTTTGAATCTCCTCAAAAGACTACTTCTCGAAAGTCCAAGAAGGCTGGAAAGATTAAGTCATGTCATATGACGTCTCTTGGATCTATCTTTGACACAGAGCCAAAAGAGAAAGAAGAAGCACTTGCTGGTGCTACTCGAACGGGGAAACCTTATCTAAAGGATTATTCCAAGAATCCTGCGGATACTCTTGATATCCCTCCAGCTGATAAAGATGCTCCTAATGTTCCTCCTGAAGAAGAATCATCCATTGTACCTGTTCCTTCAACTACACCAGTCGAACCTGCTCCTTCCAAGCCTACAGCTCTTGAGAAAGGCAAACAACAGGCTCGGTTTGATAAGCCAATCAAGAAGTCCCCTCCTTTTGGACTTCAGAAGCCTTATAACTTCGATATTCTAGCTCAACTTGCTAATACTCCAGCTAGAATGTCCCTCTTTGAACTTCTACGTCTTTCCAAAGAGACTCGAGAGACGTTAAGTGAAGCACTTCTACAGGCTGACTCTTGTCTTGCACAATTGAAGAAGCCAGATGCAGAACCTGCCACTTGCTTACATTACAACAGTGTATTGGAGATTATCCCAAATATCACCTTTTTACAAGACGACATGCTATTGTAGGATAATCGACATGATCGGCCTCTCTACTACACTGGTTATATCGATACGATGAAGATAGATCGTATCCTCATTGACCCAGGGTCTGCTATAAGCATAATGCCAAAGAGTCTGTTGGATGAACTAAAAATCCCTCTTCACAAGCTCTCTAAGACAGTTACTACTATCTTGGGATTCAATCAAAGCCGAAGCGAGCCTTTGGGAAAGATTCATCTGAAGCTTCAGATAGGCGATTTCAGATCCAAAGTCACTTTCTATGTGATTGAGATCGTGGGATCCTATAATCTTCTTCTTGGGAGGCCCTTTCTTCATGAAAATAATGTGGTGCCTTCTACTCTTCATCAGTGTTTTAAGTACATTGATAGCAATGGAAGAGTACAAAAAGAAGTTGCTGATATAAATCCCTTCCATGGGGTTGAAGCTTATTTCAATGATTCCCGAATGTACAAAGAAGAGTATACAAGGGTCATACAAGCTATGGAGAAAGAGGATGCACAAAGTGAGACTTTAATAATCCCTGTTAAAGGTCGAACTACTCAGCAACAATCTTCCAAACCCTCTGGAGAAGGTTCTTTCATCATTCCAGTGAATGGACGGATCTCTCCGTTACCTCAGTCGTCTGCTCAAGACACAATAATCATTCCTGTCAGTGGGCGTACTACAGTTCCTGTATCTTCACAGGGTACTCTGCTAATTCCAGTTGGAGGGCGGATTACTCTTCCATCTCAAGCTTCAAGGGAGCTCACCTCTTCTGAGCCATTTGTTATCGATCTTAATCGAAACAAAGCTTCTTCTCATTCTTCTTCTTCCCCTTTAGTCATTGACTTGGCTAAGATCTCTAAGGCTCAGCCTTCTCCCAATGTAAATATTGCTGCTTTTATATTTAATGAAAAGTCTCCATCTTTGCAGTACGCTGATGTGTGTAATTATGTTCATAGTTATTTACATTTGTTAGATGACTTGAACATAATAACCATTGGAGTTGTACAGACTGTTCATACAGATGTATCCCTAGAACCTATACAATCTTCATACTTTCTAGTTCCCAGCAGAAAGCCAGAAGATATTCCAATATTCTTCTACAAAGGGCCTCAAAGTCCTTCTGATTTAGAAGATGATGACAAAAATGATGATACTGAAAGATTACAACTACGTCGTTATAGTCAGCAATCTAAAGACATCATCAAAAATATGGGCTATGACTTCAGGGCTGGCCTCAATAGTAGAAAAGGAAGAAAAATGCCTGTTCGTATTCCTCCTCTGAAATATAGAAGGACTAAATACGGATTGGGCTACATTGCTCCTACTCCTTTTATCAATATTGTTCTTGAAGATCCCGAATCTGACGAAGATAAGAGATCTGATTCTTCAAGTACCACTTCTTGGGATTCTGATACAAGTATCAGTGACTTCTACTGCAACCTTCTGTCTTCCAATATGGTTTCCATTGACCATTCTGAAGAAAGTAGTGAATACGTAGAAGAGTTTGAAATCTCACCTGAATCAGAACAATGGGCCCAAAGGTTAGATAATCAATAGGAGTTCCGTTTCGAGCAAAAAGAACCTCCGATTGAAGACAAACTTGTTCAAATAGATGTTGGTGAAGAGGGATCTTCCAAACCAATATTCATCAGTGAAAGTCTTTCAGAAACTGATAAGCAAGACATGATCAAACTCATTCGTGACTACATCGACGTCTTCGCTTGGAGTTATGAAGATATGCCAGGACTTGATCCACAAATTGTAACTCACAAGCTCAATATCTTGCCGAATGCTAAACCGGTCAAACAACAACAGCGACGATTTTGTCCAGACATTATGGATGCAATTGAAGCTGAAGTCAATAAACTCATAACCTCCGGGTTTATTAGAGAGGAACAACATCCCGATTGGGTGGCTAACATAGTTCCTATCCTTAAAAAGACTGGCAAGATCAGAGTATGCATAGACTTCCGCGATCTCAATGCGACATGTCCTAAAGACGAATTCCCTCTACCAATCACTAATGTCATGATTGATAATACCTGTGGATTTGAACGGATGTCATTCATGGACGGGCATTCTGGGTACAATCAGATTAAAATATTTCTAGACGACGAGAAGCACACTTCTTTCAGAACGCCGATCGGTACATACTGTTATACAGTTATGCCATTCGATCTCAAGAATGCAGGAGCAACTTATCAACGAGCTATGAGCACTATATTCCGTGAACATTTGCGAAAAACAGTCGAATGCTATGTTGATGATATTGCAGTCAAAAGTCGACAAAAGGAGGATCATATCCAAGATTTAAAGACTATATTTGATCTAATGCGTAAGCATCAATTAAAGATGAACCCTACTAAGTCCTTCTTAGGTGTCTCTAGTGGTAAATTTTTCGGCTTCGTCATTACCTCTAAAGGTATACACGTGGAACCCGAGAAGATCAAAGCCATCCAAGAGATGCGTCCTCCACGCACCTTAAAAGAGCTACAAGGATTTCAAGGAAGGATCGCTTATATCAGGAGATTCATCTCTAATTTATCAGGACGCTGCAGACCATTCAACAAACTTATGAAGAAATGTGTTTCTTTTGTCTGGAATGATAAATGTCAGAAAGCATTCGATGATATAAAACAATATCTGATGAGCCCTCCAGTATTGGTACCTCCCGTTTCAGGAATTCCATTTCTCCTATATACTCGAACAATGAGTCATTTATTGGGTGTATTACTCGCTCAAAAGAATCAAAATGGTCATGAACAAGCCATCTACTATCTCAGTCGTACTATGACCGGAGCTGAACCTCGATATTCACCGGTCGAAAAAGAATGTCTAGCCTTGATGTTCGCTGTTCAAAAGACACGACATTATATCATTGGCCAGACTATTCATGTCATCTCCAGGATCAATCCTATACGGATCATGATGAAGAAAACCAGTGTTTTGAATTCTCGATTAGCTAACTGGGGAATCCTACTTGCTCAGTATGACATGCATTATATTCCTCAGAAGTCAGTCAAAGGACAAGCTTTAGCTGATTTTCTGGCTGCTCATTCAATTCCAGAAGATTCAAAACTCTATGACGAAATTCCAGATGAAGTCCTAGATTCAAACCAAATTACTGAAGAAGATCCTACTTGGCGTCTATTCTTTGATGGAGCTTCAAGGATAGGTCCTAATGGTGATATTGTCGCTGGAGTTGGAATCGTTCTTGTATCGCCAGAAGGTCTTGCTATCCAAAGAGCTTATTCTCTCGATCAACCGTGTTCAAACAATGTAGCTGAGTATAATGCATTACTCATTGGTCTTCAACTCGCTAAATATCTAAATATTCAACATTTGGAGGCGTACGGAGACTCTAAACTCATTGTCAATCAGATAAGGGGTACTTATGAAGTCCGCCATCAAGATCTGGTTCCTTATCATAGATCAGCTATAACTATGGCTTCTTCGTTCGAAGAATTCTTCATTAAACATGTTAGGCGAGCATGTAACACAGAAGCTGATGCTCTAGCTAATCTTGCAGTGGTGTTGGCTATCCCAATTAGACGACAACAAATGATTATTGTTCGCAATCGAGAATTATTTCATCTTGAAAATAACCTGACCCTAGGACTTCCAGTTGACATTGAAGAATCAATATCTCATGACATCAATACAACAAGAGGATTTGGATTTAGTCGTAAATCTTTATCATCTTCATCTGATTCCAGCATAGAATTCATCTTCAGTAATTCGGCCGAGAATCAAAATACGGATAAAGATTGGAGACTTCCTTTCTTAGATTTCGTATTGTATGATATCCTTCCGGATGATCCGAGTGAGGCAGCATCTATCAGACGACGATCACTCCGATTCTATCACAATCATACAACAAAGACCTTATATCGTCGAGCTTATGATGGTTTACTTCTTCGATGTATTGTCGGTGACGAGGCTCAACAAATTATTCGCGAAGCACATAATGGAATTTGTGGAGCACATCAGCCTGGACCAAAACTTCAAGACCGTATTCGACGTATGGGTTATTATTGGCCCACTATGGTATCAGACGCCATCGAATATGCAAAGAAGTGTAAAGCTTGTCAAATCCATGCAGATTTTATTCATTGACCTTCAGAATTTCTACATCCGATGACAGCATCATGGCCCTTCGAAGATTGGGGCATGGACATTATCGGCCCGATCAATCCGCCGCCATCCAAGGGTCATCGGTTTATTCTCGCAATAACCGATTACTTCTCCAAATGGGCCGAAGCCATTCCTTTGTCTGAAGTTAAGACGTCTAATGTCATCAGCTTTATTAAGCATCATGTCATCTACAGATTTGGTGTTCCTCGACGCATTATTCATGATAACGGACCACAGTTCGTCAGTCAGAAGTTTACTCGATTCTGTGACGATCACCGGATCAACAATGTGGCTTCTACTGCATATAATCCGGCAGCTAACGGATTAGCAGAAGCTTTCAACAAGACCATCATCAAACTCCTAAAGAAGTTTGTCTCTACTAACAAACGTAATTGGAGTGAGAAGCTCGGTGAATGTTTGTGGGCTTATCGCACTACAGTTCGTAATGCTACTAAATGTATACCCTTCTCTCTGGTGTTTGGTTGCGAAGCTGTTCTTCCATTAGAGATTCAAATTCCTTCTTTAAGGATAGCAATTGCTAATGAACTCACTGCTGAAGATACTGATCGTCTTCGACTTCAAGAATTAGAAGCTCTGGATGAAAAGCGATTATCTGCTCAACAGAATATTGAATTCTATCAAGCTAGAATCTTAAGAGCTTTTAATAAGAAAGTCAGAGTTCGATCGTATCAAAAAGGAGAGCTTGTTCTAACAGTCAGACGTCCTATGACTATGACTCATATGAGCAAGGGCAAATTTGACACAAAGTGGGAAGGACCCTATATTGTGAGCAGAGTTTTCTCAAATGGAGCTTATCAACTCTCAGAATTGGATGGTCGAAAAGTTTTGATGCCTATTAATGGCAAATTCCTTAAAAAGTACCATGTATAAATGTAAATGCTTGTAATCATCAGACAGTTTCATGTTTAGAAATAAAATTTTTATTTTATTCATGAATGATGATACATGATATTAAGGAAGATCACTATCATCTTTTTCTACATTTGGACGTGGGCCACTGCCATCCTTCTCGAAAACATGATCAGCAAAAGAACCGAGGACCTCCTTGCTGGAACCCACGAGGAACTTGCAAGCGGCCATTCTCATGGCTTCTTCTTCTTCTTCAGTCCTTCCTGGTTCGAGCAGGAAGTCCAGAATATCCCTTGGTGGCTTGGGTGCAGACGAACCTTCGCCTGCTTCCTCCTTCTTCGATTGAACTGGATCAGCAGGGTGTTCTTCAGTACCTTTCTGAATCTTCATGGCAATTCCAGCTTTCTTGGATGCTTCTTCAGACGACATTTTTTCTTGTCAGATTTCTGCTATATTTATAGGCAGAAGTTCCTCAAATAATGAAGCGTCACATTCATCCGACGATTCATACGTTCATTAATACTTGACGGTTCAACCGTTCATTTATTGCATTCATTCGACGGTTCATCCGTTCAGCATTTCCTAAACGGTTCGTCCGTTCATAATCTTCTATCAATTTATTAAGTGGGGATTCGTTATTGATCACGTTTTCATAACCTCTGAATCAATTCCGAATCTACTTGCTCATTTGTCATTTTTGACCTCTGTATAGAAATCAATCTATTTTCTTTTGAGTTCCTACATATTATCACGTCCATAATACCTCTGATAATATCATATACTCTAAAACAGAAAAGAAGATTTCATTATCTATCATGTCCACAATTCATCCACAAATACAAATCTTTGAGCATAGAAGAATTATCATTTCCATTCTCATTTCACCACAAAAAGTCTATTACATTTTCTTAGACTTTCTTACAAATCATAATGGAAATCTATTACAATCTTGGATTTTCATTCTACACCACAACAATAACCTAATAGAGATCTATCTTCTTCTTTGGATCTTCTCCGTCGGACCTTCTCCGTCAGGTTCGTTGTTGGTGGCAGTTCCTGACTGTCTGGGTCCCAGTCACGACCAGATCAGCAGGAATCAAACTCTGGTCTTCTCTCTCAGACGAGAGGAGAACCACAGAGTATGGCAGCCCGAAGTCGTGGTGCTGCTAATACAACTGGTGGATTAGGAGCGACCTTTCAGAGGAGACAGGAATGTATCCAACCTTGGGATACAATTCCTAGTTCTCCCGTGAAAGGAACTCTACTACCCGATTTCTCGGGGTAGAGTTGACTCCACCATCCAACTCTCGTGTATAAAGGCTCTTCCTACCATCTGAGAAAGACCCTTCTATCCCACGAAGAGTTCTGAGTTGTCTGATGTACGCGTCAAAAGCGTATGAGCTCCCTGATGTAGGTGTCAGCAGGATATTCTCCACAGCATCTACATCACCAATGCCAGTTCTGAAGAAAATTTTCAACTGAGCTTCTGCAGAGAACAGCAAGGAAGAAGAGAATTAATCAACAGAAATGTCATTTAGCACACACTGGCTAGTCAAGCGTGCATTTTTCAGTCAGAAACATAAAAGCCTATCTTCAACAGCAACAAAAATGGTATGCGGACTTACCATCAACTTTGGTGCTAAGGATTGGCAAACCCATGTTTGATACAGTGTGCAGAAATCGAACATTAGAAAACATTGCTTTCCTGTTTGAGAATGAAATCTCCCAAAAATTTCATGCTCAGAGAAGAAGAAGAAAAATAGGAGATGAGTATCTGTGAAACTCATCTATCTATTTAAATGACAAAGTACAAACCTATTTTTGGAAAAGATCCACGTAAATAGCGCTCATAAATTATGGAATGAGTGTCACGTGTGCTTTGGAAGACAGCGCAGCATTGGAAACAGTCAAAGAATGCCACTTAATATTCTTCATTAATGCACGCTGTTCAAACACAAAAGTTGTACTACATTCTTCAAGACAGGCACTGATGGCCTTACAAAAGACAAAACAAAAAGAGTGCAACATTTTCAAAAGCATAAAAGACACGCTCTATTTTGCAGAGCGGCTAAGCTTGGCGCCTAGTTCTTCTACGCTCTTGACCCCTATATGGTGTAACAGAGCCTTCAACATTTCACGCTGCTCTGCAAGGCTACGTCCATCAGAAGAAGATGAGCCATCCAAGCCAAAATAGCTCAAGAAATTCTTGGCTAATTGCATGGGATCGTCTTTGAACTCGAAAACCAGAGGCTCCGGTTCTTTACCCTCAAAAGTGGGATCACCATGGGAACAAGAGCCTAACTTGCGTGCTTCTTCCTCAGCTTTCTCCTTTGGTGTCATGTTGACGTAAGATGAAGATTAAATGAATCCTCTCCCTGTTTATATAACAGAGCTCGCCGGCGGTTCATATTCCACCATGAATTGGATGCAATCAGTCTCGGAGAACGAAGAGTCATTATGACATTTAATAAGTTCATTTGGATGTTTTCAAAGAACTTCGAAGTCTTTTCGACTTCCGAAAAATTTGAAGTCATCTCAGCGTGACTGATTTCATTTTATCATCTTATTTTCAAAGTATTTCGAAAATTTTGAAGTCTTTTCAATTTTTCGAAAACTTTGAAGGGGGTCTTGTAGGCCTTTAAAAATGACAGTCACGCTGAGTTGATCAGGACAGAGTCAAAAGTCACGCTCAGTTGATCAGGACAATATTTACAAATCATGCTGAGGAGACAACTCATCATTTGTCAGAGAGTAATTATGACTGACAGCACAACAGTCGAAGAATGTCTCTTCGTATGCCACGTATGCACAGAATTCGAGAGATCACAGCCGTCTATTGCGTGATTTTTGAAATCTTCTTCAGCAAGACTCAACCTTCGTCAAGTTGGCGTACCAAAAGAGCTTCTTGTCATTTAATGCGACTGACAAAAGCAATCACTGTCAGAGATTTGTGTCAGTCGAGGCACGCTGAATCAAGACAGCTGGCAGTCCTATCTCAAGTCTGTGTGTATTTTGAGCTTTCCCTCAAATCTGCATGGATTCTGAAGTTTTTTTCCTCAAGTCTGCGTGGATTCTGAAGTTTTCTTCACCAAATCTGCGTGGATTCTGAAGCTTCTTGCCCCAAGTTTGCATGGATTTTGAAGCTTTCTACCTCGAGTCTGCGTGGATTTCGTCTTCAACAAGTCTGCGTGGATTTCATCAAATTGGAGTACGTGGCAGCCATGCCACTGATCTCTCGCCTGCGTGTCCTGTAACTTGCACACGACTCATGCATGATCGCCATGTGTCCAACAGTTACAGGCCACGTCCAGTAACTGCTCACAGTCTTGTGTATGTTAAATCCTGCATGATTTTCAACTAAGTACAGGCTGTGAAGACAGTTATCTTTTCAGTTTTTATTTTTGACTCTATAAATAGAGTTCTTTTTCTCATTCATTGTACAGATACATAGTTATCTACTGTCAAAATTTTGAGAGCTTTTCTTCTTCGCATAGTCCAAGGGATAAAGTGATCGTCTTCTAGATCAGATTCCTACAGTTGTAATTTTCCCAGATACACAATAAATAAAGGAATTTATTTATGGAAAACAGCGACCAATTTGAATTTTGCCAAAGCCCACACGACCACGAAGTCGTTACGCAGCTTTCGATGCCTTCGGTTCGCGACCACGTCGCCCGGAATGGCGGGACGCACGTTGTGTCGAAGGTTTTCATGATTTTGGAAAATAGTTTTAAACCTATTTTTCTTAAACTTTGAAAACAGATTTCTTTGCATATGTTTGATAAAATTCAAAACTACGAATTAGGTTAGGAAGCCCTATATGTTGTCTTCAAGGGTCTTTAATTAGTTTTTGAAAACTCCTAGCATACAGATCCTAACATGCCTTCCAAGTTGGGTCTCCACAACAGTTTTTGATACTCTGTTTTTGATATTTTTCCTGAAGTTTCAGGAATTTCTATAATTTATATAAGGCAAACCAAACGAATCTAATTAGAGGGATTGATAGGGGGTCAACTAGGCTCTTCGAAACAATTTACGGTTCGAAAAATAATCGAACACAGGCGGAGAAAACGTACCACGAAGTCGGCCTCCGTGGTGACACTGCTGTCGCGGCCGTCTTTGCGGTCTGTCGTACGTACGGCCGTCCAGCACCCTGTGCGGCAGCGCATGTGGTCGAAGTTGGTCGCCCATCCCAGGAGAGGGTTGGGGCGCTCTGGTTTCTTAGGGTTTGGTTGCACGAATTTTCCCTCTCTCTCTCTCGATCATATATATATATATATATATATATATATATATATATATATATATATATATATATATATATATATATGCGCGCGTGCAAATAAAACCTGGGGGTCGGCTGTGTAATTAAAAGGCTGGGGGGGTTCTGCTGTTTGCAGCAGGGGTTGGCTCGATTGCTGGCCCATGGGCCGGGCTGGCCGAGGTTGGCACACTGTGGGCCGGTTGACTGTGGCTGCTTTGCTCTCTCCTATATAATCTATATACATATAATTCTATATATATATATATATATATATATATATATATATATATATATATATATATGTATTAATAATATATATATCTATATACACACACATATACCTATATATATACGTATACATATATATATATATATATACACATGCACTTATATATATATATATATATATATATATATATATATATATATATATATATTATATATATATATATATATATATATATATATATATATATAGATATATATATATATATATATATATATATATATATATATATATATTTACACTCATATATTTCCATCTATACATCCACACACATACATATATATATTCGTATAGTTATATATATGCACATACATTCTATGTACATCTACATATACCTGCCCACATATATTATATAAATATATATATATATATATATATATATATATATATATATATATATATATATATATATATATATATATATATATATATATATATATATATATCTATGTTTGATAAAATAATAATAACCATTAATAATAAATAATTTATTTATCTAATAACCACCATATTGACATTAATAATAATAATAATCCCAATAACACTGTAATTAAACCATTAATATATTTAGAAGGTATTTACCAAGTCCTAAAATAAATAAGAAAATATTTGTACACCCATAAATGTCTACATGGCCATCTCGAGTTCCACTGCGTGCCTACATAGGCTGGGATTTGGTTCGGGTCCAGATTGGACTAAATCGACACACGCGGGTCATCTATAATCAATATATGTAATTAATAATAAATAGTTCATCGGTGGGGGTTAAGTCGCAACTTAATCTGGTTTTCCTAGTTAGGACACTCATATGGCTCTGCATTCCCCTACCATGGCTAAACACTAATCAAGGCACGCCACTGCACTATCCGTGCCACGATTCCTAGTCGCCTTGTACTCTAAAACTCATCTATGGCTAAAGTCATCTATCGTAATAATTAACTAAATAATTATTTATAAAAATCATAAAATCCCCATTTAAAACAAATAAATATAAAAAAAATATTTAAAAAAAAATTCGGGAAGGGAGGCTACAAATCTACCCACCTTAAAAATAATTTCGTCCTCGAAATTCAAATTCATAACTATTCCTAAAAATTCAAAGTCTAGTACTCCCTTAATTTCCTCAAATTTAATTTCTCAAAAATATTTATGGCCTTCTCTAGTCATTTGGTATTTACGAAATCTCGAGGACTTCTACCCACCTTAGGTCACACTACTCCCTTGAAACACAGGTCACTAAATTCTTATAGTCTTCTAACTGGTTGCTAACAAGTCTACCAATAGATATCTAGGGCTTGTGGCATCTATACCCTCTAATATCTATAAACAATCAAAACTCAATAATCATGAAATATTATAATATAATTTAAGAATTCCTAATGATTTCTAAACAGCACGATCATTCGTCATCCCGAAATAGGAAGCGACGAGAATCAATGAAACGGAAAGCAAGGAAGTATAATCGAGAGCAAAATATAAAATTTTCAAGGACGTAAAGAATTTCTAGGAGAATTTTTAAGGCAGAGTGGATTGAGATTTCTAAGGTCTAGTCAAGGTTGCAGGCTCGTACCAGTACAGTTACGTAACCGGTACGATATGCTCTGACCTGCATGGGCCACCAAAAAAACTTGTCACGACCCGTACCCACTTTTCGGACACGAGCACGTGTCCAAGCCCAGCTACGTATCGAACGGACTCCAGCTCGACTCAAATACGTAAACGCTATCAAGGCTATGGTATACTGCCAAATCATGGCAACAAATCTATATCTCAATCCACAATAAGAATATAAAATATGAATGAACACTATGGGTCGTGGTCTGCAGCCCACTAGCATATATGTCCGATAAGACTCTGAAGGAAATAACAAGAGTCTAAACTGCATCAAGAAATATGATATCTCATGGTAAGAATGTAAAGCACGAACGGAAAATAAACACAATAACGATACCTGAATCCCGCAAGAACCGCAAATCCTCCGCCATCCAGAACTACTAGCTAACTCCATGCAATCGCTAAACCTGAAGAGATCATCAGGTCCTCAGAGGACATAGCAAGATACATAATATACATGCCTATCTAACAGTTTATCATGCGCAAGAAAATAAGCAAGAAAGAACAAGAATAAGACAAATGACTACGAACATGAACACGAATGCGAACACAGACACGAACACGAACACTAGAACAACTACGTATAAATGAACTGCCGGATGAACGATAATCTCGAGATCAATGGAAGAAACCAAACCCTCATCCCGAGTGTGGACTCACGGGTTTGAACTAAACACTAACCCTCGTCCCGAGTGTGGACTCTCTGGTTAGTACTAACCCTCGTCTCGAGTGTGGACTCTCTGGTTAGTACTAACCCTCGTCCCGAGTGTGGACTCTCTGGTTAGTTCACGGCAAGGCACCCTCGTCCCGAGTGTGGACTCCTGTGCAAATACTACATCCTCGTCCCATGTGTGGACTCTCTGATGTAAACACCCTCATCCCGAATGTGGACTCTCTGGTGTAAGTCAAGTCAAGTCAAGTCTACACCCTCATTCCGAGCGTGGACTCTCTGGTGCAAATAATCGACATCCTAGTCCCTAGCGTGGACTCTAGGATGTAAACAGATCAAGGAAAACACCCTCGTCCCGAGTGTGGACTCTCTGGTGCCAGAAAAACAATGTCAAGGATTTAGCAGTTCACTTACACGTACTCGTTCTATGACACGACTCAAGCAAGGTACTGACGAGAACTCCAAATGTGAAACACAAGGCCAAAACATGAACATGGCTATAAACAATAAAATAACTCCACAAAAAATAACACAAAAAAGCACATGTCCATAAATAATCCAAAGCTGGAAACTGAAATAAAATGCATGTAAATAAAACTGTAGAGGGAGGCAAGGTATACTTGCCTGGAGGTTGCACGCAGATCCAACAAATATATCGCCAATCAACAAGTCAGAAAATCTAAGTCATCACAACTGTCTCCGAAAGCTGAAACAAACATTACCAATATTCTCAGAATAGTCAAATTAGCTAGGATTGCCTATCCTTAAGTCCAATTCTGGACACAGGGGCAAAACGGTAATTTCGGGCCAAAACGATGTCCGTTGGACCCATTTTGCACCGAAAAGCGTGCCAGAGTCAATGGTCTCTAAAGTTGTCAAACTATATGTCTACAGATCCGGTTTTTCGATACGAACCCAACCATATGCCCAAAGTTGGATTCCGGCGGGCCGTGCACAAAATCACCCGTTGAGTCGGACCGGGGGGCTCGCGATACGGCGATTTTATCAACTGTCTCAGAATCAGACCAAACTTGGCATACAGGACCAAAAAAACGATACGGTCCTGATGGCACAAGTTTCGTCTCGATCTGACGAGCGTGCACAAAGTAATTGGAGAATTTGTAAAGTGCACGATACGGTGAATTTTGACGGATACGCATCAAATTCGTCGCGCACACGCGACCAATTTGAATTCTGCCAAAGCGCACACGACCACGAAGCCGTTACGCAGCTTTTGATGCCTTCGGTTCGCGACTACGTCGCCCGGAATGGCGGGACGTACGTTGTGTCGAAGGTTTTCATGATTTTGGAAAACAGTTTTAAACCTATTTTTCTTAAACTTTGAAAACAG
Organism: Iris pallida; assembly: GCA_029216955.1. Lineage (NCBI taxonomy): Eukaryota > Viridiplantae > Streptophyta > Magnoliopsida > Asparagales > Iridaceae > Iris > Iris pallida. The sequence continues at coordinate 183,516 of JANAVB010016194.1, read as the reverse complement.
ATTTCTTTGCATATGTTTGATAAAATTCAAAACTACAAATTAGGTTAGGAAGCCCTATATGTTGTCTTCAAGGGTCTTTAATTAGTTTTCGAAAACTCCTAGCATACAGATCCTAACATGCCTTCCAAGTTGGGTCTCCACACAGTTTTTGATACTCTATTTTTGATATTTTTCCTGAAGTTTCAGGAATTTCTATAATTTATATAAGGCAAACCAAACGAATCTAATTAGAGGGATTGATAGGGGGTCAACTAGGCTCTTCGAAACAATTTACGGTTCGAAAAATGATCGAACACAGGCGGAGAAAACGTACCACGAAGTCGGCCTCCGTGGTGACACTGATGTCGCGGCCGTCTTTGCGGTCTGTCGTGCGCACGGCCGTCCAGCACCCTGTGCGGCGGCGCAGGTGGTCGAAGTTGGTCGCCCATCCCTGGAGAGGGTTGGGGCGCTCTGGTTTCTTAGGGTTTGGTTGCGCAAATTTCCCCTCTCTCTCTCGATCATATATATATATATATATATATATATATATATATATATATATTAATATATATTATATATATATATATATATGCGCACGTGCAAATAAAACCTAGGGGTCGGCTGTGTAATCAAAAGGCTGGAGGGTTTCTGCTGTTTGCAGCAGGGGTTGGCTCGGTTGCTGGCCCATGGGCCGGGCTGGCCGAGGTTGGCACACTGTGGGCCGGTTGACTGTGGCTGCTTTGCTCTCTCCTATATTAATCTATATACATATAATTCTATATATATTATATATATATATATATATATATATATAAATATATATATATTATATACACACATATACCTATATCTATACGTATACATATATATACATCACATGCACTTATATATATATATATATATATTTATATATATATATATATATATATATATATATATATATATATATATATATATATTTATATATAATATATATATATATATTATATATATATATATATATATATTTACACTCATATATTTCCATCTATACATCCACACACATACATATATATATTCGTATAGTATATATGCACATACATTCTATATACATCTACATATACCTGCCCACAATATTATATAATATATATATATATATATATATATATATATATATATATATATATATATATATATCTATGTTTGATAAAATAATAATAACCATTAATAATAAATAATTTATTTATCTAATAACCACCATATTGACATTAATAATAATAATCCCAATAACACTGTAATTAAACCATTAATATATTTAGAAGGTATTTGCCAAGTCCTAAAAATAAATAAGAAAATATTTGTGCACCTATAAATGTCTACATGGCCATCCCGGTTCCACTGCGTGCCTACATTGGCTGGGATTTGGTTCGGGTCCAGATTAGACTAAATCGACACACGCGGGTCATCTATAATCAATATATGTAATTAATAAATAAATAGTTCATCGGTGGGGGTTAAGTCGCAACTTAATCTGGTTTTCCTAGTTAGGACACTCATATAGCTCTGCATTCCCCTACCATGGCAAAACACTAGTCAAGGCACGCCACTGTACTATCCGTGCCACGATTCCTAGTCGTCTTGTACTCTAAAACTCATCTATGGCTAAAGTCATCTATCGTAATAATTAACTAAATAATTATTTATAAAATCATAAAATCCCCATTTAAACAAAATAAATAATAAAAATATTTAAAAAAAATTCGGGAAGGGAGGCTACATACCATCATTTGCAGCTTTTCCTATCTATAAGACGAGTGCTACTCGTTTAAGGATGTGCGCCTACAAAGATTATTCGAATCCCTCCTAGGCCAAGCGGTTCCGGGCGCTCCCGCACTTAACCTTTTGGGGGAAACACTCGTGCACGAGTTATTATCACATTAATCTCAAGTCCATCCCAATCGACCCTGCAACGCCCTTATTATTCAAGCAGTCAAATTCAAATAACCAAATAGTCTTGAGTCCGAGACTCAGACTTTATCATCTCGTATTTCTTCCGTTAACTTTCTGTGTTCTTACGTTTCATACTTCGTTTCAATGATTCAATGGCATCATACCTCAACTCAATGCTCGTCAACCGAATGACCCGAAGGTCTCGAACACCTTTCGAGGCATTATGTCATATCCGACAGTTCTGCCACATTCATGCCACAACTGTATTCTTTCACAACGAAGCCATCTTTTATTATCCCTGCACGAAGGCACATTTTGACCGACCTGTATCCATGATCTATCACTTAACATTCAATGTTCGGAGCTTGCCGCTAGGGCGCTCGCCTATTCTCTTTCAATGTTCTAGCCTTTCTAACTCGTGCGCAAAGGCACGGTATGGTTCGTGCACTAAGGCACTCGTCGAATACAGTTATCCCATATTCTTGCAGCTTGCGCACCGAGGCGCTCGCCTTTGCGATATCTAATGTTCTATAGCGACTCGTGTATATGATGCACGTTTCATTTCAATTGTTCTAACTTAGTGTTCGACTCACACTACAATTTACTTTCCGATCGGACCACGCCCGTGGCGTCGATAGGTTAAATTAGCATACAATGATATATTTGACTTATCGCATGAAGGAGTAAAAAGAAGTCAATCCTCCCACCTAGAGTCGACACGCCTTTGTCGTTTTGCCGAGCCGATGCAGCTCGATTTCATAACTTTGTTGCACGGCCACTCTCCTGACTTAGCCATTCGAGCACTTTGTACTTCATTGAATTATACGTCCGATTTAGCTTACCGCCCAAGTCTCAGCCCATCGTAAGGCGTCGATTTGATTTCGCAGACCCCTTACTAAATATGGCAAAAGATCGACCTCTAATATTTTTGCGTCAACGTATAACCTGCACACGAAACCAACTAAAATTAATACTTGCATCGATTCGAACTTGCGCCTTGGTCGATTAGATTTCTTAGAATCTTCGAGCCGATTCAACGCACTTGTCCTTCGGGGGCAACGTGACGCTTCGCATCGATTCCCTCGATGCATTCTTTCGGATAAGGCAACTCTTCGCATCGACTTAGTTTGATGCGTTGCTCGGGACAACGTAACTCTCGTATCGATTTGCAATCGATACATTTGATTCGGTCAACGTGACTCGTTGAGTCAATGTCTTAGCGTAATGCACCGTACGGAGCGGGGCATTACAGAATATACCACTCAAAACAGGTTCGTCCTCGAACCAAAACCAACACTCCGACTAAGTGTTTTATAGATCGTTTCACGATCTCGTTCCACCACGTTGTTCAGTTCACACTATCTTGTAAGTTTTCACTAACATTTCAAAGTCTTTCCTGTAGCTCGATTTGAATTTGTATACAACTCGATTTGGATCCGTACCTATATTCAAGGCGTCTCGGAGATATTATATGTATTTTGACCAATTCCAGTGGTAGCAAATTGGAACAAACTGACAGGTAAATTTTAATCCAATACTTGCCATCTCGTACTCTCGATCGGACTTATCTTTAGCATAAGTTCTCGTAATTCTATTGCATAGGCATATTGATACACACGCGATCATCCAACAAAAGTCAAGACACATAATGTGATTCAAAATCGCATTTCTTATTTCGTAAGTTTCAACGGAACTATCAATTCTATGTGTCGCGTCGAGCCGTCGCGTATCCGATCGCAACGATCCTTCGCAACGCCTTACGTTCGAAGTTGCCACCCAACTATTTCTGAAGTCTGGCTATGCAACTTATCTCGATACGATTTCTTTATCCACATTCGGGATTACGCCCGCTAGGTGACTTACCTAGCACCGTGCTTAACTTCTCCCGACGCAACTTTAAATTGACATTGCACAAAGGCCATAATCTATCCGACACGAAAGTTTACTTCAAGGCGACGGTGCTCAAGGCAACGATCTCCTTGACATGAAGGTCTTTACGGTATGCCTTACGTTCGATTCCTATCGAGTAGGAAATTCACTAGCCAAATTCCAACTTATTCGTCTCGCAACATCGAATATAAGTTTCGATTCATGCAAGCTCAATTGCAAGGTGAATCCGAATCTAACAACATGACTCATAAGTCATTCCCTTATCATTCCCTCTCGTGAATAGCATGATTCTCGCACTCGCATATCCGAATCACCAAGTTCGTTGGTGAATTTCGAGTTCGATCGTTGACCAACATAACCATTCGAGCATTCATCCGACGAATACTCGAATCTAACTATATCATTCTCAATCGAAAGTTGTTCCAACAATTCTCGATCGCCTAGACTTATCGTCAACATGCACCGTGTTATATTTGTTATCGGTGCAATCTCATATGCGATATCGCATGGGTCATCTTACGGTCTGCAGCATTCAATTTGATTTAGCGGTCAAGTCTTCTAGGGTCAGCTATCTCGAAGCAACGCTCGATAATTGTGAATCATTAACGAAGAACAGTTTACTACGAACCATGCTATATCTTATTTCGGAGCCAAATCACGTTCCGACGATTATATGCGACTACCCAATTTTGGATAAAAATATTTCTATTGGCGCAACTGATGCGCAACTATCCTCGAGTCAAGTCATGCACTACCGTCGATGATTTCATAATTTACGAAACATCTATTCGCATCGAGTTCGAGTCTATCTTATTTGCGGGTCGACACACGAGATACTATACGCATCGAGCAATCGTCGATGACTTATAGTCTCGTCTTGATCAATCCAAAGTTCATGATCAACCAGTTCATTCCTTTCGTATCGTTATTTACAAAACTTTGATAGCGCAAGGCGTCGCTATTTTGTATTCCCACATCGTGCTTACGTTTCCTTCCGTTTCAACGTCGACAACTCGCCTTGCATACGTCCAAGTTCGCAACGAACTTTTCCATACGCATCAACTCATTTTTGACTCGTCGCATCCCGCTATATTTTGATCGCGTAACTGAGTTATCGATTATCCAACATCGAACCCTCAAGTCATACGATCTAGCCCTTAAGTTTCGCATGTTTTTCAGTCGTACTCAAATGAGTTTCGCCGTAATATAACCAACTATTTCTTAGACATGATTACTCGCGTCAACCAACTCTTTATTGAAGTCGTATATCGTGCGATTCGATTACAACTCGCATCGCCCAACATTTTTATCAAAATTATAAGTCGTGCGATTCAATTCGTCTCGTCCAACATTTCTATCGAGATCGCAAGTCGTGCGATTCGATTCGCCTAGCGAATATTTCTATCGAGATCTTAAGTCGTGCGATTCGATTCGCCTCGCCCAACATTTCTATCGAGATCGCAAGTCATGCGACATTTGTAAGCTCGAGTTTTTCTTTCCCGTCGATCCGATTATTACTTCAAGGCGTAATCGTTCTGCTAGTCTCGGTCGTCCGACCAACTTATAATTCTCGTCCGACGTATCTTCATTGATACGAGTCTCGCCTTGTCGTCCCAACCGATTTTTCGAAGAATACTTGCATCAACATACCGTCATACAAATTTCCAATCGAGTCTCGGTACTCTCCGGTCCATTGCGGACAAACCTTCCGTAATTCTCACAACGCGTCAATGCAATTCATCGCACAAGTGGTATACCATATACCACTCGGAATAGAGTCATTCATCGCGTACGTGGTATGGCATATACCACTCAAAAATTAAGTCATTTCCCTCGACTATACTTAGTATAAACCGACAATCTCTTCCGACTCACATTTCCGCAGTGATCGTGCTTGATAACAACCGTAACTTCGATTAAATCACATCCGACACAACTCGGTCAATGTTCTCGTTTGCCAACATAAGTTTGGTGTGCAACCGAACGATTCGTTCTATCGATTTACGATTTTAATTCCTTCCGTTGCATCTCGTGCAATAATTTATTTTGATATGCGTTGCACATCATGCTACGATTTATTTTCGATATTTCATTTCACTTTGTGCAACGATTTATTTCCAATATCCTTTGTACTTCGTGCAACGATTAATTTGATATGCGTTGCACCACGTACAATAATTTTACTTCCAACATGATTTATTCCCAACTTTCCAAGTCAATGCCCAAATCCGTTCAACACATTCGTATTGGCTTATCACTTTCATTTTAACGCATATTCACAATTAACTCGTTGCACTTCGTGCATCATTTATTTCTCTTTCAACATGTTACATTGTAACAACATCTCAAATCGTATTTCACAATTTGTTACACTTGCAGCAACTAACATTTTTACGGCTCGTTGCATTCAATACAATATACCCTTCGCGACTTTCTTAGCAAACATCATGTAATTTCCAAAACACATGCGACAAAATTACACGATTTGTATTAGACTTATTGTATGGAACATCCAGTGCGGAATCGAGTAGAGTCAAGAGTGATTTCAAGTGGTGGTGGGCAACTTTTAGAATTGTAATGAAGCGAGCGTCCAGAGGAAATTGAGCCTAGAGCTCTGATACCAATTTGTCACGTCCCGACCCAGAATCACCTGAATCATCATCCTCGCAGGGGGTGTGATGCCGCATGAGCCTGGAGTTGCGCTCGTGCAAGAGATGACAAGTTCTCAAATGGTTATATTTCGATTCGATATTAACAATGAAAGGAAAACAGAGTTTGCAAAACATTCTCTTTATTTATATCCGAAACTGAGGTTACAAGGGCTTTCGATAGCCTAACAATATATACCAGATTGGCTACTACACTCAGGTTCTTTTTTGTCCACAAAGGATTTTACGTTCCATACATCATGCCTTCTATATCTCGGTCGCATCAATCTTGTTGCATGTCCGAGCGTCAAGCGATCGCACGCTTCAATACGCTTCGACATTCCAAGCCTCAACGCATTCAAGCAACGCTTTGCCGCGAGTAATCCATTCCCTGTACCCTGCATGAAGCTGGTGGAGGATCAGTACGTTCGTCCTCGTATGTACTGATGCAAGGATCTTCTTTCCAAACGATATTTTAGTATTTGTGTTGAATCATGCAACTTAGCTTATGATCTTGCTATGTTCTCCTTAGGGTCAATTTCATAGCATATTCGAAAGCATGAAGCATGTTAGCATGGCAAGCATGTTATTCAATTGAAATAGGCAAGCAAACAAGCAATCTCGTATTTGATTCGTGGCGCGACTTCTTACCAAGTCGACGCACTCGCCCTTGCACCGACGCAAGGTGAATGCACCCCATTCCTTCCTGTCATGTTATAAGTGCATCTCTAAGCAGAATCTATATGCGGAACGCATATGCGCCTACACTTTCAACCCATCGTTTCTTAGCTATATGATCCGCCGGAATGGACTAAAGGAGTTCTCTACTTTTTTCTCTCTTCTTCTTTTTTCAATATTGGTCGGGCTGCCCGGCTTTTAACGGGTGGGTTGTGGTCCCAACAACGAAATGTTTCCGCTGTATACCATCATTTGTGGCTTTTTCCATCTATAAGACGAGTGCTACTCGTTTAAGGATGTGCACCTACAAAGATTATTCGAATCCCTCCTAGGCCAAGCATTCGGGGCGCTCCGGCACTAACCGTTTGGGAAACACTCGTGCACGAGTTATTATCACATTAATCTCAAGTCCATCCCAATCGACCATGCAATACCCTTATTATTCCAGCAGTCAAATTCAAACAACCAAATATAGTCTTGAGTTCGAGACTCAGACTTTATCATCTCGTATTTCTTCTGTTAACTTTCTGTGTTCTTACGTTTCATACTTCATTTCAATGATTCAATGGCATCATGCCTCAACTCAATGCTCGTCAACCAAACGACCCGAAGGTCTCGAACACCTTTTGAGGCATTATGTCATATCCGACAGTTTGCCACATTCATGCCACAACTGTATTTTTCGCAACGAAGCCATCTTTTATTATCCCGTGCACGAAGGCACATTTCGACCGTATTTCCATGATCTATCACTTAGCATTCAATGTTCGGGGCTTGCGCGCTAGGGCGCTCGCCTATTATCTTTCAATGTTCTAGCCTTTCTAACTCGTGCGTAAAGGCACGGTATGGTTCGTGCACTAAGACACTCGCCGAATACAGTTATCCCATGTTCTTGCAGCTTGCGCAACGAGGCGTTCGCCTTTGCGATATCCAATGTTCCATAGCGATTCGTGCATATGATGCACGTTTCATTTCAATTGTTCTAACTTAGTGTTCGACTCACACTACGATTTACTTTCTGATCGGACCTCGCCCGTGGCGTCGATAGGTTAAATTAGCATACAATGATATATTTTACTTATCGTATGAAGGAGTAAAAAGAAATCAATCCTTCCACCTTGAGTCGACACGCCTTTGTCGTTTCGTCAACCGATGCGGCTCGATTTCATAACTTTGTTGCACGGCCACTTTCCTACTTAGTCATTCGAGCACTTCGTGCTTCATTGAATTATACGTCCGATTTGGCTTACCATGCCCAAGTCTCAGCCCGTTGCAAGGCGTCGATTTGATTTCGCGGACCCCTTACTAAATATGGCAAAAGATCGATCTCTAATATTTTTACGTCAATGTATAACCTGCACACGAAACCAACTAAAATAAATACTTGCATCGATTCGGACTTGCGCCTTGGTCGATTCGATTTCTTAGAATCTTCGAGTCGATTCAACGCACTTATCCTTCGGGGTAACGCGGCGCTTCGCATCGATTCCCTCGATGCATTCTTTCGGACAAGGCAACTTTTGCATCGACTTAGTTTGATGCGTTGCTCGGGACAATGTAACTCTGTATCGATTCGCAATCGATACAATTGATTCGGTCAACGCGACTCGCTGAGTCAATGTCTCAGCGTAATGCACCGTGCGGAGCGGGGCATTACACCAGCTCCACTTGGTAAGCTGCAACCCTCACCTCCTCTCGCTCACCTGTCCCTCTCCCCATGCTCCTTTCTATCGCTCACTCCCCCGCTCCTCTTCCTTCACCCGTCCTTTTCTAAAGGCTAACCCCTATTCTTTTTTTTCACAAAGGAAAGAGAGAGAACAGTACTTCTGTTCGTTTCTCTATATTGGAATATTGTTTTTTTGTTGTTGTTTCTTTTGTAGTTGTATAGTTATGTAAATATTGTTCATTATATTGATGTATATAAACAATATTAAATACCAGTAAGTATACAGAGTATTATTTGACTAGTTTGTTGTCATAATAGGATTGGTATGTTTATTATTTATTATATTTATTATTATTATTTTCATTTAGAATACTAAAATTTATACTGTTATTAGTATTATCAATTTATGGATTTGGTGAAAATATCATTCTAGCTATTTTCAAAGGTAATTTTAACCCAAACTTATACTTGGTAAGAGTTAGCTTATAGCCTTAAAAATTTATTTATTTTTCTTTTTAGATTTTATAATTAATAATAATAATAATAATATTTTGATAGATAAAATGTGACCAAATTATATTAAGAAATTCTAGTTCATTAGTTTGACTAATATATAGTGTCCTACTAAAAATTATTTTTGACAAATTTAGGATTTTTTGGTCAAAAGGAGACTATTTTGAAATTTTAAAGTATTACTTATCTAAAATATTTTAGTTTTTAAGTATCATAAGTAGTTTTCTAGAAATCATTATATATTATTATCTAATCTCCTTTGATTATCCTTAAGCCCATGACTAAGCCCATTTATTCCTATTCCCTTCCAATTCTGTACTACCTTATGTCCATACTAACTAATTTGACCCTTCTGGACCAATGGAACTGTCGGTGCCACCATCAAAGGTCACCTTGCATAGTTGTTGCACTAAAGTCGCAGACCGTGCCACCATATGATTATCGCAGCACACCAGACGTCCTATGTCATGACCCATTAACTCTCCCTAATTTTCTAATAGAAAAGGAGGTTCACATAGCATTTAAGGCTCAAATGTATTAGTAGTTTTATGAAGGTTCTATTATATTAGTGGCATTGTCAAGACTCTACTGTTGTGCATTTATAACATGCCAGAGTAGGAAAATCATCGAGTCCAAGAGAACTCACAGAGGTAGGTTGGATGTCGGCTGGTAGTGCTCGTCATATGGACGTGGTCGGGACGGAGAAGTGCTGGTGGCGTCGCTGCCTCCGGTGCATTGACACACGTCGGTGCGGCACGGCGCCTCCAAGGCACGGCTAGAGAGGAACTCAGCCGATGTAGGTTGTGCCATAGCGTGCATCGCCCACCGCAGCGACGATGTCGATCGAAGTTTTGGCCGGAGACACAGAGATTCCAGTGATGGTGATGCTTCTGGTGTTTGGTGCGGACGGCTGATGTCGGAGGGTGGTGGCTGGTGGTGCTCGGCCCCACGAGCGAAGGTGGCTCACGAGGAAGCCCGACATGTGAAGAAGTTGATGTCATTTTGTCGGAAGGTAATGGAGGAGGCACCGACGTGGTGGCGGAGGTGGCCGTCGCCTTGCCATGAGGGAAAGAGAATATGGTGGTTTGGCGAGGAGGGTGGAAGGAATTGTGCGGCTAGGGCTTCATTTCCTAGGTTGTTGTCTTTATATAGGGAGTTGAGTTATTAGAGAAGATGGGCTGGTTTTGGGCTTAGTCGGCCTCAGGTTTTAGTAGTATGGCCTCTTTGAATACATGTGATAAGCTAATTATTATTACACTCTCCCTATATTATGATAGTATTTGAAGAAGCAATAATACATACATACAGTAATAATGATAATATTCTATTATAAATTAATTCTAGAAATATTTAGTTGAGTAAAGTACTAAATAAAATTATAATGCTTGCTGAAAAGACAAATTGGCTTAATAAAGGATCTAGTTATTTGGAAGGGGTCTAATGCTAATATAATATATATATATATATATATATATATATATATATATATATATATATATATACAAGCAACTGATATTTTATGTGTCATAGGCCCATCACAATTTAAATACCATATATACCTATTAGTCAAAATAATCAAGAAGTTCTCGAAAATAATAATTATATTTAACTATTTAGGACACTTCTATAGCTCGGCCTCCCCTAGCATAACTAATACACTAGCAAAAGCACGCAACTGCACTATCTATGCCATGATTCCTAGTCACCTTGTACTCCAACTCTCAACTATGACTAAGGCCGTCTACCGTAATTGTAGAAGCATGGAAAAGAATAAAGAAAGATCCATGCGGCCAGGGAGCCCCATGCAGCTCAGAGACGTCTGTGCGCGGCTCAAAGCAAAACAAGTTTTATGCGGCTCAGAGAGGAGCCACGTGGCCAGCAACAGCTATTCCATTTTGTTCCTTTACTGCATTAAATGCTTTGACGGCTGACAGCTCTGACACATGACAGCCCTTACACCTAAAATACAATTATGACTCCGTCATAATGACGGACTCCTAGGGAAACGAAGAAAATCTCTTACAACGATCCCCCGAGATCCAAAACTACATGCGTCCTTGACACATGGACAGCCGCATGCGGCTCATGAAGACTAGCCCCATGCGGCTCACGAAGACTAGCCCCATGCGGCTCATGAAGGACAGCCGCATGCGGCTCATGAAGACTAGCCCCATGCGGCTCACGAAGACTAGCCCCATGCGGCTCATGAAGACTAGCCCCATGCTGCTCACGAAGACTAGCTACATGCGGCTCACGAAGACTAGCCCCATGCGGCTCACGAAGACTAGCTCCATGCGCTCACGAAACTATCATCATGCGGTTCAGATCATTACCATGCGTTCAAATATTCAGGGGCCACTCTCAAACAGCCTTGACACGTGGCCAGCCTTATACGGCCCAATGAGGAGCAACTTTCCTGCATCTCAGATTTCTGCAGTGGCTTGCGGTTAAGACGTGGCATGATAGTGGGACACGTGGCATCAAATCCATCAACAAATCCTAATAAATATTGGGATCAAATCAGATCATTTACAATCAGCAAATTAATGACACGTTCAAAAATTCGAGGTTGACAAATCAGGAGGATTTATGTCAATCATCATTAATTACCCACAAAAGATTTGATGCAATCACATTTATTGCTCAATCTCGTATATTCAGGATGGACGGCCCAGATTCAGTGATACTTAGCCGCCGACTTTCAAGAATGGGTAATCATTGCAAACCCTAATGATGCCCCCCACTCTTATAAATAGCAGGGTGCTATTCCCTTGCGGGAGAGATAGATACACACAGAGAGAGATATACGGAGAAGACATATACAGAAAGACATAGAGAGCCAGAGAGCCATATACAGAGCCTGAAAAAAGATTTTCTTCATCAACGCCAAGCAGTTCTTCTACGAGCCAAGGCTGCACCCGATCGTCCAAGGAGAAAGGCAGAGCTGCCGTCGCTATTCCGAGCCTCTACCGTCACCCTCCCAGAATCTAAAATAAACAATTATACTTAGATTGCTGTACTTAGGTTTTCGTCCCTAGGCTTTCTTTGTACAAGCGAGTTTGTATTGTGAGTCTAAGTTCAGTCCTCTGATAATTGTTCTGTTCTTTTACAAATCAATGCAAACACGATGGCGACTCTGCTGGGGACAAACTTCTCCACGGATGAGGAGTTGGTGACACAATCGGATGCAGCCAAACTTGGCTCCACACAACAGAAGATGGTCGTCCGCTTCGACCAACAGGCGTTTGAAGAAATGCTCTCTGAGGGAAGCGCTGGCCCGGTCCAGAAGCGAACTCGCACAAAGAAAGCTCGCAGCGAGTGGAGGCCAAATCATTTGATCCTCCCCAAGCTTTGGACGAGTACTCTCTGCTGCCCAAGACGACGAAGGCAACTCTCATACGGCTCCACTCAAAGCCATAGAGGACTCTGCTGTCCCCAAGTCCGGCAGAGGAAAGCACTATGATGCTGATTTGCAGGGACAAAGAGTGGCTCTATGCGCCCCAAGAAGAAGCCGAACACTCATATGGCCAAGCCTTGCCAACCGCATGCAGGATGCTCATGCGGCTGAAACTGCCAGCCGCATGAAGGAGGTATATGCGTCCAGATCATCCAGCGGCATGAAGAAAAACTCATGCGGTCGAAACTCCTAGCCGCATGAAGAAAGCCTATGCGGCTACGCCTGCCAGCCGCATGAAGATTATTGATGCCACCGCATGACGTCTATTCCACGCGGCTCCGTCTTCGACCGTCTCTCTATGGTCCTGATCTCTTGTGCTCCCAAGAAGATATGTCTAACTCTCTCCAGCATCACTTAGACTCTTCCTACTATATGCCCTTACGTACTAGAGTGAAGAAGTCTAGGGCAGCACGAGCTTTGCAAGCTCGATCCGCTGATCCGATCTCTGACCATCCGAGCATCCCACATACTGTTATACGGGCCTCAGATGGAAAGTTGTACATAACCACTCGAGTCCAGCCCCCGGCGGCAAACGGACAGAGAGGTTCACAAAAGTCTCCCAAAATCCAGGGAGCGAACATGGTCGATCCGACCCATCTGACTTGCATGAGCCATCCTCCACAAACGCAAGGAAAGAAAAGGCGCATCGGGGTGCAAGGAGTCCTCACACGGACGTCACTGCACCCAAGTCATCGTCAACTGCTGTTGCAACAACGCGACGATACGAGAAGACCGGCAGTCCGTCTTTCAAAGACTGCAACACGTCTTCAGAAGACCCACTTTTCGTCGTCTCCTGCAACTCTGCTCAGAATTCCTCGCCGATGGGAGAGGGAAGAAGACGAATGTTCCTAGCCCAAAGATTTCAACCACTATGACTAAAAGACTATCGTCTAAGCGGGTGCCCACCACCGGAGTTTTCCAAGGTACCCGTTCTAAGACAAAATCTGTTACAGTGGAGATTCGTCGTCTACACCACTGGGGTTGCTGGACTGGGGTAGCACTCCTCCGAACCTCCACTACAATTCGATGTTCCAAGAAGACGAGCCGGGAAAACAACTCTCCCATCAGATGCAGCAAACCCCGACGTCTCCGAGGACATCCACAACTCCCAAGACGAGACGAACTCGGAACTGGGGGTACTGTTCCTTCTGAGTCCGAACCAGAAAAAGATATTCCCACATACCCCGATAATTTCTTATTACAGGGGTATGACTCGGAAGACACGTCCTCCACCGTGCCATCCATCTCTCCTCACGTAAGGACGGTATTCATGACAGACAACAACCAAGGTGGTTCTAGTGATCGCCAACGCATCGACACTCTGGAGGCCATATTGCTTGCCTTGGTCAAGTCTGTGGACGAGATCAAAGCGGCCCTTCCAACTCTACAAGGAGGGACACCTGGCCAAACAAGCACGGGTCCCGCGGTCAATGCGGACTCGAATTCAGCAGCACCAATCCGAAATCCTCCTGAAGTAACGGCCCCCACCGCTGTGGATGAGGCCCGAGAAGCGAGAAGAGAGGTCCAGGAGCTCCGAGCCATGTTTCACGCTCGAGAAAAACCTCAAGACCTCAGAATACGGCAACCATACCCTGCTGAATGGAGGGATGTCCCCTTCCCACCAAGATATAAGCCGTTCAACATCAACCGTATGATGGCAAGACCTCCGCAAGTCGGTACATCACTTACTTCTGAGGTCACCACCGACCATCTTCCCCATGACAATGCCATCCTCATACGATTATTCATTGGGCATTGAAGAGTCGCCTTCGACTGGTATTGCAACCTGCCAGACAACTGCATCCACTCCTTCGCCAGCTTCAAGCACATGTTCTTGGAGAGATTCTACGAGGTAGGGCAGGACGTCACGATGTCCACCCTCATGGACGTCGTTCAAGGGAGAAAGAGCTGACGAGGAACTATTTGAGCGGTTTTGCCAAACCGCTATGAAGCTGCCCTCTGGAAACTCGGATTCCTCTTTAATTGAAATTTGCCAAAAGAGACTGCTTCCAACAATCAGCCTCTGGATGGGCGAAAGTCAATTCAAGGACTGGAAGACGTTTATCATCAGTGCCACAAGCGCCGAAGAACATTGAAGAAGGCTCGCCAACTGGGATTGCACATCTCAGAAGGAGAGGACAAGGGCAGGCGTCCCAATGCCAACACCAACAATGGGGGTAGCTCCACCAACAATCGAGACAACAAGGGCAAGCAGGCTATGGTGGCCGATACAGCCCAGAAACCTGAGTCAAAACCGGCAGACAAATAATGGCCGAAAATTACTTACTCCTTCGAAGACAGTCACGTCAAGCCCATCTTGGACATGCTCATACAAGGAGACAGAATTCAGCTTCCTCCACCAAGACGGGAATCTCGGCCGGCAAAAATGGAGAATCTAAAGTACTCCCATTACCACCGCTACATCCACCATGCTACACACGACTGCTACCAGCTAAAACAATACATCCAAAATCTCATCGATTCGAATGCTCTGGCCATCGATTTCGAAGAGGTAACCGTGGCAGCCAATATGGTATCAGTACAATTTGGCAGCTTCCTCCAACAGAAACTCAAGACGGTGTGGTCCCCATCCCTCTGGCGACAATGGAGATTGCTAATCTTCCACCTCCCTGAGATCAGGCTGCTGGTCTAGTGCCCCTCACCACGTCACGAGGGAAGGTCATGTGGGTCCATCTAGACTTGGTATTAGAGGTGACTCAGCCCACACCATCTTCCATTTGCAAAAAAAGAGTGGAAAAGTCAGGTCCTGCCGCACAATCTCGGCAGATATCGAAGAAGCCACAGCCGTCGTCACTCGGTCCGTGGCACAATCCCAACCGGTGGCTGATAACTCGGCTGAAGATCATTAGCCCGCTACAACTGACGCTCCGGGACCGGCTCAGCCTCCGACGACCGACAAGCCTTGGCCGAAGGAGACTCGCTTTGACAAATTCCTCCGAAAAGAGACACCACAGGGCTGGAGAGGCCCTACAACTTCGACATCTTGGCGCAATTGGCCAATACACCGGCCAAGTTGTCATTATACGAGCTTCTGAGACTCTCAAAGGATGTTCGTGCGGCGTTGAGCGATGCACTCCAAAATGCCGACGCGTACCTAGCTCAGGTCAACCTCACGGGAGAGAACCCTCCTGTAGATCTCCAAGACAGCGCTTGCACGGAGCGATGCCGAACATTGTCTTCACTCCACAGGACATGCTCATCAAAACCAATCTGCACGATCATCCGTTATACTACACCGGATACATCGGCGACGTAAAAGTGGATCGGATGCATATTGATCATGGCTCTTCCATAAGCATTATCCCGAAGGGTCTGTTACATCATCTCCGCATCCCTATGCATCGCTGACGCCTACACAGCACGCCATCAGCGGTTTTAATTCGGGCAGGTGCTACCCAATTGGGAAGATTCGTCTGAAGTGTCAAATTGGCGATCTCCAGTCGGAAGTCACCTGTTACGTCATAGATACAGACACTTCTTACAACATCCACTTGGGGCGCCCTTGGATACACGATTATATGATCGTGCCTTCCACACTGCACCAATGCTTCAAGTATGTCAACAAATACGGCTTCGTGAGAACAGAATTTGCCGATATCGATCCCTTCAAAGGGGTCGAATCCTACTACTCAGACTCCTGCCTGTACGAAAAGTCGAATAGGCACCTTGGTGAAGGAGATATGCAAGCTCGTACCGAGACAGCCACAGGATCAGAAGAACCTCTGACGATCCACCTCCAAGCTCGCAAACCTGGCAAGTCCGCACCCCTTACCACCACTCTGCGTAAGGACGCAATCAGCCTCTCAGCACAAGAAGAGCAAATGATAATCCGGCTGCCAAGGTCTGGCCAAGTGCCAAGACCTACAACGGCGCCACTGACAATTAGACTGCCAAGAGTCGGCCAACCACAAATGGAGAAGCCAACCCCCGACAAGCCAATGACGATACGCCTTCCCAAGAAGAGTCGTCACCCCGATGCAAGGTCTGGGACTTCTAACGAACCAACCAATCCCCGCCCAGCATCGAGTACCAAACTGGGGGTCGCTAGTCTACTAACAACTCCACGGTCTGCTCCACCAGCTGAACCTCTGACGATCAAGCTGCCCAAGTCATCCTCTCAGTCTGCATTTACAGGGGGTGGCCGAAGAAGAGTCGGAGCTGGCCAAGTATGTGGCTGCTCACACTGAGACTTGCTCATGTTGCCCATCAACGGCAAGTTCCTGAAGAAGTATTACGTCCGAAACGACATCCTCAAAAAAAATCCCCAGATGATTGAGTTATGTACCCTCTGGTACCGCTGAACTCACATTCCCTCTCTCTATCACAGACATCATGATTGACAACACCTGCGGCTTCGAACGTATGTCATTCATGGATGGCTTCTCGGGGTACAACCAAATCAAGATGTCTCCTGACGACGAAAAGCATACATCATTCCGAACCCCGATTGGCACATACTGTTACACAGTCATGCCTTCGGTTTGAAGAATATCGGTACCACATATCAAAGAGCCATGAGTATCATCTTCAGAGACCACTTACGCAAGACGGTGGAGTGCTATGGTGATGACATCGCCGTCAAGAGTCGCTGTAAGGAAGACCATCTGCAGGATCTGAGGACGGTATTCGACCTGATACGAGCGCACAATTTAAAAATGAATCCCATGAAGTCCTTCCTGGGCGTATCCAACGGTAAGTTCTTGGGTTTTATCATCACCGCCCAGGGTATTCATGTAGACCCTGAAAAGACGAAGGCAATTATGGTGATGGGTCCTCCGAGAAATCTCTGCGAACTCAGAGGCCTTCAAGGGAGGCTAGCTTACATCAGGAGGTTCATTTCTAACCTCTTCCGGCGATGTCGATCATTCACCCATCTCATGAAGAGAGGCGTCTCATTCGTATGGGACGAAGAATGTCAGCGGGCCTTCGACAGCATCAAAGAATATTTGTCGAACCCTCCAGTCCTGGTGGCCCCAGTCGCTGGAAAACTATTCCTGCTCTATGCACGCGCAATGGAGCATTCCCTTGGCACCCTGCTAGCACAAAACAATGATACAGGCCATGAGCAAGCCATATATTGCCTCAGTCGAATGATGATTGGGCCAGAGCACCGATATACTGCCGTGGAGAAGGAATGCCTCGCCCTGGTGTTCGCCATTCAGAAGATGCGACACTATGTCACGGGACAAACCATACATGTGATCTCACGAGTCAACCCTCTCAGGGTCCTCATGACTAAACCAGGGGAACTCAGCTCTCGCCTCGCCACATGGGCAATATTGTTGTCCCCTTATCATATGATCTTCGTCCCACAAAAGGCTGTTAAAGGTCAAGCCCTGGCAGACTTTTTGGCAGCCCACTCGGGCTCGGAGTCGTCCAAAATATATAAAGAAATCCCAGATAAGGTCGTCGACTCGCATGTAACCTCTCACGATGACATATGGCGAATGTTCTTCGACGGTACCTCAAGGACCGGACCTAAAGGCAACATCGTCGTCGGAGTCGGGGTGGTGCTGGTTTCTCCTTCCGGATTGGTGATCAATCGCGCTTACTCTCCCACAGAACCCTGCTCTAACAATGTGGCCGAGTACAATGCTTTGGTCATTGGCCTCCAACTTGCAAGAGAGCTGGGGATAGAATGTCTTGAAGTATACGGCGATTCTCAGTTAATGGTCAATCAGATCCGAGGCTCATACGAAGTCCACCATGAAGACATGATCCCCTATCACCAAATAGCGATCAACATCATCTCATCGTTCGAGGGGTTCTTCATCGAACATGTTTCCAGACTGTGAAATATCAAAGCCGATGCCTTAGCTGGCCTTGTCACTTCCCTAGCGGTTCTGAACTATGCTCATCAATCGGTAGATGTGATAGGCCACGAACTGGTCTGTCCCAAGAACAATGTTCAATTCGTGGTGAGTTATTCCTCACAGACGATCGACGAAGTCCCAGACTGGAGACAACCATTCATTGACTTCGTAGTCTACAACATCCTGCCCGAGAACCCAAAGAAAGCTACTTCCATCAGACGGCGTTCTCTCAGATTCTTTTACGATACAGAGACAAAAATGCTATATCGCCGATCCTATGATGGATTATTGCTTCGATGTCTGTCAAACGTCGAAGCCAAAGAAGCCGTACGCGAAGCTCATGACGGTGTCTGCGGGGCCCATCAGCCTGGCCCTAAATTGTAAGACCGTCTTCGCCGAATGGGCTACTACTGGCCCACGATGGTAGCAGATGCGATAGACTATGCTAGAAAGTGCAAATCTTGCCAAGTCTACGTGGACTTCATCCACCAACCATCCGAATTTCTATATCCGACAGTGGCATCCTGGCCGTTCGAAGCATGGGGAATGGATATCATCGGTCCAATTACTCCACCTTCCTCCCGAGGACATCGCTTCATACTCGCAATCACAGATTACTTCTCCAAATGGGCGGAAGCTGTCCCACTTACAGAAGTAAAGACTTCAAACGTAATCAGCTTCCTTAAGCATCACGTCATCTATCGCTTTGGACTGCCCCGAAGGATCATCCACGATAATGGTTCGCAGTTTGTAAGCTACGCCTTCTATCGATTCTGCGACAAGCATCGCATCCAGAATATTGCTTCAACGCCATACAATCCAGCAGCGAATGGGTTGGCAGAAGCATTCAACAAAACCATTATCAAGTTACTCAAGAAGTTCGTATCGTCCAATAAACGTGACTGGAACGAGAAGCTTGGTGAATGCCTATGGACGTACCGTACCACGGTCCGAACGGCCACAGGGAACACACCATTCTCCCTGGTATACGGGAGTGAGGCAGTTCTCCCATTGGAGACTCAAATACCCTCACTCCGTGTCGCCCTCACTTATCAATTGACGACAGATGATAACTACCGACGCCGACTACAAGAGTTAGAGGCCTTAGATGAAAAGCGCCTCCTGGCTCAGCAACGAATCGAGCTATACCAAGCATGCATCTCTGGAGCCTTCAACAAGAAGGTTAAAATTAGAACATTCCAGGTGGGCGATCTCGTTCTGAAAGTCCGGAGGCCGATGGTCATGACTCACAAGACCGCCGGCAAGTTCCAGCCAAAATAGGAAGGTCTATTTATCATCGAGGCTGTATTCTCCAACGGTGCTTACCGTCTCGCAAAACAAAATGGAGACTTGTTCATGTTGCCCGTCAACGGCAAGTTCCTGAAGAAATATTATGTCTAAACGACACACTCCAGATTATTGAGTCATGTACCCACTGGTGCCGCTGAACTCACTTTCACAATATTCTAAATTATTGAGTCATGTACCCGCTGGTGCCGCTGAACTCATTTTCACAATATTCCAGATCATTGAGTCATGTACCCGCTGGTGCCGCTGAACTCACATCTACAATATTCCAGATTACCGAGTCATGTACCCGCTGGTGCCGCTGAACTCACATCCACAACATTCCAGATTACCGAGTCATGTACTCGCTGGTGCCGCTGAACTCACTTTCATAATATTCCAGATTATCGAGTAATGTACCCGCTGGTGCCGCTGAACTCACACTTTCAAATTCCAAATTATTGAGTTATGTACCCGCAGGTGCCTCTGAACTCACATTTCGCTCACTCTTTCAGATAGCAAGTCATGTATGACCATACCTCTGAACTTTCTTCCTGGAAGAGATCCTCCCTCATGATCCACTACCCGCACTCCCAGTGCACAAAAAGGGTAACAGATCCACAAATTTCTAAAACGGCCATGTCCTCATTACCTCTGAGTCGTTTCACTTCTGCCGAAAACAAATCTCCCCTTTACATAGAACTTCCATGTCCTCATTACCTCTGAGTCGTCCTATGTGCCCTCCTTCATTGAGCCCACTCCTGCCATATCCTCATTACCTCTGAGTAGGAAGGCTCCATCGAAGAAACCTTCATGCTTGCCATGTCCTCATTACCTCTGAGTAAGTATGATGATTCCCTTTCGACTTATTATCCGTACCCACAACCGGAGTACACCAAGGATAATAGGTCCACAAATATTCTTCGCTGAGTCCACTCCTGCCATGTCCTCATTACCTCTGAGTAGGAAGACTCCACGGTAAAACCTTCGTACTTGCCATGTCCTCATTACCTCTGAGTAAGTATGTTGGTTCTCTCTCGTCTTATTATCCGTACCCTGAACCGGGGTACGCCAAGGGTAATTGGCCCACAAATGTCCTCTGTTGACCACAAATATCCTTCGTAGAGTCCACTCCTCCCATGTCCTCATTACCTCTGAGTAGGAAGGCTCCGCGGTAAAACCCGCATACTTGCCATATCCTCATTACCTCTGAGTAAGTATGTTGGTTCCCCTTCATCCTATTATCCGTATCCAAAGTCGGGGTACGCCAAGGATAATAGGCCCACAAATATCCTCTGCTGAATTTCTCAGCAAAGGCCCATCATTCCTCATCATGCCCCGGGAGCCCAGCTGCTCCATGGCATTCTTTCTCCCGATACTCAGAACGTCCATGATACCATTATTGTGGAACCTTTCTAGGTATCCCCTATCAAACTTGTTACCCATACCTAAAACCAAGGTATGCCAGGGGTAACAGGTCCATAGACAAGTCCCCCATGAGGGATAAACATTACCACAATACCACAGGCACAACAAGCAATACAAATGAAGGGTAGAATGGAAAGTACTCTTTATTTGAAAGATAAAAAAAAGCATTACATATGGTGGGGACCATGAGAAAAGAAAAGGAGAACAGAAACAAAAGAAGAAAATGCCGACTATAGCTTGGCATTACACAATTCCAAGAGGCGGTTTCTCACCATGACAGTACCCCGCTCAAGCCTCTGTCTAGCTCGGCGCTCAGCCTCCTAGGACAACTTCTTCGCATCTTCCAAGTACATGTATGCCTGCCCCGAAAAGTGGCCTTAAACTGACAGCAGATCAACAACATTTAATGTGAAAGATCTTCATACGTGGCAGGATGACGTGGCGAGGAGCTATGCGGCCCAAAAGTCCCTACGGCTAATGGACTCAATACGGCCAAGACATCCATGCGGCCGAGACATTCATGCGGTCGAAACATCCATGGTGCCAGGACATCATATGCGGCCAAGAGAATTTATATATAGCCATGCTTCTTATTCAAAGTATTTCAATTTTGCAAATTGAAAACTTTGAAGGGGGTCTTGTAGAAGCATAGAAAATAATAAAGAAAGATCCATGCGGCCAGGGAGCCCAATGCAGCTCAGAGAGTTCATGCGGCTCAAAGATCCATGTGGCTCAAGCATCTATGCGGCTCAAACAAGTTCTATGAGGCTCAGAGAGGAGCCACGTGGCCTGCAAACAGCTCTTCCATTTTGTCCTTTACTGCATTAAATGCTTTGACGGCTGACAGCTCTGACACATGACAGCCCTGACACCTAAAATACAATTATGACTCCGTCATAATGACGGACTCCTAGGGAAACGAAGAAAATCTATGACACGATCCCCCGAGATCCAGAAACTGACATGCGGCCTTGACACATGGACAGCCGCATGCGGCTCATGAAGACTAGTCCCATGCGGCTCACGAAGACTAGCCCCATGCGGCTCATGAAGGACAGCCGCATGCGGCTCATGAAGGCTAGCCCCATGCGGCTCATGAAGACTAGCCCCATGCGGCTCACGAAGACTAGCCCCATGCGGCTCACGAAGACTAGCTACATGCGGCTCACGAAGACTAGCCCCATACGGCTCACGAAGACTAGCTCCATGCGGCTCACGAAAACTATCCTCATGCGGTTCAGATCATTACCATGCGGTTCAAATGTTCAGGGCGCCACTCTCAAACAGCATTGACACGTGGCCAGCCTTATACGGCCCAATGAGGAGCAACTTTCCTGCGGCTCAGATTTCTGCAGTGGCTTGCGGTTAAGACACGTGGCATGATAGTGGGACACGTGGCATCAAATACCTCAACAAATCCTAATAAAATATTGGGATCAAATCAGATCATTTGCAATCAGGCAAATTAATGACACGTGTCAAAAAATTTGAGGTTGACAAATCAGGAGGATTTATGTCAATCATCATTCATTACCCACAAAAGATTTGATACAATCACATTTATTGCTCAAATCTCGTATATTCAGGATGGACGGCCCAGATTCAGTGATCCTTAGCCGCCGACTTTCAAGAATGGGTAATCATTGCAAACCCTAATGATGCCCCCCACTCTTATAAATAGCAGGGTGCCATTCCCTTGCGGGGAGAGATAGATACACACAGAGAGAGATATACGGAGAAGACATATACAAAGAAAGACATAGAGAGCCAGAGATCCATATACAGAGCCTGAAAAGAGAGCATTTCTTCATCAACGCCAAGCAGTTCTTCTACAGAGCCAAGGCTGCACCCGATCGTCCAAGGAGTAAGGCAGAGCTGTCATCGCTTTCCCCAGCCTCTACCGTCACCCTCCAGAATCTAAAATAAACAATTGTACTTAGATTGCTGTACCTTGGTTTTCGTCCCTAGGCTTTCTTTGTACAAGCGAGTTTGTATTGTGAGTCTAAGTTCAGTCCTCCGATAATTGTTCTGTTCTTTTACAAATCAATGGCAAACAGTAATGATTAACTAAATAATTATTTATAAAAATCTAAAAATTCACCATTTAAATCCAATAAATAAATAAAAAAATATTTCAAAATTCTGGGAAGGGAAGCTACAAATCTACCCACCTTAAAATAATTTCGTCCTCAAAATTTTAATTCATAACTATTCCTAAAAATTCAAAAAGGAAGTCTGTCTTAACCTCAATCTCTTTAAATTTAATTCCTCAAAAATATTTTACATCATTCTCTTAGCAATTTTATAATTCTGAATACTTGAGGTCTTCTACCCACCCTCGGTTACACTACTCCTCAAAAATAGGTCACTAAAATCTTGTAATCTTCTAACTAGTTGCTAACAATTCTACCAACAGATATCTAGGGCGTATGGCATCTATAATCCCTCAAATCTATAAACAACCAAATATTCAATAATCAAGCAATATTATACTATAACTTAAGAATTTCTGATGAATTCTAGACAACACGATCATTCGTCACCCCGAAATAGGAAGGGACGATGTCACGACCCGCACCCGCTTTTCGGAATACGAGTGCGTGTCCAAGCCCAGCCTACGCCGCAGTATCGGCGGTAGTGCTGTCTAACCCGTAATAAATAAAATGCTCATAAATACTAACTGCTCATTCACAAAAACTAAATCAACTTTACAAAATATAGAAGTTTTACATTTGAAGAAGAATGTAAGATTTTACATTTATAGAAAACTACCACACAACTAACTAGTTTTCTATGGTTTAGCCTTCGAGTCTCTATCTCCCCCCTCGTATGGTCCATAGCGCAAGAGTAGGCATGTCAACCTCACCTATAACAGCGATCCAGTCAGGAAAGGAGCAGATTACAACCATATTGCAATTAATATTGTTAGTCCAAAATAAGTTAGAACGACGAGAAACGATGATGGCAAAGAGTATATAAAGAACTAGTACTAGCAAGGTATGAACGATCAAGATATGAACTAGCAAGAAGGGATCTAACAAGATATAAACTGGCAAGATGTAAACTAGCAAGATATGAATTAACAAGTTAATGGACTAGATAAAGGAAAAATAGGAACCACTATGTATGTGTGAAATACCTTTTAATACATGAACGGCTGGGCTAATACGGCACATCATACGATGGCTATCATTCAGTAATTGGTACGGCTAACTCATACGTGGGTGTGTATGACTTAGCAATCATTCGGTAACGGTAATTGGGTTTGTTCACGTATTTACCGAGTATTTTCCATCCCGACTCTCTAACAATCGATAACGGTCAATGATACACTAAGAAGGATATGATAACTACAGTATCACAATCGTGTCTCAATGGAATATCAAGCAATGACTCAACGGAATATCAAACAAAAAAACTATAGAGTAAACGTTATAATGAACTAAAACGTAAATGCATACTGAAAAAGCCTGAATCCTTACACAAACCATAGTCACAAGTAGAGGATGAGGGAATGCTGATCTAGAAACTGTCAACCTATAACACATATCACACCACGAACCGTGCATGAAAACGATAAATCAATTCTAATGTTTTAGTTCTAAATTCATGGAATAGTGGCTAGTTGGGTTACTAATCTAATAATAATTAATTCTGGAATAAATCACTTAAAAACCTAATTTAACCTAATAATAATCTGAATATAATCTAAACATGCAAGTTTGGCCATCGAAAGTCGTGTTTCTCAATTTTGGAAACCATTGCACGCAAATCGAGACGTGTCATTGACTTTTTAGTCAAATGTTGTGAACTCTAGATTTTGAAAGTACACCTTGGTAGATTTCAGTGTCACGAGTGCTCTGGAATTGACCGTGCCACAAAATCACGCTTTGGTCAAAAGATATCGTCGTTATGGCTAATCGTGACCAAAATGGTGATCAATCGATCAATTCTGAGTTCAACAGAAAAACTAAAATAATAAAAAAATGAAATAATTTTTGGGAAAAATTTAAGTCGTAGAGCTCTATGTTATCTTTCCGAAACTTCAAACGGTTCATGATTACGATTTCTGGTTCTCCCGAAATCTCGAAAACACCGAAACGTATCAAGTTTCGGACAACCGACACTCTACAAATTTTCCTGAAATTTAGGTTCAGAAATTATGAAAATAAATTATATTTTCAGAAACTATACCTCAATACGCTTCCAATAAAAAAACGGCACGCGAAAATGAGGTCCGAGTTGACGGCGGTCGCCTCGGGAAGTCGGGGAATCACCGGGATCAAACTCCAAAAGGAGGAGGCTATAATTAATTATGGTTTGTGAATATACAATGCATATATATAGGAGAGAGAGGCGGTTACTGTAGAGGGCGCCGACAGGTGGGCCCCCCCGGGTGGATTATTGGGTAATTATTTATTTAATTCAGAAAATCATTTAAAAATTATTTTAAGTCCAAATAAATCAAAATAAATTGCAGAAAAATCCAGAAAAATTCTAGAAAATTCTAGAAAATATTTCTAAGTGTCTGTAATATAAATAAAATATTTTAACACAAAATATCATCGTGTGACCTCGTAGTAAATTCCAAAAACCTATAAAGTATAAATTCTATATGTTTTAATTATATAAAAATTCTCAAAAATTCTAAAAAATCTAGAAAAATTCTAAAATATTCTAGAAAATATTTTTAGTCATTTAAAGTCCAAATAAAAATATTTGGTCCAGAAATACCCTCGTATGACCTTATAGTAAATCTTGAAAGTCGTTAAAAATAATAAAACCTTAAATATTAAATACCTAAAAATATCCAAAATTGTAGAAAATATAAGATAGCTAAATAATACATATATAAGCTATCTAGAGGTCATATGCCCTTAATATGGTCATAGCCCACCTATAAGCTTTTGCATGACTCACAATAACCATAAAATTAATCATAAACAAATAAAATAAAATAAAAATTAAAAATTTGGGAAGTGGGCTTACAAATCTATCCACCTTAGAAAAATTTCGCCCTCGAAATTTCAAAAGAAACAAATAGGCACAACCAAGAATATCATCAAAATATGACATGACCAATCGATATGAATAAGTACGACAAAAATATAATTAAGAAAATAATGTGATGAATAATCAAAATTGATCAAGCATATAGAATCAAAATATAAATACGTTTTAGAAATATAGTGGAAGGAAATCAAATAGGTTTAAAATATGACGATTCAAAAATAGAAAAATATGAAAGAAATAAACTACTAGTTGTACAGATGGTGGTAACAAGAAATAAGACATCAAATAAATTTGAAAGAAAAAAAGGAAAAAAATAATAGTCGTTTGCCAATAAAAGATATAGTCGCTATGATATTCGAAAATCATAAGTATATCCGAAGTCATTTATCCGAGAATCCATGCCTCGCCAGTGTACATCTGGCTGCCGTGAAGCCTTGGTTTCATGACTCAAGTATAATATGTTATCGAACACTTTATCAACTCTACCCAATATTTACATAATAAATCAAAAGATCAATAATACAACTAGGATATAGTTTTAGTAATATTTGACAACCTAAGCATACTTAAAATTATTTCAACTTAGGGATCATGCCACGCCAGTGCGCTTCTGACTGCAGTGAACCCACAGTCTCCATAATTCAAATAAATGGGGACAGTGCGCATCTGCCTTACCGTTGTAAGTCATCAAAAATTATTTCAACTATATCCATAAGAATTTCAAAGGAACTTCAATAAATTCAAATAAGTCGATCATTATAAGAAAATATAAGTATCTGTCCTTGAGTAAAAGTATCAGTTTTGAAAACAAAACGATCACAAAATGAACGAAGGCGACTTGAATTAATATATAGATAATTGAACCAAGATTAGGAATAAAAAATAAAATGATCGCAAAATAGTTTTGAAAATAAAACGAGGTTTAGAGAAGGCAAAAGATAAAATGGCACAAAAATGATCAAAATTAGGAATTGAATTCTACGAAGTCCTAACTTACCAAACGTATATTCTACTCACCTTGGATCCTACCAACATGTCAAAACAAAATAACATATTCTCTTAAAAAATTCTTCGATTTATCTATACCGAGATTACAATAAATCATTAGCTAAATCACATGGCCTATTTAACTATCTTAACTATCCAGGGGTCAAATTGAATAAGGGACTCCTAGTCCTATTCATTCTCCTAAAATTAAATCAATCCTAATTGTGAATGAGCAATTTTCTAGTCGCAGGCTTGCAGTAGTATGACTAACTTAAGTACTACCACAAGTTCACAATCTTTTGCGAAATCAGACCTGCATGGGCCATCATGAAAACTTGTCACGACCCGCACCCACTTTTCGGGATACGAGTGCATGTCCAAGCCCAGCCTACGCCGCGGTATCGGCGGTAGTACGTTGTCTAACCCTCAATAAATAAAATACTCATAAATACTAACTGCTCATTCACAACAACTAAATCAACTTTATAAAATATAGAAGTTTTACATTTGAAGAAGAATGTAAGTTTTTACATTTATAGAAAACTACCACACAACTAACTAGTCTTCTATGGTTTAGCCTTCGAGTCTCTATCTCCCCCTCGTATGGTCCATAGCGCAAGAGTAGGCATGTCAACCTCACCTATAACAACGTTCCAGTCAGGAAAGGAGCAGAGTACAACCATATTGCAATTAATATTGTTAGTCCAAAATAAGTTAGAACAACGAGAAACGATGATGGCAAAGAGTATATAAAGAACTAGTACTAGCAAGGTATGAACGATCAAGATATGAACTAGCAAGATGGAATCTAACAAGATATAAACTGGCAAGATGTAAACTAGCAAGATATGAACTAACAAGATAATGGACTAGATAAAGGAAAAACAGGAACCACTATGTGTGTGTGAAATACCTTTTAATACGTGAATGGTTGGGCTAATACGGCACATCATACGATGGCTTTCATTCAGTAATTGGTACTGCTAACTCATACGTGGGTGTGTATGACTTAGCTATCATTCGGTAACGGTAATTGGGTTTGTTCACGTATTTATCGAGTATTTCCTTTCCCGACTCTCTAACAATCGATAACGGTCAATGATACAATAAGAAGGATATGATAATTACAGTGTCACAATTGTGTCTCAATGGAATATCAAGTAATGACTCAACGGAATATCAAACAAGAAAACTATAGCGTAAACGTTATAATGAACTAAAACATAAATGCAATATTGTACTTGCCTGAATCCTTGTACAAACCATAGTCACAAGTAGAGGATGAGGGAATGTCGATCTAGAAACTGTTAACCTATAACACATATCGTACCACAAACCGTGCATGAAAACCATAAATCAATTCTAATATTCTAGTTCTAAATTCATGGAATAGTAGTTAGTTGGGTTACTAATCTAATAATGATTAATTTTGGAATAATTCAATTAAAAACCTAATTTAACCTAATAATAATCTGAATATAATCTAAACATGCAAGTTTGGCCATCGAAAGTCGTGTTTCTCAATTTTGGAAACCATGGCACGTAAATCGAGACGTGCCGTTGACTTTTTAGTCAAACATTGTGAACTCTAGATTTTGAAAGTGCACTTGGTAGATTTCAGCGCCACGAGTGCGCTGGAATCGACCATGCCACAAATTACGCTTTGGTCAAAAGATATCGTCGTCTTGGCTAATCGTGACCAAAACGGTGATCAATCGATCAATTCTGAGTTCAATAGAAAAACTAAAATACTAAACAAACGAAATAATTTTTGGGAAACTTATATGTCGTAGAGCTCTGTGTTATCTTTCCGAAACTTCAAACGGTTCGTGATTTTGATTTCTGGTTCTCCCGGAATCTTGAAAACACCGAAACATATCAAATTTCGGACAACCGACACTCTACAAATTTTCCAGAAATTTAGGTTCAGAAATTACGAAAATAAATTACATTTTCAGAAACTATACCTCAATACGCTTCCAATAAAAAAACGGCACGCGAAAATGAGGTCCGAGTTGACGGCAATCGTCTCGGGAAGTCGGGGAATCACCGGGATCAAACTCCAAAAGGAGGAGGCTATAATTAATTAGGGTTTGTGAATATACAATGCATATATATAGGAGAGAGAGAGGCGGTTACTGTAGCGGGCGCCGACAGGTGCCCCCCCCCCCGGGTGGATTATTGGGTAATTATTTATTTAATTCAAAAAATTATTTAAAAACTATTTTAAGTCCAAATAAATCAAAATAAATTGCAGAAAAATTCAAAAAAATTCTAGAAAATTCTAGAAAATATTTCTAAGCGTCTATAATATAAATAAAATATTTTAACAGAAAATATCATCGTGTGACCTCGCAGTAAGTTCCAAAAACTTATAAAGTATAAATTCTATATGTTTTAATTATATAAAAATTCTCAAAAATTCTAAAAAATCCAGAAAAATTCTAAAATATTCTAGAAAATATTTTTAGTCATTTAAAGCCCAAATAAAAATATTTGGTCCAGAAATACCCTCGTATGACCTTACAGTAAATCTTGAAAGTCCTTAAAAATAATAAAACCTTAAATATTAAATACCTAAAAATATTCAAAAATTGTAGAAAATATAAGATAGCTAAATAATACATATATAAGCTATCTAGAGGTCATATGACCTTAATATGGCCCACCTACAAGCTTTTGCATGACTCACAATAACCATAAAATTAATCATAAACAAATAAAATAAAATAAAAATTAAAAATTTGGGAAGTGGGCTTACAAATCTACCCACCTTAGAAAAATTTCGTACTCAAAATTTCCAAAGATACAAATAGGCACAACCAAGAATATCATCAAAATATGACATGACCAATCGATATGAATAAGTACGACAAAAATATAATTAAGAAAAAAATTGATGAATGATCAAAATTGATCAAGAATATAGAATCAAAATATAAATACGTTTTAGAAATATAGTGGAAGGAAATCAAAATAGGTTTAAAATATGACGATTCGAAAATAGAAAAATATGAAAGAAATAAAGAACTACTAGTTGTAGAGAAGGTGGTAACAAGAAATAAGACATCAAATAAATTTGAAAGAAAAAAAGGAAAAAAAAATAATAGTCGTATGCCAATAAAAGATATAGTCGCTATGATATTCGAAAATCATAAGTATATCCGAAGTCATTTATCCGAGAATCCATGCCTCGCCAGTGTACATCTGGCTGCCGTGAAGCCTTGGTTTCATGACTCAAGTATAATATGTTATCGAACACTTTATCAGCTCTACCCAATATTTACATAATAAATCAAAAGATCAATAATACAACTAGGATATAATTTTAGTAATATTTGACAACCTACGCATACTTGAAATTATTTCAACTAAGAGATCATGCCACGCCAGTGCGCTTCTAACTGCAGTGAACCCACAGTCTCCATAATTCAAATAAATGGGGACAGTGCGCATCTGCCTTACCATTGCAAGTCATCAAAAATTATTTCAACTATATCCATAAAAATTTCAAAGGAACTTCAATAAATTCAAATAAGTCGATCATGATAAGAAAATATAAGTATTTGTCCTTGAGTAAAAGTATCAGTTTTGAAAACAAAACGATCACAAAATGAACGAAGACGACTTGAATTAAAATATAGATAATTGAACCAAGATTAGGAATAAAAAATAAAATGATCGCAAAATAGTTTTGAAAATAAAACGAGGTTTAGAGAAGGCAAAAGATAAAATGGCACAAAAATGATCAAAATTAGGAATTGAATTCTACGAAGTCCTAACTTACCAAACGTATATTCTACCCACCTTGGATCCTACCAACATGTCAAAACAAAATAACATATTCTCTTAAAAAAATTCTTCGATTTATCTATACCGAGACTTCAATAAATTATTAGCTAAATCACATGGCCTATTTAACTATCTTAACTATCCAGGGGTCAAATTGAATAAGGGACTCATAGTCCTATTCATTCTCCTAAAATTAAATCAATCCTAATTGTGAATGAGCAATTTTCTAGTCGTAGGCTTGCAGTAGTATGACTAACTTAAGTACTACCACAAGTTCACAATCTTTTGCAAAATCAGACCTGTATGGGCCACCATGAAAACTTGTCACGACCTGCACCCGCTTTTCGGGATACGAGTGCGTGTCTAAGCCCAGCCTACGCCGCGGTATCGGCGGTAGTACGTTGTCTAATCCACAATAAATAAAATGCTCATAAATACTAACTGTTCATTCACAACAATTAAATCAACTTTACAAAATATAGAAGTTTTACATTTGAAGAAGAATGTAAGCTTTTACATTTATAGAAAACTACCACACAACTAACTAGTCTTCTATAGTTTAGCCTTCGAGTCTCTATCTCCCCCTCGTATGGTCCATAGCACAAGAGTAGGCATGTCAACCTCACCTATAACAACGATCCAGTCAGAAAAAAAGCAGAGTAAAACCATATTGCAATTAATATTGTTAGTCCAAAATAAGTTAGAACAACGAGAAATGATGATGGCAAAGAGTATATAAAGAACTAGTACTAGCAAGGTATGCACGATCAAGATATGAACTAGCAAAATGGGATCTAACAAGATATAACTGGCAAGATGTAAACTAGCAAGATATAAACTAACAAGATAATGGACTAGATAAAAGAAAAATAGGAACCACTATGTGTGTGTGAAATACCCTTTAATACGTGAACAGCTGGGCTAATACGGCACATCATACGATGGCTATCATTCAGTAATTGGTACGGCTAACTCATACGTGGGTGTGTATGACTTAGCTATCATTCGGTAACGGTAATTGGGTTTGTTCACATATTTACCGAGTATTTCCCCTCCCGACTCTCTAACAATCGATAACGGTCAATGATACACTAAGAAGGATATGATAACTATAGTGTCACAATCGTGTCTCAATGGAATATCAAGCAATGACTCAACGGAATATCAAACAAGAAACTATAGAGTAAACGTTATAATGAACTAAAACATAAATGCAATACTGTACTTGCCTGAATCCTTGCACAAACCATAGTCACAAGTAGAGGATGAGGGAATGCCGATCTAGAAACTGTCAACCTATAACACATATCGCACCACGAACCATGCATGAAAACCATAAATCAATTCTAATGTTCTATTTCTAAATTCATGGAATAGTGGCTAGTTGGGTTACTAATCTAATAATAATTAATTCTAGAATAATTCACTTAAAAACCTAATTTAAACTAATAATAATCTGAATATAATCTAAACATGCAAGTTTAAATTCTATATGTTTTAATTATATAAAAATTCTAAAAAATCCAGAAAAATACTAAAATATTCTAGAAAATATTTTTAGTCATTTAAAGCCCAAATAAAAATATTTGGTCCAGAAATACCCTCGTATGACCTTACAGTAAATCCTAAAAGTCCTTAAAAAATAAAACCTTAAATATTAAATACCTAAAAATATTCAAAAATTATAGAAAATATAATATAGCTAAATAATACATATATAAGCTATCTAGAGGTCATATGACCTTAATATGGTCATAGCCCACCTACAAGCTTTTGTATGACTCACAATAACCATAAAATAATCATAAACGAATAAAATAAAATAAAAATTAAAAATTTGGGAAGTGGGCTTACAGACGAGAATCAAGGGTACGAGAAGGCAAGGAAGAATAATCGAGAACAAATATAAAATTTCAAGGACGTAGAGAAATTTCTAGAAGAATTTTCAAGGCAGTGTGGATTGAGATTTCTAAGGTTTAGTCATAGTCGCAGGCTCGTACCAGTACAGTTACGTAACCGGTATGATATGCTCTGACCTACATGGGCTACCAAAAAAACTTGTCACGACCCGTACCCGCTTTTCGGACGCGAGAGCGTGAGTAAGCCAGCTACGCATCGAGCAGACTCCAGCCCAACCCGAATACGTAAACGCTGTCACGGCTAGGGTAAGCTGCCAAATCATGGCAAGGCTAATCTATATCTCAATCCACAATAAGAATAATAAACAAGAATGAACAAGTATGGGTCGTGGTCTGCAGCCCACTAGCATATATGTCCGATAAGACTCTAAAGATAATAACAAGAGTCTAAAACTGAACCAAAAAATAAGATATCTCATGATAAGGTATGAAAGCATGAACGGATAATAAACACAATAACGATACCTGAATTCCGTAAGTGTATCATCGCATCCGAACCCACAAGATTCGCGAATCATCCGCCATCCAGAACTACTAGCTAACTCCATGCTATCACTAAACCTGAAAAGACCATCAGGTCCTCAGGGGACATAGCAAGATACATAATATACATGCATATCTAGCAGTTTATCATGCAATAAAAAAAATATAAGAAATAAATAGGAAAAGACCAATCAACACGAAAATACGACTATACACGACTGAAAGAACCACTGCGCATAAACGAACTGCTGGCGGAGAACAAGAGAACACGATATCACGATGGCAATAAATAACCAATAGAATACTCAAACCATCGTCCCTAGTATGGACTCGCAGGTTTGAACAACTACTAGCCCTCGCCCCTAGTGTGGACTCGTAGGCTAGCATCACCCTCGTCCCTAATGTGGACTCGCAGGTGCGGAACAATAACTACTAACCCTCGTCCCTAGTGTGGACTCGCAGGCTAGCATCACCCTCGTCCCTAGTATGGACTCGCGGGTGTGGAACAGATAACTACTAACCCTCGTCCCTAGTGTGGACTCGCAGGCTAGCATCACCCTCGTCCCTAGTATAGACTCGCAGGTGTGGAACAGATAACTACTAACCCTCGTCCCTAGTGTGGACTCGCAGGTTAGCTTAACTACTAACCCTCGTCCCTGATGTGGACTCGCAGGTTAGCTTCTAGAATTTCAAGGTACAACAGTTCCGTTATGACTCATTCATCCTATGACACGATGCGACTCTGTCCAAGTATAAGTGATGACACGATACGACCCAAATCACGATACGTGAGAGAACCAATCCAATATGAACTACAAAATTAACTATGAACAGGAACTGTAAATAGATATATCCAATATGAACTACAATCCAACTATAAACAAGGACTATATATATATACTAGCATGCACGATGTACAAATCTCATGTCAAAAATCAACTAGTAAAATTGTATAATAATATAAATATGCATGTAAACAAACTGTAGAGGAAGGTAAGGTATCTTGCCTGTCACTGGAGACGGAGCGCGAAAGTTCGGCACCAAAATTGAGTCCAAGTAATCCAAAGAGCCTATAGAATGAATTAGTAACTAATTAATTATCTGCTACTAGAATTTCTAACTTATAACAATATTCATGGCTTATTGGCTAGAAGTTGTATTAAGGTTTATTTCAAGATAACTCTAGTTGATGTAATACAAGAAAATGATATAAAAGAACACTATAAAATATAAACCCAAAAACTCCCAAATGTAACGAACATAGGGATTGATCCCTTACACCACACTCCTACCATCACAGCTCACAACCAGTGAGCTATAGCCCTTAGTTTGAATTATATGGCACTCAAATTAACTAGTATGAACCTAAACTCCTCTTTTAAAGAACACTCCTAAGAGAGAACCCAAAAAGTCCTTTATAGAAAATTCGCCAATCATGAGGCTCGAACCCAAGAACTCCCCTGTAATCACCCCTACCCTCAACCAGCGGCTATTGCACGCTTGGTAATATGTATGGCCTTTGCTACTTGTTAACCACGAACCCAGTTCTCTACTTCCCCAAGCTATGCACGCACAATATCACCTCTCTATTTCTATTAAAAATGCTCACTGTTATTTCTCCATACCTTCTAGAAGCTTTGCATGCTCCCATATGTATTAGCAGTAGCTAAGTCTCCTTTCTTCACCTATACTTCCCAGATTAGATGGTACCGCATGCATAAAAATATATGTGACATAATGGCCACATGTGCCCACTTGTATTTCTCTACCTATGATTTATAGGTACTGATTCTATCAACCCCACCATGTATACATGAACAACATAAGCGAGTAGGCCTCTTGCGCCTACACCAGTTCTTTCTTGTACATACTAATAACCTGAACACACACGTTCACGTACAACATAGGAACCCATTAACTCTCCCTAATTTTCTAATGGAAAAGGAGGTTCACATAAGCATTCTAAGGCTCAAATGTATTAGTAGTTTTATGAAGGTTCTATTGTATTAGTGGCATTGTCAAAACTCTACTCTTGTGCATTCATAACATGCCAGAGTAGGAAAATCATCGAGTCCAAGAGAACTCACAGAGGTAGGTTGGATGTCGGCCGGTAGTGTATGTGGACGTGGTCGGGACGGAGAAGTGTTGGTGGCGCGTCGCTGCCTCTGGTGCATTAACACACGCCAGTACGGCACGGTGCCTCCAAGGCACGGCTAGAGAGGAGCTCAGCCGATGTAGGTTGTGCCGCAGCGTGCGTCGCCCACCTCAGCGATGATGTCGATCGAAGTTTTGGCCGGAGAGACGGAGATTCCAGTAATGGTGATGCTTCTGGTGTTTGGTGCGGAAGTTGATGTCGTTTTGTCGGGAGGTAATGGAGGAGGCACCAACGTGGTGGCGGAGGTGGTCGTCGCCTTGCCAGGAGGGGAAGAGAATATGGTGGTTTGGCGAGGAGGGTGGAAGTAATTGTGCGGCTAGGGCTTCAATTCCTAGGTTGTTGTCTTTATATAGGGAGTTGAGTTATTAGAGAAGATGGGCTGGTTTTGGGCTTAGTCGGCCTCAGGTTTTAGTAGTATGGCCTCTTTGAATACATGTGATAAGCTAATTATTATTACACTCTCCCTATATTATGATAGTATTTGAAGAAGCAATAATACATACATACAGTAATAATGATAATATTCTATTATAAATTAATTCTAGAAATATTTAGTTGAGTAAAGTACTAAATAAAATTATAATGCTTGCTGAAAAGACAAATTGGCTTAATAAATGATCTAGTTATTTGGAAGGGGTCTAATGCTAATATAATATATATACAAGCAACTGATATTTGATGTGTCATAGGCCCATCCCAATTTAAATACCATATATACCTATTAGTCAAAATAATCAAGAAGTTCTCAAAAATAATAATTATATTTAACTATTTAGAAATATAGTTATTAGACTATTAAAATAAGTATAGAATATATAGATATAAAATATATCTGCCAGGACATATTTGGACGCACTACCCTTTTTCGTGGGCTTGGGTCAGGCCCGGGCTAGCATGGTATATCCGAATTTCCTAAAAGTCAATAATTCCAATCATAAATAATCAAATCATCTATAGGGTTTAAGCCGCAACTTGGCCTGATTTTCCTAGTTAGGGCACTCCTATAGCTCGGCCTCTCCTAGCATAACTAATACACTAGCCAAAGCACGCAACTGCACTATCCGTGCCAAGATTCCTAGTCACCTTGTACTCCAACTCTCAATTATGACTAAGGCCATCTACCGTAATGATTAACTAAATAATTATTTATAAAAATCTAAAAATTCACCATTTAAATCCAATAAATAAATAAAAAAAATATTTCAAAATTCCGGGAAGGGGAGCTACATCCTACCAGGCAAGATACCTTGCCATTAAACTGTTTATATTCAGTCTGCATTTATTTATTACATATCACTGTTCATTATTTCCAGTTCTTACAGTTCATGATTTACTACCTGCTCAGTGATTATTAGTTTACTTTGTTATTATCCTTTGATTGCATATGAACTTAGAGTTAAGGAACTACCTTCTGTAGTGTATCGCATACACCTTGACACAGTTGTACCACGAGGATATATGAGATGAGTAGCATGTAGAGGCCCTTGCGTATGGGCTGATCGTGCATGCGTTAGGGCTAACTGCTAGTGGAGGCGTGTTAGGAGACTTAGCAGTTAGTAGAGGTATATGAGACATGGATGTGACTCTGTTAGGCACTGGGTGGGAAGAATAGTTCCTTAACGTATGGGTCCTTTATGCACTTTCCTACTACTGATCCTGCTGGCCTCTAACATTCTAGGAATGTTATGCTTTGAGGCCATACCTGAGATTACTGCTCCTGAGCCAGATACCCATGCGTTGGAGGTTTGTTCTTAACTGTATGAACACAGTAATATGGTTAGGTACCTTATGGATGTCTTGTCACTTATTTTGGTTTGTGACATATTATATATTCAGTTTATTATGGCATGTTCTTCCTGTATCTTGTTGCGTCCCTCTGAGGACCTGGTTATCTCGTCAGGTATGTGCTCTTGTCTTTCGCAGGTGTTCTAGCCGCGGCCATGATCATCGCTATTCTTCGAGGAGGATTGCACTTTGATCGTCTTCGCTTCGCTCACCAAACTTTTTTTGTTATGTATCTCTTTTCATAGTTGGTAGTGGATTTGTCTCCGCCCAACTACATGTACCAATTACAATTCATAGTTGATTATATGACATCTTTTATTCTTTTATTTTATGGTTGAGATTAGTTAGCTTTAGTTTTACTGCATTTACAGCTTATGTATACATATGATTGTTCCATATATTGGGGTATATTTCGTATGTGTACAGCTGGCATGGATACATACCTAGTCCTAAGTATTTTGGGACTGTAGCGTTATAAGGCTCACCTGGAACATGAGTGGTACATTTTCTTTGGGTCGGTGGAAGGAGATCAGTCAGGTAATTAGGAAGGGGCAGCACACCATATGTGCTTTGCTTGAGACAAAAATCAAGACGGAGAAGATGTTATCCCGCAGGACGATGCCCTATAGGAAACAGGTTCACAATTTGCAGGTGTGTCAAATGGTGCGTATTTGGGTCCAGTGGGATAGCCGAAGTTGGGATGGTACTGTACAACATACTTCAGAACAACTAATTGTTATTTATTTTACAAATAAAGGCGGACTACAATTTCTATTTGGAGCTGTTTACGGTCATAATGACCGCAAAAGGATAAATAAGTTGTGGCAGACGCTCATTTATATTGATAACTTAGCCAGGGACCATTATAAGCTCCCCTTAATGGTTATGAAAGACTTCAATGTATTGCTTTACCAATGTGAGAAAATGGGGGGTCGGCCTATACCGGATACACTCTTGCAGGAATTCAGGTCGTGCCTTCTACAATCGGGTCTAGAATATCTTGAAAGAAAGGGTCACATCTGGACGTTGAACAATAAGGCAGTGCAAAAATGAGTAATGTGCCAGTTGGACAGAGCTCTGGGGAACAGGGAATGGTTTCATACATTCGCCGACATAATAGTCGAGGGGCTTACAACGGGAACCAGTAATCACTCACCCCTATGTGTACGCTTATCCCCTACCGAGAACCATTGTGCCAAACCATTTCGATATAATGACAAATGGTATCTTAGTGAAGGTTATGGAGCGGCAGTGAAGAGTGGTCTTAGCTTAACCATACATGGGAATATTCAATTCCGCCTAGTGCAGCGTTTGAAGAAGGTGAAAGAGTCGCTTAACGTTTGGAACCGTACTCAACCGGTCTGGACATTGGAATCATAAGATAAGCAATTGCATATTTTACAGCAGCAACTTTAAATGGACATTGATAATGTTCAACTGATACATGAGGAACAAGGAATTAATCAAGGAGGT
This sequence comes from Iris pallida, assembly GCA_029216955.1. Lineage (NCBI taxonomy): Eukaryota > Viridiplantae > Streptophyta > Magnoliopsida > Asparagales > Iridaceae > Iris > Iris pallida. The sequence continues at coordinate 144,600 of JANAVB010016194.1, read as the reverse complement.
GGGCCGGCTGCGCATACAAGAGGAAATTAAATTGGCACAACGTGCAAAATGCTCTTGGCTGTGCGACGGGGACTGTAGAAGCATGAAAAATATCAGAATAATGGTCCATGCGGCTCCGGATACGAAGCCTATGCGGCTCATATGGGGGCTGTCTTATACAGTTCGAAGGAAGACTCTCTGTCTCATGCGGCTCGAGAGTGTATGCGGTTCAGCAGGAATATGCGGCTCGATCCATGCCACGTGTCCCCCTGAGATCCTTTCCTACAGCTGGCCCTTTGAATAGTGGACTCATTTAATGCTCTGACACGATTTGATGACTGTGGCGGCTCTGGCATAAAGTGTCATAATAACTCTGCCATAATGACAGACTCTTCGGGAAAAGAAGAAGATCTCTGATCCGATCCGTCAGAAATCCTAGGTAGCCACGTGGCAAATCTCATGCGGCTTAAATAGAGAACAGCTTCATGCGGCTCACGGAGAAGTCATCCTATATGACTAGCAGAAATCAGCCATATGCGGCCCACTGAGAGCTCAGCCCCTGCGACTCAATACAACGCTAGCTCATGCGGCTCGCAAAGACTATGCATAAGCGGCTCATTGAGAGTTCGTTCCCTGCGGTTCGATGAAGCATTGTCCTATGCGGCTCACGAAGAGTATCTCCCTGCGGTTCAAGTGTTGCCCATCCTATGCGGCTCTGGCAGGACCCACAATCAAAACACGTGGCATCGGATCAATCAAGGATCTAACCGAATCCCAACGAGTATATTTGACATCATCGTCATAATTACTAAGATCAGGGCATATCATTTATCATCAAGCCAATGGGACACGTGGCGAGCAATCGGGCATTGGTATAATCAATCATGAAGATTTAAAGCAATCAGCATTAATTGCTCACAAGATTCGGTGCTATCCTCATTAATGGCCGAGATTCATTGTAAACAGGAAGCAAGGGTTCAGATAGATTGAAGGTGCGCCGACATTCCAAACAAATGATCATTAGCAAACCCTAATGATCATACCTCACTCTTATAAATAGCCAGCATCATTTCTTTGCACAAGGGTCGGCAACAAAAAGAATAAAAAAAATATACAGAGTCAGAGAGAGAATACACAGAGAGAGAGAGAGAGAAGCCATGAGAGCAACAGAGGAGCAAAAAGAGCACATCTTCGTCAACGCCAACCATCTTTTCACAAGGAGCCAAGGCTGCATACCGATCGTCCAAGGAGTAAGGCAGGGCTGCCGTCGCCTTCCCGAGCCTCTATCGTCACCCCCCAGAATCTAAAATAAACAATTATACTTAGACTGCTGTACCTAGGTTTTTGTCCCTAGGCTTTCTTTGTACAAGCGAGTTTGTATTGTGAGTCTAAGTTCAGTCCTCCGATAATTGTTCTGTACTTTTACAATCAATGGCAAACACGATGGCGACTCTGCTGGGGACAAACTTCTCCACGGCTGAGGAGTTGGTGACGCAATCGGATGCAGCCAAACTTGGCTCCACGCAACAAAAGATGGTCGTCCGCTTCGACCAACAGGCGTTCGAGGAGATGCTCTCTGAAGGCAGTGCTGGACCGATCCAGAAGCGCACCCGCACCACGAAGGCTCGCAAAGAGTGGAGGCCAAAATCATCTGCTCCTCCTCAAGTCTTCGATGAGATACCCTCTGTTGCTCAAAACGGCGAGAAGGACTCTCCTGCGGCCCCACTTCAAACCGTAGACAACTCTGCTGTCCCCAAGTCCGGCAGAAGAAAATACTATGATGCTGGACTTGCAGGGGCAAAGAGGAACTCTACGCGATCCGAGTCGCAGAAGGGTATTAGCCACAGGGAGAAAGCCGATGCGGCTACATCCGCCAACTGCATGAAGAAAACTCATGCGGCCACATCTGTCAGCCGCATGACTTATGCGGCTACAGTTGCCAACCGCATGGATGAGACTCATGCGGCTATCAAAGTCAATCGTTTGCAGAAAACCCATGCGGCTACAGATGCCAACCGCATGCGGCCAGCCTGCACGGTCGTGACTCCTAGCCGCACGAGAACTCAGCCGACGACATAAGACAACCGCATACAGACAGCCTGCACGATTTCCAATCCCAGCCGCATAGCATCCGCTCCATGCTCCTCTCGATCAGTTTTCGACCGTCTCTCGTACGGTCCGAACCCTGATGATTCTCCAAACTCTGTGGTATTCAACTTGGATTCTTCTTATTATGCACCCACAAGTGCTAAGAAGAAGAAGTCCAGGGCAGCGCGGGCTCATCAAGCCCAGACAGCTGCCCCAACCTCTGACGATCGGGGCGTCCCGCTGATTATCACGCGGGCCTCTGATGGGAAGTTGTATCGAACAGCTCAAGTCCAGTCCCCAGCGGCAAACGGACAAAGTGGTTTCTCTGACCTGCGTGAGGCTGTCCTCCACAAACGCAAGGAAAGAGAAGGGGCCTCGACGTGCAAAGAGTCCTCACATGGACGTCACTGCACCCAGATCATCGTCAACTGCTGCTGCAACAACACGGCAGTGACGGAAGATCGGCCGTCCGTCTTCCAAATATTACGGCATCCGAGCTCGGAAGACGAAGCACCTCCTATTGCCTCCTGCAATTCCGCACAGAAAGTCCCCGTCGAGGGAAAAGGGAAGAAGACAAGCATCTCCAGCCCAAAAATATCAACCACTACAGCCAAGAAATTGTCGGCTAAACGGTTGCCCTCCATCGGAGTATACCAACACACCCGTTCGAAGACAAAATCTGCTGCAATGGGCGATTCATCACCGATGAGGGTCGAGGGAGCTGGGGGTAGCACTCCTCCGAATATCCACAACAATCCGATGTTTTAAGGAGATAAGCCCGGAGAAACAACTCTCCCATCAGGTGCAATAGATGCTGATGTCCCCGAGGACATCCGTGACTTTCAAGATGAAGCAAGCTCCGAAGCTGGGGGTACTATTCCTTCTGAATCCGAACCCGAAGAGAATATTCTCACCTACCCCGATGATTTCTCAATGCATGGGTACGACTCGGAGGGCGCACCCTCCACCGTCCCTTCCGTCACTCCTCACGTAAGGACGGTATTTATGACAGACAACAGTCAAGGTGGCTCCAATGATCGCCAACGCATCGACACTTTGGAGGCCATACTGCACGCCTTGGTCAAGTCTGTAGACGAGATCAAAGCGGCGCTTCCTACTCTGCAGGGAGTGACACCTGGCCAGACAAGTGCGCGTCCCCCAGTCAACGTAGATTCAAATTCGGCGGCACCGAACCTGGGCAATAATCCTCCCGAAATAACAGCCCCTGCCGCGACAGATGAGTCCCGAGAAGTAAGAAGAGAGGTCCAAGAGCTCCGTGCCATGTTTCATGCCCGAGAAAACGCTCAAGATCTCAGAATACGGCAACCATATCCTGCTGAGTGGAGGGATGTTCCATTCCCACCAAGATATAAGCCGTTCAACATCAACCCGTATGATGGCAAAACCTCAGCAAGTCGATACATCACTTACTTTGAGGTCACCACCGACCATCTGCCCCATGAAGATGCGATCCTCACACGGTTATTCATTGGAGCATTGGAAGGAGTCGTCTATGATTGGTACCGCAATCTACCGGACAACTGCATCCATTCCTTCGCCGGCTTCAAGCGCATGTTCTTGGAACGATTCTATGAAGTAGGACAAGACATCACTATGTCCACTCTCATGGACGTCGTCCAAGGGGAGAAGAAGCTAACAAGGAACTACATCGAGAGGTTCTGCCAGACCGCCATGAAGCTGCCTTCCGGAAATCCAGATTCTTCTTTGATCGAAATCTGCCAAAAGAGACTTCTTCCAACGATCAGTCTCTGGATGGGCGAGAGTCAATTCAAAGATTGGAAGGCGTTCATCATCAGCGCCATAAGCGCTGAAGAACGACTGAAGAAGGCCCGCCAACTGGGGTTGCACATCTCAGAAGGAAAAAACAAGGGCAAGCGTCTCAACAAAGATAATGGGGGTAACCCCTCCAACAATCGGGACAGCAAGGGAAAACAGGCTATGGTGGCCGACACAGCCCAAAAGCCCGAGCTACAGCCAACAGACAAGCAATGGCCTCAGATCACTTACTCTTTCGAAGACGGCCACGTCAAGCCTATCTTAGACATGCTTATACAAGGAGGTAGAATTCAGCTTCCTCCACCAAGACGGGAGCCTCGGCCGGCTGATTTGGAGAACCCGAAGTTCTGCCATTACCACCGTTATGTACACCACGCTACACATGACTGCTACCAACTAAAACGGTACATCCAAAGCCTCATCGATTCGAACGCTCTGGCCATCGACTTCGAGGAGGTAACCGTAGCAGCCAATATGGTGTCCGTACAATTCGGCAACTTTCCTCCAACGGAGACCCAAGACGGGGTAATTCCCGTCCCTCTCGCGATAATAGAGATTACCAATCTTCCTCTGCCCCGAGAACAAGCTGCTGGTCTAGTACCTCTCACCACCTCAAGAGGAGAGGTCATGTGGGTCCATCCAGACTTGGTATCAGAAGTAACTCGGCCCACACCATCTTCCACCAACAAAAAGAGTGGAAAAATCAAGACATGCCGCACAATTTCAACAGACAACGAGGAAGCTACTTCCATCAGAAGGCGTTCCCTCAGATTCTTCTACGATACAGAGACGAAAATGCTGTATCGCCGCTCCTACGACGGATTACTGCTTCGGTGTTTGTCAAACGCAGAAGCCAAGGAAGCCGTACGAGAAGCCCATGACGGTGTTTGCGGGGCCCACCAGCCCGGACCGAAACTGCAAGACCGCCTTCGCCGAATGGGCTACTATTGGCCCACAATGGTGGCAGACGCGATAGATTATGCTAGAAAGTGCAAAGCTTACCAAGTCCACGCGGACTTCATCCACCAACCCTCTGAATTTTTACATCCGACAGTGGCGTCCTGGCCATTCGAAGCATGGAGAATGGATATCATTGGTCCAATCACCCCACCTTTCTCCCGAGGACATCGCTTCATACTTGCGATCACTGATTACTTCTCTAAATGGGCGGAAGCTGTCCCACTCGCAGAAGTCAAGACTTCAAACGTGATCAGCTTCCTTAAACACTACGTCATCTACCGCTTTGGACTGCCCCGAAGGATCATCCATGATAATGGTCCGCAGTTTATAAGCCACGTATTCTATCGGTTTTGCGATAAGCACCGTATTCAAAATATCGCCTTGATGCCGTACAACCCGGCAACAAATGGGTTAGCAGAGGCGTTCAACAAAACAATCATCAAACTTCTCAAGAAGTTTGTCTCCTCCAACAAACGTGACTGGAACGACAAGCTCGGCAAGTGCTTATGGGCTTACCGCACCACGGTCCGAACAGCCACCGGAAATACACCGTTCTCCCTGGTATACGGAAGTGAGACAGTCCTCCCCTTGGAGACACAGATCCCCTCACTACGTGTCGCCCTCACACACCAATTGACAACCGATGATAACTATCGACGTCGACTGCAAGAGTTAGAGGCCTTAGATGAAAAGCGCCTCCTAGCCCAGCAAAGGATCGAGCTATACCAAGCACACATCTTAGGAGCCTTCAACAAGAAGGTCAAAATCAGAACATTCCAGGTAGGCGATCTCGTCTTGGCAGTCCGGAGGTCAATGGTCATGACTCACAAGACCACCGGCAAATTCCAGCCAAAGTGGGAAGGACCATTTATCATTGAGACGGTATTCTCCAACGGTGCCTACCGCCTTGCAAAGCAAAATGGAGACTTGCTCATGCTGCCCGTCAACGACAAATTCCTGAAGAAATATTATGTCTAAACGACATTCCCTACAAGTTCATCGAGTCATGTACCCGCTGGTACCACTGAACTCACACCCTCAGCATTTCAGATTATCGAGTCATGTACCAGCTGGTACCACTGAACTCACACCCTCAGCATTTCAGATTATCGAGTCATGTACCAGCTGGTACCACTGAACTCACACCCACAACATTTCAAGATTATCGAGTCATGTACCAGCTGGTGCCCCTGAACTCACCCCTACATCCCCTTTAGATTATCGAGTCATGTACCCGCTGGTGCCTCTGGACTCCCACTTTCTCAATATGTTAATTTACCGAGTTATATACCCGCTGGTGCCTCTGAACTCACATTTCGGTCACTCTTTCAGATAGTAAGTCACGTATGATTATACCTCTGAACTTGCTTCCCTGGAAGAGATCCTCCCTCATGATCCAATACCCGCACTCCCAGTGCACAAAAAGGGTAATCGATCCACAAATTTCCGAAAACGGACATGTCCTCATTACCTCTGAATCGTTTTCACTTCCACCAAAAACAAACCGCCCCTCAAATAGAACCTCCACGTTCTCCTACCTCTGAGTCGTTCTATGTACTCCCTTTTCATTGAGCCCACTCCTGCCATGTCATCATTACCTCTGAGTGGGAAGGCTCCGTCGAAGAACCCTTCATGCTTGCCATGTCCATATTACCTCTGAGCAAGTATGTCGGTCTCCTTTCGACCTATTATCTGTACCCACAACCGGAGTACGACAAGGATAATAGGTCCACAAAAGTCCGCTGTTGACCACGAATATCCCCCGTGAAACCTCCCCTGCCATGTCCTCACTACCTCTGAGCAGGAAGGTTCCACGGTAAAACCCTCATGCCTGCCATATCCTCATGACCTCTGAGCAAATATGTTGGTTTTTCTTTCACCCTATTATCTGTATCCCGAACTAGGGTACGCCAAGGATAATAGGTCCACAAATATTCCTTTGCTAAAGCTTCTTAGCATAAATCTACTACCCCACCATGCCCCGGGAGCCCAGCTGCTCTACGGCATTCCTTTTTTTTTGTTAAGCACCGAGAACATCCATGACCACTTTGCCACGGCTGTTCCGGACATCCTGTCCAAACTTGTTATCCGTACCTAAAACCAAGGTACGCCTAGGATAACAGGTCCACAAATAAATCCCCCAGCAAGTCCAAATTTCACAGACGCCACAAGTACAAGAAAGAGATGATGAGTTGAAACAGGCTCATTTATTCAAAATTCAACGTACTACATCATTTGGGGATCATACCCCTTACAAAAAAAAAGAGAAGAAAATAAAGCAAAAGAAAACAGACGGCCGATCATTGCTCTGGGGCACATAACGCCCTGAGACGGTCTGTCAGCAAAGCAACCGACCGCTCAAACCTCTGGGAGGCTCGACGCTCTGCCTCGTGGGTCAGCACTGCCTCATCCTCCAGATGAGCGTGAGCCTGCCAGTTATCCTCAAATTTCTTAAAGGCCCGCTCCAGGTTATCGGAAGATCGAGAAATCTTCTCGGCCTCCCGAACGATCGACTCCTGCTCCGCCTAAGAAGCCTCCAGCTCTGACTCTAAGAAGGCCAGTTGCCTCTGGAGCCCAAGAATCCGCTCCTTCGTATCAGCAATTCCACGAGAAGCAGACTCTTCCCGAGCACGGCAAGCTTGACTCCTGCGACCCAGCTGGTCATACGAAGCGGAGAACTTATCAAGGTCCCCCCGTACAACTGGCCCAGCAGTATCGCGGGCTAGCTTAATCCGATCCCGAGCAACAATGAGGAAGCCCCGCTCCCGCTCGATTGCAGCAGGCAAGCCCGCCTGTCGTATCGCCAGTAGCTGGGTCACAAGCTTATCAGCTTCCGTCAGCTTAGGCTCCAACAGTGCAGCCAATCCCACCCCGCCAGGAAGGGACTTCAGGGTTGCAATTTGACCCCGAGCGCACCGGAGAGATAGAGAAAATGGGGTCCCCCGCCCTATGGCAGCGTCTACGCCCCTATTCAAATGACGATAGAAGCTGTCTACCACGTCCTGCGTCACCTCGTTCAGAGTCTCCGTGGAGGCCGGTGTCAACGGAAGCGTGGCTGGCAGCACCGAAGAAGACGCAACAGAATCCGCCGCTCCTGCTACGAGAGAAACCAGCTCCGCACAAAAGGACGCTTGAACAGCGGCCAACTCCTCTTCGGCAACCTGCAAGACTTGAAAACTCGGCAGGGTCGAGAGGTCGGCCTCCGGAGCCGTATAATCTGCAGAGGATGAGGCAGAGACCATCGCCAACCCCATTCCCATCGGCCCAGAGCTGGAAGGAGGCTCCTCGACGTGAGACGGCAAAGGAGAGGAAATGCTCCTTCCTCCCGTATCACGGCAGACCAAACCTTCCCCAAGAACATCCACGACGGGAAGTAAAGGGTCAGGACCTGCAGGGCCAAGGCAACCATGAATCGATTTGACCCGGAGGATATGTTGATAGAGCAAATAAGCCCCCTCACTAATCAATATCTGGCTTATCTTACCAGTTGAGGAGTGTGGAGGCCGAGGTTCGCTTACAGCCACCGCAGCCTCTTCACCAACAGTTCCCGAGTCAGGTATAACAGACTCCTCCCCCCTTGCGTCCTCGGGAGGGGATGCACCGAGATCAACGGCACCTTGTTGAAGATCAGCGGTCTCGGAGACGGGTCCGAGGGAACCTTCGTCACCCCGGGCCGAGACCTCAGCAACCTCGGAGCTTCCAGCCGCCGCTGAGAGAGCCCCCGCAGAAAGGACCGTAGCACACATGTCACTAATCAGAGCAGCAAGGGCCGGATCAGCTTCAGGGGTGGTAGACGATTCAGGAGAGGTCGGCTCATCGGACACCTACAAAGAAAAGTGATTAAGTCATATCCCCAAGAGAAAAGAAAACTACAAGAAAGAGATGGCTATGACTTGGTTTTACCTCCAGAATAGCGTCTGTATCTTCACCCTTCTCGGTGATAAGTAATCCACGAGACCTAACAGCGGCTCTCTTAACGGAAAATATCGCTCTACTGTCAGAAGACTCGGGTCTGACCCGTTTACGCGAGGGACCAGACACGGCTGAAAGTTGTTCTTCTATCACTACTCCCTTTTGCGTAGTAAACAACAGATCCTCCGCTGGTTCGTCGGGTGTGGAAAGTGGTTGATCCGCTACTTTTTCACCCCCACCAGAGAGGGAACCTTCGCTGTCATCATCATCCTCGTCTTCAGCCGACTCGGAAGGTTCTGATTCAGGGAGGGGGACCTGGAGCGCCAGTTGCTTTCTAACCTTAGACCCTTTGGGCTTCTCCTCTAAACCGGTACCCACGATAAAAATGGTACTCGGATCAAAGTTAACAGGAGGCTTGTTCGCCATAACGTGATATAAAGCAGCCACGTACAAAATTTCCTTCGGCGCCTTAGCATCGGGAACTGAGAAGCTGGCCCGAGTATGATAAGCGTCGTAATAATTCCACGCTCGGACGCCATCAAGAATGCTGCCTTCAAAACCCAAACAAGGGTTGGGACAATCAAGGAACAACTGGCTATAACCAAACTGGCGGGAAAACCTGCTAGGTAGGTAAGGCTCCAAGTATACATTATCTCGGTTACGATAAACCAGATGCGCGGGGCGGATATTGCGCAACCAAGCAAGCATATCCGGAGATAGAAAATGAGAAGGTCCAGTACCATCAAGGTGTACCTTCCTCACTTCCTCATCAAAAAAAGGAGGAACAGACACAAAGAGGTCACACCCATCCACTCTCGCCAGCGCCCTCCGATAAGCTGGCATAGTGTTGTATTCCCAAGACCGGTGATGGCATTTGAAGAGGAAAGCATCTTCGGCTGTAGCATCTTCCGCTATCCCAGGTCCCAGCAAAGACTTATAGTGCATCGCCAACCACCCCATCAGGTAGTGGAAAGGCAGTTCTACGCGCTCAAAATCCAAAGTCTTCTTGCGAGCAATAACCTTGGACGAGAATGTCCGCAGACCATGGTGTATGCTGCACACCATAGCAGGAAGAAGGGCCAATCTAACTCCGAATACTAGTTTAACGGCAGGAAGGATGAAATGACGACCAATCCTCTCGATAGAACCCGCTCCTCCCGAGACTACGCAGTTCCGTAGCCATATCATCAAAAATCCAGCCAGAAGCGCCTTCTCCGACATCTGTATGGTCCCGTAGTGAAAATAACTAAGAGAGTCAACTTGACTCCCGAATATATCGCTCTTAGATCGCGACTTCTTGACACTTGACATCAGATCCCTTACCTCTGCATGCGTTCGAGGGGCTCGGGGAGTAACTTTGCCAGAAGGATCAACTCTAAAAAGATAATTAATCCAGGATGTGGTATGGGAAGCGGTCCCCTCGGAGCTATCTGTCGTTTTTATAGCCATCTGATGACAAGCACTATGGTGGCACAACAACTCCCGATACACCGCAACAGAACCCGGGAGTTGCCTGTCCAAGGCCTCAAACTCCTCATTCGACGGGGTATACACCTCGAAAGGCTCATTCCTCCATGGAAGTTTAGAGACAGTATACATCTCGTGAAGAGCAAGTCCCAGCTCCCCTACTGGTGCAAAGAATGTCCCCGTTCGCCGGCTATACATCTCCAAGAGCGCTACGAACAGTGGTTTATTAATGGGAAGCCCGTGACAAGTGCCCCGAATGGCATGGTAAAGCCCCACCTCCCGCAAGAATGTTCTATAGGTCTGCAAAACCCAAGTAGTCAACTGGGCCCACGTAGAGGTGGGGTTTATCCAGTTCGGCAGTGCCAGCCTACCAACAGGATAAGACTTCTTGCGAACGAGCCGATTCAGGAAAGTATCAGCTTGAGTAAGTGTGAAGTTGGGACCGTATACATTCATGAAAGAGCCCGGGGCCAGACCCATCATATACCGGAGGACGGAATCCTTACCCGCATACGCTGACCGCATGTTCGGATTATAATGGATGTTGCCCATCAACATCCTTGATTGGGTAGGAGTTAAGTTACACACCATCTTCCTGCCCAGCAACACCATATTGAACCATGACAAAGGATAATGACGTTCCATGAGAGAAATATGGATTGCCACCCCATCCAAAGAGAAATCCCAGTTCTCGGTAATCTCTAAAACTCGTGGATTCTTGATGATTAAAGCATCTCCAAAAAGGAACAAAGGCTTCAGGTATTTCCCATCCAGCTTCCCAGTATTCATCATGGAACGGAGGTAATGGAGGGTCTGATTCTCAATGGCCTTTAACCTCTCCGAAGGCTCATCAGTAGGGAATTGATTCAACACATGCTTAATTAAGTCATCAAGACGCACGCCCAGGGTGAATTGATTTGAACCCACTATAAGCTCTCCAGCAGGATTTACGGGCAGACTCACTGAAGAAAGACAAAAGAAACAAGGTTAGAAGATAGTCAAAGAAAACAGAAGCATTGGAAAGATCATTTGAGTCTATACGGCTCGGGTCGTCACAGTCACATGCGGCTCAGTATTAGATACGTCCATGCGGTTCTGAGTTAGTCGAGTCCGTGCAACTCAAATTCAGACGAGCTTATAGACCCATGCGGTTCAAATTAAGCACGCCTACGAAACCAGACCCATGCGAGCTGACGCGGATACAAGAAAGCGAGCCTATACGGTTCGAAAGTGAGCGACGCTTATGCGACCCAAATCGAAAACGCATATGCGGCTCAGATCGAGTATAAACAAGCTCATGCGACCCCAATGGGGGAAGTACTTATGCGGTCACATGTGCATAAAGTATGCAGCAGAGCCATGGCAACAGTTAGGGTTTTCAAAACGACCCTTACTAGCAATGGGCGGGTGGAGTCATGGTGAAAAGCAGGCACGTCAGTCGGCGGAGGAGCCGCCACGTTCGCCGCCGCAGTCGATGAAGACGCGGCCTTCTTGCCCTTCGCAGCCGCAGAGGATGATGCGGCCTTCTTGCCCGCAGCAGCAGCAGCCTTCTTGTTGGCCATTGTCGATCGATGAAGGGAGAAGACGAAGAGCAAAGTCTGCAACAGGGGATTTGAGCAAAGAAAGAAGGTAAAGAAACCCAAGGGATTAAAAGACTCTCATTTATAGGCGAAAGAAACCCATAAAACGAACAAACGTCTCGGATGATGCCTCGGATTACGTGTCGCTTCAAAAAATAAAGGCAAAAATGCTTCGATCAAGACATAACCGACCCTTGGGATCCTCCCCCAAAAGACGACGTTAAATCAAAACGAATTAAGAGCATTTAATAAAGATTTGCACACGTAGTCAAGACACGTGGCAAAGAGCCTATGCGGACAGATGAATCTATGCGGCTGGGACACTTATGTGACATGAACGGGACCATGCTTCTTATTCAAAGTGTTTCAATTTTGCAAATTAAAAACTTTGAAGGGGGTCCTGTAGAAGCATGGAAAATATCAGAATAATGGTCCATGCGGCTCCGGATACGAAGCCTATGCGGCTCATATGGGGGCTGTCTTATACAGTTCGAAGGAAGACTCTCTGTCTCATGCAGCTCGAGAGTGTATGCGGTTCAGCAGGAATATGCGGCTCGATCCATGCCACGTGTCCCCCTGAGATCCTTCCCTACAGCTGGCCCTTTGAATAGTGGCCTCATTTAATGCTCTAACACGATTTGACGACTGTGGCGGCTCTGGCATAAAGTGTCATAATGACTCTGCCATAATGACAGACTCTTCGGGAAAAGAAGAAGATCTCTGACCCGATCCGTCAGAAATCCTAGGTAGCCACGTGGCAAATCTCATGCGGCTTAAATAGAGAACAGCTTCATGCGGCTCACGGAGAAGTCATCCTATATGACTAGCAGAAATCAGCCATATGCGGCCCACTGAGAGCTCAGCCCCTGCGGCTCAATACAACGCTAGCTCATGCGGCTCGCAAAGACTATGCATAAGCGGCTCATTGAGAGTTCGTTTCCTGCGGTTCGATGAAGCATTGTCCTATGCGGCTCACGAAGAGTATCTTCCTGCGGTTCAAGTGTTGCCCATCCTATGCGGCTCTGGCAGGACCCACAATCAAAACACGTGGCATCGGATCAATCAAGGATCTAACTGAATCCCAACGAGTATATTTGACATCATCGTCATAATTACTAAGATCAGGGCATATCATTTATCATCAAGCCAATAGGACACGTGGCGAGCAATCGGACATTGGTATAATCAATCATGAAGATTTAAAGCAATCATCATTAATTGCTCACAAGATTCGGTGCTATCCTCATTAATGGCCGAGATTCATTGTAATCAGGAAGCAAGGGTTCAGATAGATTGAAGGAGCGCCGACATTCCAAACAAATGATCATTAGCAAACCCTAATGATCATACCTCACTCTTATAAATAGCCAGCATCATTTCTTTGCACAAGGGCCGGCAACAAAAAGAATAAAAAAATATACAGAGTCAGAGAGAGAATACACACAGAGAGAAAGAGAAGCCAGGAGAGCAACAGAGGAGCAAAAAGAGCACTTCTTCGTCAACGCCAACCATCTTTTCACAAGGAGACAAGGCTGCATACCGATCATCCAAGGAGTAAGGCAGGGCTGCCGTCGCCTTCCCGAGCCTCTATCGTCACCCCCCAAAATCTAAAATAAACAATTGTACTTAGACTGCTGTACCTAGGTTTTCGTCCCTAGGCTTTCTTTGTACAAGCGAGTTTGTATTGTGAGTCTAAGTTCAGTCCTCCGATAATTGTTCTGTACTTTTATAATCAATGGCAAACACGATGTCGACTCTGCTGGGGAGCCTCGGCCGTAGAAACAGTTCAGTCCTCCGTATATTCCGATGTGGGACTAAAAGTCTGTAAAATTTGAAAAATTTTGTTTTGTGGAGAGAGAGAGAGAGAGAGAGAGTTATGGCTCTGATACCATGTAGAAAATAATAGATTGATAATTTTATTGATGGACTACTTCACTATATATAGGGAGTCTAGCTCCTCTACAAACTATATATTCCGATGTGGAACTAAAAGTCCCTTATTGATTCTCAACAAAGCAACCAAATGATGTGGGACTAAAAGAATTTTTTTTTTGTAAGGGGTGTGATCCCCAAATGATGTAGTACGTTGAATTTTGAATAAATGAGCCTGTTTCAACTCAACATATCCTCCGACGTGGTTGAATGAGGCAGCACAGGAGCCACATAGGCAAACTTATGAGCCTCTATCCCCAAATGATGTAGTACGTTGAATTTTTTTTTTTGTTTTTTTTTGGTAAGGGGTGTGATCCCCAAATGATGTAGTACGATGAATTTTGAATAAATGAGCCTGTTTCAACTCAGCATAACCTCCGATGTGGTTCCTGTGCTGCCTCATTCGAATACAGCTCATGGGCCGGACGGCTTTGGTAGCAAGTTCTATAAGCTTCACTGGAAGGACATAAAGTTTTAAGTTTTGGAAATGCTCAGAGACTTCTTAGAGCATGGGAAGCTGCTTCGTGAACTCAATCACACTTACCTCACTCTGATACAGAATAAGGAAGGAGCTACTTCACTCCCAGACTACCGGCCCATCGCGTGCTGCAACTATCTTTATAAAATTATCACACACCTAATATGCCGGCATTGTAGAAGCATGGAATTTCAGGCGCATCTATAGGCCAGAATTCCTATGCGCTCAACCCTACCATACGACCAAATCAAATGCGCCAGGAAGCTCAAACAGATACTTGGCACAGCAAGAAAATTACAAGTTTAAAGACATTAAAAATAAGGCTTTTATTTTATATGAAAGTCTGTTACTTGTCTAAAGAAAGGCTTTACAAATGAGAACTTCTACAAAAAGAAAGATCCTAAAACTACAGCCAAGAGTAACAACTGCAATGCGCCCCATACCAGCGCATCATCCGTCAGGCGCATCACTTTGATGTCTCATCCAGGCGCATCGTTTCGTCATTATGGCGCAAGCGCATCAGCACCAATCAGCCCTTGTGTAGCCGGAGGAGGAGCTCTCCTAGCTCGACAAAGATCGCGGCACGATGCCCCAGTCATCGAAAGCAACAGGCACACTCGGCAGCCAGTGGCTCTGCCAGCATAATAAAAGACGGAGCACGGCTGCCCCGATCTTTGGATGCAACAGGCCCTATTGGCCTGTGTCGGGACTCGGCGATCCTGATATTTGGATGCATCTTCACCATCGGGAAGAGCTCAAATTTGATAGTTCGCCATGGCAGAGTTCTGGCAAAGTTCATCTTTATATCAATTTGAAGAATGAAAGCAAAGCTTTCCCTCATGCGGCTATTTATAAGCACGGGCAGCCTACACCCGAGTGCCAAATGGCCAACGTTCCAAATTCCATGAAATAAATTTGCATTAATAGCAAATACATCCGTCATCTCGTATTCGGCTAAGTCAAGGCAACCATTAACGCCTTGAAGAACTCAACAGGCGGGCCAAAGAGGATGCGACACATTGGCAAATGTGCCATCGATATCATGCGCTTCCCATAGATACTCTCCGCGGCCATAGAACCAAACGCCCAGATTGGCACTAACCAATGCAACCGTCTCCATCAAGCATTTAATGCTGAATGACAAAGGCGGTAACGTATTCCAAGAGCCGTCCAATCAGCAGCCCTATGCAAAAAATGAAGCGTCGCTGATGTCAGCACCATCATTACACCTTGGGTCAGCAACACTTGTCACGTGGCCGACCGATCATTCGTATGCGCCTCGTGGCCATGCACCCATAAGATGACTGTAGGCCTTTAAAAATGACAGTCACGCTGAGTTGATCAGGACAGAGTCAAAAGTCACGCTCAGTTGATCAGGACAATATTTATAAATCACGCTGAGGAGACAACTCATCATTTGTCAGAGAGTAATTATGACTGACAGCACAACAGTCGAAAAATGTCTCTTCGTATGCCACGTATGCACAGAATTCGAGAGATCACAGCCGTCTATTGCGTGATTTTCGAAATCTTCTTCAGCAAGACTCAACCTTCGTCAAGTTGGCGTACCAAAAGAGCTTCTTGTCATTTAATGCGACTGACAAAAGCAATCACTGTCAGAGATTTTGTGTCAGTCGAGGCACGCTGAATCAAGACAGCTGGCAGTCCTATCTCAAGTCTGCGTGTATTTTAAGCTTTCCCTCAAATCTGCGTGGATTCTGAAGTTTTCTTCCTCAAGTCTGCGTGGATTCTGAAGTTTTCTTCACCAAATCTGCGTGGATTCTGAAGCTTCCTGCCCCAAGTTTGCATGGATTTTGAAGCTTTCTACCCCGAGTCTGCGTGGATTTCGTCTTCAACAAGTCTGCGTGGATTTCATCAAATTGGAGTACGTGGCAGCCATGCCACTGATCTCTCGCCTGCGTGTCCTGTAACCTGCACACGACTCATGCATGATCGCCATGTGTCCAACAGTTACAGGCCACGTCCAGTAACTGCTCACAGTCTTACGTATGTTAAATCCTGCATGATTTTCAACTAAGCACAGGCTGTGAAGACAGTTATCTTTTCAGTTATTATTTTTGACTCTATAAATAGAGTTCTTTTTCTCATTCATTGTACAGATACATAGATATCTACTGGCAAAATTTTGAGAGCTTTTCTTCTTCGTATAGTCCAAGGGATAAAGTGATCGTCTTCTAGATCAGATTCCTACAGTTGTAATTTTTCCAGATACACAATAAATAAAGGAATTTATTTATGGAAAATAAATTGGCGACTCTGCTGGGGAAAACCATCTCCTCTTCTGAGATGGCAACAACTCAATGCGACACTTCGTCAATCGGCTCGACGAAGAAGGTGATGACGATCCAATTCGATCAACTCGCCTATGAAGAAATACAGCGGGCTAAGAGTGGTAAGCCCACTACAGCCTCCATCATCACTGCCAAGTCGAAGGGACACTCTGTCTATGTCCCTAAGAATCAGTTGGCAGCCAATGGTGAAGTCTCTGCCACAGTGTCTACTCCTAACACTGGCAAGAACTCTACTGCAAGCACGCACACTCTTGTGCGCTCGAAGATGACAGCAATCAAAAGTCACGCTGACAGTACTGGCTCTTTAGCTAAATCTGTTCCAGTGTGCAATCTCACATCCAAAAATCACGCTGACAGTACTGGCTCTTTAGCCAAATCTGTTCCAGTGTGTGTTTCCAAAATTAAAATCACGCTGACAGTACTGGCTCCCTAGCCAAATCTGTTCCAGCGTACACTTTCAAACCCAAAAGTTACGCTGACAACACTGGTTCCTTAGCCAAGTCTGTTCCAGTATGTAATTCTAAAATCAACAATCACGCTAACAGTGCTGGCTCCTTAGCCAAGTCTGTTCCAGCGTGTACTTCAAAAGTCAAAAGTCACGCTAACAGCATTGGTTCTTTAACCAAGCCTGTTTCAGCGTGTATTTCATCTAAGAAGAATAGCTCTTTAGCTATCTCTTCTTCTTTGCCAAGTTCCACTAGAACTGGGGGTGGTCTTCCACACAAAGTCCTTTCGAAAAGGAATAACTCTTTAGTTGTTTCTTCTGTTCCTGTAGTTTTTACTTCAGGAACAGCTTTGACTGACAATTTTGTTAGTCAAAGAAAAGAAGATGGTCTTTTGACTACTCTTCCTTCTGGACATTCTATGTCTCAAAACTTGAATGAGTCTAAGAAGAAACATTCCTTAGTGTCTTCTTCTATGACTTCTTCGAATTGGGCACAGAATCTGTCCATAAAAGAGGGTCTGTTACCAACTCCTAATCAAAGAGATGGTTCAACTCTTCCTTCTCTGCAAATATCCAGATCAATGGAAGGAAAACTCCATGTTTCCAAAACTAATGTGTTACCTACAACTGATCTAAGAACAAAACTTAACACTTCTGGTGTTAAGAAACCATACCAGTTGGAAACAAGGATAAGAGATCCAGATGCAGAGTATGCAAGAAACTATGTGGCTCATATTATTCATTCTCTATATAATCAAGAGCCATCAAGACCCAAGAACAGGAAATATACTCCTCAATCTTCACAAACAGATTTATAAGAATATCTTCAACAGAAGAGAAGAAGTGATTCTGTGTCAAAGGACCATGCTGAATGTGACTTCTATCCAAGAGTCATAATTCAATGCAGATGTCAATCAATAGCTCATGACCATGTTGATCATGAATGTGACTTCCAGCCAAGAGTCACAATGCAATACAGAAGTCAAACAAAACGATAATCTGTCTTAAATCGGATTCAGTGTGAACCTATGCCTGATGAAGATGAGCCTTTGTTTGCTTCTGTCAACATGACCTCCCGGGATACTGGGGGTAGAACTGATAGTCCAGATGGAGTATATAGAAACACCAGAGCAAGAGACTTAGCTTCTAGTCAAAGAAATTTGATCTCTGAAGATGATTCTGAATTCCTGGGAGAATCTAACTTCCCACCTCTTTCTACTGGGGGTAGTTCTCCTATAAATGACTTTGATGCACGAAGCAATGATTCAGAGCATACAACATCCACTAATTCATCAATAATCCCTCGTACAGTCACTACATATATGGTGGATGGGAATACTGAATTGAACAATGAACCTTCCTCTTCGGTGACTCCTCAAGATCAAAGGATTGCTTCTTTGGAACAGCAAATGAAGTCTATGGCTGATACTATGAAGTCGATGTATGAACTCATGACAGCTCAGATGCAAAATCGACAGACTGTACCAGATGCCATACCAACTGACACTGATATGAGTCCAGTACAAGTTCCTCCAGCAGTACAATCCAATACTCCTAGACCAGCTCAACCAAACCCTAGTCTCTCTGGAGCTGGGGGTAGTGCTTATAATGCTGTTCATCCTCCCAACTATTCTCTACAAGTTACAACTCCACAATCTTCCGGAGTTGTTAATGAAGAATTGAGGAATCTCAAAACTCAATTCGAAGCATTCAAACAGAAAGATGGTTTACAAAGGTTAGGCATCAAGCAACCTTATCCAATAGAATGGAAGCAAGTATCGTATCCTCCTAAATACAAGCCTCTTACTATCTCATTCTATGATGGAACCACTTCTCCAAGTCAGTTTATTAATCACTTTGAAGTGATGACTGATCAATTGCAACCAAGCGACGCCCTCCTTACTCGGGTGTTTGTTGGATGTCTCAAGGGAACGGCTTATGAATGGTATAGAAGTCTCCCAGATGGGAGCATTACCTCATTTGCCAGTTTCAAACAGATGTTTCTTGAATGGTTCTATGAAGGGCTCAATGACATGACTATGTCTGCTCTTATTAGATTCAAGCAGAAAAATAATAAAACTACAGAAGAGTATATTGAACGGTTTCGAAGAGAAGCTCTGAAGATGCCTCTTGGAACTTCTGATGCTGTCACCATCGACACGTGCAAATCAAACTTGTTGCCAATCATCAGCATGTGGACAGGATCCACCCAATTCCAAGACTGGCCTTCTTTCATAGTTAGTGCCAAGGCCGTAGAAATTAGTGCTGAAACCTTCAAAGGTTTAGGAGTGCAGATGACCCCCAAAGAAACAGGTCAAGGTACTAACAATAAAAACAATGCTCGCAAAGGAAAAGAAACTCTTGAAGTTAATCTTCAGAACAAAGATGCATCAACTGTTCAAACTTCTCCTACCTCTACAACTCAACAACCAAGAACACCTCGCCCTAAAGAAGAATATTCTTTCGATGATGATGATGTCCTTGGTATCTTTGAATGTCTGCTGAAAGGTAATAAGATACAATTATCTGAGATCAAGAAACCTGATGAAGCTGGTAAGACAGATCATCCCAAATACTGCCCATATCACAGAATGCTGGGTCACACAATTCGTACATGTTATGTACTGAAAGGAAAGATCCAAGAAATGATTAAATCTGGAGCTATCTCCCTTACTCCAAAAGAGAAGACCGTCACCTCCAACGTCGTCTCTATGCAATTCGAAGATTTCCCTCCTCAACTCCTTGAAAGTGGGATCGTTCCTATTCCCAAGGCAACTCTTGAGATAGTGAATATTCCTTCTCCGCAATCTGAAGGATTAGTGCCAATCACTTTGGAAACAGGAGAAATCATGTGGATTCATCCTGATCTAGTGGCAGATTTTGAATCTCCTCAAAAGACTACTTCTCGAAAGTCCAAGAAGGCTGGAAAGATTAAGTCATGTTATATGACTTCTTTTGGGTCTACCTCTGACACAGAGCCAAAAGAGAAAGAAGAAGCACTTGCTGGTGCTACTCGAACGGGGAAACCTTATCTAAAGGATTATTCCAAGAATCCTGAGGATACTCTTGATATTCCTCCAGCTGATAAAGATGCTCCTAATGTTCCTCCTGAAGAAGAATCATCCATTGCACCTGTTCCTTCAACTACACCAGTCGAACCTGCTCCTTCCAAGCCTACAGCTCTTGAGAAAGGCAAACAACAGGCTCGGTTTGATAAGCCAATCAAGAAGTCCCCTCCTCTTGGACTTCAGAAGCCTTATAACTTCGACATTCTAGCTCAACTTGCTAATACTCCAGCTAGAATGTCCCTCTTTGAACTTCTACGTCTTTCCAAAGAGATTCGGGAGACGTTAAGTGAAGCACTTCTACAGACTGACTCTTGTCTTGCACAATTGAAGAAGCCAGATGCAGAACCTGCCACTTGCTTACATTGTAACAGTGTATTGGAGATTATCCCAAATATCACCTTTACACAAGATGACATGCTATTGGAGGATAATCGACATGATCGGCCTCTCTACTACACTGGTTATATCGATACGATGAAGATAGATCGTATCCTCATTGACCTAGGGTCTGCTATAAGCATAATGCCAAAGAGTCTGTTGGATGAACTAAAAATCCCTTTTCATAAGCTCTCTAAGACAGTTACTACTATCTTGGGATTCAATCAAAGCCGAAGCGAGCCTTTGGAAAAGATTCATCTGAAGCTTCAGATAGGCGATTTCAGATCTAAAGTCACTTTCTATGTGATTGAGATCGTGGGATCCTATAATCTTCTTCTTGGGAGGCCCTTTCTTCATGAAAATAATGTGGTGCCTTCTACTCTTCATCAGTGTTTTAAGTACATTGATAGCAATAGAAGAGTACAAAAAGAAGTTGCTGATATAAATCCCTTCCATGGGGTTGAAGCTTATTTCAATGATTCCTGAATGTACAAAGAAGAGTATACAAGGGTCATACAAGCTATGGAGAAAGAGGATGCACAAAGTGAGACTTTAATAATCCTTGTTAAAGGTCGAACTACTCAGCAACAATCTCCCAAACCCTCTGGAGAAGGTTCTTTCATCATTCCAGTGAATGGACGGATCTCTCCGTTACCTCAGTCGTCTGCTCAAGACACAATGATCATTCCTGTCAGTGGGCGTGCTACAGTTCCTGTATCTTCACAGGGTACTCTACTAATTCTAGTTGGAGGGCGAATTACTCTTCCATCTCAAGCTTCAAGGGAGCTCACCTCTTCTGAGCCATTTGTTATCGATCTTAATCGAAATAAAGCTTCTTCTTATTCTTCTTCTTCCCCTTTAGTCATTGACTTGGCTAAGATCTCTAAGGCTCAGCCTTCTCCCAATATAAATATTGCTGCTTTTACATTTAATAAAAAGTCTCCATCTTTGCAGTACGCTGATGTGTGTAATTATGTTCATAGTTATTTACATTTGTTAGATGACTTGAACATAATAACCATTGGAGTTGTACAGACTGTTTATACAGATGTATCCCTAGAACCTGTACAATCTTCATACTTTCTAGTTCCCAGCAGAAAGCCAGGAGACATTCCAATATTCTTCTACAAAGGGCTTCAAAGTCCTTCTGATTTAGAAGATGATGACAAAAATGATGATACTGGAAGATTACAACAACGTCGTTATAGTCAGCAATCTAAAGACATCATCAAAAATATGGGCTATGACTTCAGGGCTGGCCTCAATAGTAAAAAAGGAAGAAAAATGCCTGTTTGTATTCCTCATTCGAATACAGCTCATGGGTCGGACGGCTTTGGTAGCAAGTTCTATAAGCTTCACTAGAAGGACATAAAGTTTTAAGTTTTGGAAATGCTCAAAGACTTCTTAGAGCATGGGAAGCTGCTTCGTGAACTCAATCACACTTACCTCACTCTGATACAGAATATGGAAGGAGCTACTTCACTCCCAGACTACCGGCCCATCGCGTGCTGCAACTATCTTTATAAAATTATCACACACCTAATATGCCGGCATTGTAGAAGCATGGAATTTTAGGCGCATCTATAGGCCAGAATTCCTATGCGCTCAACCCTACCATACGACCAAATCAAATACGCCAGGAAGCTCAAACAGATACTTGGTACAGTAAAGAAAATTACAAGTTTAAAGACATTAAAAATAAGGCTTTTATTTTATATGAAAGTCTGTTACATGTCTAAAGAAAGGCTTTACAAATGAGAACTTCTACAAAAAGAAAGATCCTAAAACTACAGCCAAGAGCAACAACTACAATGCGTCCCATACCAGCGCATCATCCGTCAGGCACATTACTTTGATGTCTCATCCAGGCGCATCGTCTCGTCATTATGGCGCAAGCGCATCAGCACCAATCAGCCCTTGTGTAGCCGAAGGAGGAGCTCTCCTAGCTCGACAAAGATCGCGACACGATGCCCCAGTCATCGAAAGCACTCGACAGCCAGTGGCTCTGCCAGCATAATAAAAGACGGAGCACGGCTTCCCCGATCTTTGGATGCAACAGGCCCTATTGGCCTGTGTCGGGACTCGGCGATCCTGATATTTGGATGCATCTTCACCATCGGGAAGAGCTCAAATTTGACAGTTCGCCTTGGCAGAGTTCTGGTAAAGTTTATCTTTATATCAATATGAAGAATGAAAGCAAAGCTTTCCCTCATGCGGCTATTTATAAGCACGGGCAGCCTACACCCGAGTGCCAAATGGCCAACGTTCCAAATTCCATAAAATGAATTTGCATTAATAGCAAATACATCCGTCATCTCGTATTCGGCTAAGTCAAGGCAACCATTAACGCCTTGAAGAACTCAACAGGCGGGCCAAAGAGGATGCGACACATTGGCAAATGTGCCATCGATATCATGCGCTTCCCATAGATACTCTCCGTGGGCCATAGAACCAAACGCCCAGATTGGCACTAACCAATGCAACCCTCTCCATCAAGCATTTAATGCTGAATGACAAAGGCGGTAACGCATTCCAAGAGCCGTCCAATCAGCAGCCCTATGCAAAAAATGAAGCATCGCTGATGTCAGCACCATCATTACACCTTGGGTCAGCAACACTTGTCACGTGGCCGACCGATCATTCGTATGCGCCTCGTGGCCATGCACCCATAAGATGACTGTAGGCCTTTAAAAATGACAGTCACGCTGAGTTGATCAGGACAGAGTCAAAAGTCACGCTCAGTTGATCAGGACAATATTTACAAATCATGCTGAGGAGACAACTCATCATTTGTCAGAGAGTAATTATGACTGACAGCACAACAGTCGAAGAATGTCTCTTCGTATGCCACGTATGCATAGAATTCGAGAGATCACAGCCGTCTATTGCGTGATTTTCAAAATCTTCTTCAGCAAGACTCAACCTTCGTCAAGTTGGCGTACCAAAAGAGCTTCTTGTCATTTAATGCGACTGACAAAAGCAATCACTGTCAGAGATTTTGTGTCAGTCGAGGCACGCTGAATCAAGACAGCTGGCAGTCCTATCTCAAGCCTGCGTGTATTTTGAGCTTTCCCTCAAATCTGCGTGGATTATGAAGTTTTCTTCCTCAAGTCTGCGTGGATTCTGAAGTTTTTTTCACCAAATCTGCGTGGATTCTGAAGCTTCCTGCCCCAAGTTTGCATGGATTTTGAAGCTTTCTACCCCGAGTCTGCATGGATTTCGTCTTCAACAAGTCTGCGTGGATTTCATCAAATTGGAGTACGTGGCAGCCATGCCACTGATCTCTCGCCTGCGTGTCCTGTAACCTGTACACGACTCATGCATGATCGCCATGTGTCCAACAGTTACAGGCCACGTCCAGTAACTGCTCACAGTCTTGCGTATGTTAAATCCTGCGTGATTTTTAACTAAGCACAGGCTGTGAAGACAGTTATCTTTTCAGTTATTATTTTTGACTCTATAAATAGAGTTCTTTTTCTCATTCATTGTACAGATACATAGTTATTTTCTGTCAAAATTTTGAGAGCTTTTCTTCTTCGCATAGTCCAAGGGATAAAGTGATCGTCTTCTAGATCAGATTCCTACAGTTGTAATTTTCCCAGATACACAATAAATAAAGGAATTTATTTATGGAAAACAAATTGGCGACTCTACTGGGGAAAACCATCTCCTCTTCTGAGATGGCAACAACTCAATGCGACACTTCGTCAATCGGCTCGACGAAGAAGGTGATGACGATCCAATTCGATCAACTCACCTATGAAGAAATGCAGCGGGCTAAGAGTGGTAAGCCCACTACAGCCTCCATCATCACTGCCAAGTCGAAGGGACACTCTGTCTATGTCCCTAAGAATCAGTTGGCAGCCAATGGTGAAGTCTCTGCCACAGTGTCTACTCCTAACACTGGCAAGAACTCTACTGCAAGCACGCACACTCTTGTACGCTCGAAGATGACAGCAATCAAAAGTTACGCTGACAGTACTGGCTCTTTAGCTAAATCTGTTCCAGTGTGCAATCTCACATCCAAAAATTACGCTAACAGTACTGGCGCTTTAGCCAAATCTGTTCCAGTGTGTGTTTCCAAAATTAAAAGTCATGCTGACAGTACTGGCTCCCTAGCCAAATCTGTTCCAGCGTACAATTTCAAACCCAAAAGTCACGCTGACAGCACTGGTTCCTTAGCCAAGTCTGTTCCAGTGTGTAATTCTAAAATCAACAATCACGCTAACAGTGCTGGCTCCTTAGCCAAGTCTATTCCAGCGTGTACTTCAAAAGTCAAAAGTCACGCTAACAGCATTGGTTCTTTAACCAAGCCTGTTTTAGCATGTATTTCATCTAAGAAGAATAGCTCTTTAGCTATCTCTTCTTCTTTGCCAAGTTCTACTAGAACTGGGGGTGGTCTTCCACACAAAGTTCCTTCGAAAAGGAATAACTCTTTAGTTGTTTCTTCTGTTCCTGTAGTTTTTACTTCAGGAACAGCTTTGACTGACAATTTTGTTAGTCAAAGAAAAGAAGATGGTCTTTTGACTACTCTTCCTGCTGGACATTCTATGTCTTAAAACTTGAATGAGTCTAAGAAGAAACATTCCTTAGTGTCTTCTTCTATGACTTCTTCGAATTGGGCACAGAATCTGTCCATAAAAGAGGGTCTGTTACCAACTCCTAATCAAAGGGATGGTTCAACTCTTCCTTCTCTGCAAATATCCAGATCAATGGAAGGAAAACTCCATGTTTCCAAAACTAATGTGTTACCTACAACTGATCTAAGAACAAAACTTAACACTTCTGGTGTTAAGAAACCATACCAGTTGGAAACAAGGATAAGAGATCCAGATGCAGAGTATGCAAGAAACTATGTGGCTCATATTAATCATTCTCTATATAATCAAGAGCCATCAAGACCCAAGAACAGGAAATATACTCCTCAATCTTCACAAACAGATTTACAAGAATATCTTCAACAGAAGAGAAGAAGTGATTCTGTGTCAAAGGACCATGCTGAATGTGACTTCTATCCAAGGGTCATAATTCAATGCAGATGTCAATCAATGGCTCAGGACCATGTTGATCATGAATGTGACTTCCAGCCAAGAGTCACAATGCAATGCAGAAGTCAAACAAAACGACAATCTGTCTTCAATCAGATTCAGTGTGAACCTATGCCTGATGAAGATGAGTCTTTGTTTGTTTCTGTCAACATGACCTCCCGGGATACTAGGGGTAGAGCTGATAGTCCAGATGGAGTATATAGAAACACCAGAGTAAGAGTCTTAGCTTCTAGTCAAAGAAATTTGATCTCTGAAGATGATTCTGAATTCCTGGGAGAATCTAACTTCCCACCTCTTCCTACTGGGGGTAGTTCTCCTATAAATGACTTTGATGCACGAAGCAGTGATTCAGAGCATACAACATCCACTAATTCATCAATAATCCCTCGTACAGTCACTACATATATGGTGGATGGGAATACTGAATTGAACAATGAACCTTCCTCTTCGGTGACTCCTCAAGATCAAAGGATTGCTTCTTTGGAACAGCAAATGAAGTCTATGGCTGATACTATGAAGTCGATGTATGAACTCATGACAGCTCAGATACAAAATCGACAGACTGTACCAGATGCCATACCAACTGACACTGATATGAGTCCAGTACAAGTTCCTCCAGCAGTACAATCCAATACTCCTGGACCAGCTCAACCAAACCCTAGTCTCTCTGGAGCTGGGGGTAGTGCTTATAATGCTGTTCCTCCTCCCAACTATTCTCTACAAGTTACAACTCCACAATCTTCCGGAGTTGTTAATGAAGAATTGAGGAATCTCAAAACTCAATTCGAAGCATTCAAACAGAAAGATGGTTTACAAAGGTTAGGCATCAAGCAACCTTATCTGATAGAATGGAAGCAAGTATCGTATCCTCCTAAATACAAGCCTCCTACTATCTCATTCTATGATGGAACCACTTCTCCAAGTCAGTTTATTAATCACTTTGAAGTGATGACTGATCAATTGCAACCAAGCGACGCCCTCCTTACTCCGGTGTTTGTTGGATGTCTCAAGGAAACGGCATATGAATGGTATAGAAGTCTTCCAGATGGGAGCATTACCTCATTTGCCGGTTTCAAACAGATGTTTCTTGAACGGTTCTATGAAGGGCTCAATGACATGACTATGTCTGCTCTTATTAGAATCAAGCAGAAAAATAATGAAACTACAGAAGAGTACATTGAACGGTTTCGAAGAGAAGCTCTGAAGATGCCTCTTGGAACTCCTGATGCTGTCACCATCGACACGTGCAAATCAAACTTGTTGCCAATCATCAGCATGTGGACAGGATCCATCCAATTCCAAGACTGGCCTTCTTTCATAGTTAGTGCCAAGGCCGTAGAAATTAGTGCTGAAACCTTCAAAGGTTTAGGAGTGCAGATGACCCCCAAAGAAACAGGTCAAGGTACTAACAATAAAAATAATGCTCGCAAAGGAAAAGAAACTCTTGAAGTTAATCTTCAGAACAAAGATGCATCAACTGTTCAAACTTTTCCTACCTCTACAACTCAACAACCAAGAACACCTCGCCCTAAAGAAGAATATTCTTTCGATGATGATGATGTCCTTGGTATCTTTGAATGTCTGCTGAAAGGTAATAAGATACAATTACCTGAGATCAAGAAACCTGATGAAGCTGGTAAGACAGATCATCCTAAATACTGCCCATATCACAGAATGCTGGGTCACACAATTCGTACATGTTATGTACTGAAAGGAAAGATCCAAGAAATGATTAAATCTGGAGCTATCTTCCTTACTCCAAAAGAGAAGACCAGTCACCTCCAACGTCGTCTCTATGTAATTCAAAGATTTCCTCTCCTCAACTCCTTGAAAGTGGGATCGTTCCTATTCCCAAGGCAACTCTTGAGATAGTGAATATTCCTCCTCCGCAATCTGAAGGATTAGTGCCAATCACTTTGGAAACAGGAGAAATCATGTAGATTCATCCTGATCTAGTGGCAGATTTTGAATCTCCTCAAAAGACTACTTCTCGAAAGTCCAAGAAGGCTGAAAAGATTAAGTCATGTCATATGACTTCTTTTGGGTCTACCTCTGACACAGAGCCAAAAGAGAAAGAAGAAGCACTTGCTGGTGCTACTCGAACGGGGAAACCTTATCTAAAGGATTATTCCAAGAATCCTGAGGATACTCTTGATATCCCTCCAGCTGATAAAGATGCTCCTAATGTTCCTCCTGAAGAAGAATCATCCATTGCACCTATTCCTTCAACTACAGCAGTCGAACCTGCTCCTTCCAAGCCTACAGCTCTTAAGAAAGGCAAACAACAGGCTCGGTTTGATAAGCCAATCAAGAAGTACCCTCCTCTTGGACTTCAGAAGCCTTATAACTTCGACATTCTAGCTCAACTTGCTAATACTCCAGCTAGAATGTCCCTCTTTGAACTTCTACGTCTTTCTAAAGAGACTCGGGAGACGTTAAGTGAAGCACTTCTACAGGCTGACTCTTGTCTTGCACAATTGAAGAAGCCAGATGCAGAACCTGCCACTTGCTTACATTGCAACAGTGTATTGGAGATTATCCCAAATATCATCTTTATACAAGACGACATGCTATTGGAGGATAATCGACATGATCGCCTCTCTACTATACTGGTTATATCGATACGATAAGATAGATCGTATCCTCATTGACCCAGGGTCTGCTATAAGCATAATGCCAAAGAGTCTGTTGGATGAACTAAAAATCTCTCTTCACAAGCTCTCTAAGACAGTTACTACTATCTTGGAATTCAATCAAAGCCGAAGCGAGGCTTTGGGAAAGATTCATTTGAAGCTTCAGATAGGCGATTTCAGATCCAAAGTCACTTTCTATGTGATTGAGATCGTGGGATCCTATAATCTTCTTCTTGGGAGGCCCTTTCTTCATGAAAATAATGTGGTGCCTTCTACCAGTGTTTTAAGTACATTGATAGCAATAGAAGAGTACAAAAAGAAGTTGCTGATATAAATCCCTTCTATGGGGTTGAAGCTTATTTCAATGATTCCCGAATGTACAAAGAAGAGTATACAAGGGTCATACAAGCTATGGAGAAAGAGGATGCACAAAGTGAGACTTTAATAATCCCTGTTAAAGGTCGAACTACTCAGCAACAATCTCCCAAACCCTCTGGAGAAGGTTCTTTCATCATTCCAGTGAATGGACGGATCTCTCCGTTACCTCAGTCGTCTGCTCAAGACACAATGATCATTCCTGTCAGTGGGCGTGCTACAGTTCCTGTATCTTCACAGGGTACTCTGCTAATTCCAGTTGGAGGGCGGATTACTCTTCCATCTCAAGCTTCAAGGGAGCTCACCTCTTCTGAGCCATTTGTTATCGATCTTAATCGAAACAAAGCTTCTTCTCATTCTTCTTCTTTCCCTTTAGTCATTGACTTGGCTAAGATCTCTAAGGCTCAGCCTTCTTCCAATGTAAATATTGTTGCTTTACATTTAATAAAAAGTCTCCATCTTTGTAGTACGCTGATGTGTGTAATTATGTTCATAGTTATTTACATTTATTAGATGACTTGAACATAATAACCATTGGAGTTGTACAGACTGTTCATACAGATGTATCCCTAGAACCTGTACAATCTTCATACTTTCTAGTTCCCAGCAAAAAGCCAGGAGACATTCCAATATTCTTCTACAAAGGGCCTCAAAGTCCTTCTGATTTAGAAGATGATGACAAAAATGATGATACTGGAAGATTACAACTACGTCGTTATAGTCAGCAATCTAAAGACATCATCAAAAATATGGGCTATGACTTCAGGGCTGGCCTCAATAGTGGAAAAGGAAGAAAAATGCCTGTTCGTATTCCTCCTCTGAAATATGGAAGGACTAAATACGGATTGGGCTACATTGCTCCTACTCCTTTTATCAATATTGTTCATGAAGATCCCGAATCTGACGAAGATAAGAGATCTGATTCTTCCAGTACCACTTCTTGGGATTTCGATACAAGTATCGGTGACTTCTACTGCAACCTTCTGTCTTCCAATATGGTTTCCATTGACCATTCTGAAGAAAGTGGTGAATACGAAGAAGAGTTTGAAATCTCACCTGAATCAGAACAATGGGCCCAAAGATTAGATAATCAATGGGAGTTCCGTTTCGAGCAAAAAGAACCTCCGACTGAAGACAAACTTGTTCAATAGATGTTGGTGAAGAGGGATCTTCCAAACCAATATTCATCAGTGAAAGTCTTTCAGAAACTGATAAGCAAGACATGATCAAACTCATTCGTGACTACATCGACGTCTTCGCTTGGAGTTATGAAGATATGCCAGGACTTGATCCACAAATTGCAACTCACAAGCTCAATATCTTGCCGAATGCTAAACCGGTCAAACAACAACAGCGACGATTTCGTCCAGACATTATGGATGCAATTGAAGCTGAAAGTCAATAAACTCATAACCTCCGGGTTTATTAGAGAGGAACAACATCCCGATTGGGTGGCTAACATAGTTCCTGTCCTTAAAAAGATTGGCAAGATCAGAGTATGCATAGACTTCCGCGATCTCAATGCGGCATGCCCTAAAGACGAATTCCCTCTACCAATCACTGATGTCATGATTGATAATACCTGTGAATTTGAACGAATGTCATTCATGGACGGGTATTCTGGGTACAATCAGATTAAAATGTTTCTAGACGACGAGAAGCACACTTCTTTCAGAACTGCGATTGGTACATACTGTTATATAGTTATGCCATTCGGTCTCAAGAATGCAGGAGCAAGTTATCAACGAGCTATGAGCACTATATTCCGTGAACATTTGCGAAAAAATAGTCGAATGCTATATTGATGATATTGCAGTCAAAAGTCGATAAAAGGAGGATCATATCTAAGATTTGAAGACTATATTTGATCTAATGCGTAAGCATCAATTAAAGATGAACCCTACTAAGTCCTTCTTAGGCGTCTCTAGTGGTAAATTTCTCGGCTTCGTCATTACCTCTAAAGGTATACACGTGGATCCCGAAAAGATCAAAGCCATCCAAGAGATGCGTCCTCCACGCACCTTAAAAAAGCTACGAGGATTTCAAGGAAGGATCGCTTATATCAGGAGATTCATCTCTAATTTATCAGGACGCTGCAGACCATTCAACAAACTTATGAAGAAAGGTGTTTCTTTTGTCTGGAATGATGAATGTCAGAAAGCATTCGATGATATAAAACAATATCTGATGAGCCCTCCAGTATTGGTACCTCCCATTTCAGGAATTCCATTTCTTCTATATACTCGAGCAATGAGTCATTCATTGGGTACATTACTCGCTCAAAAGAATCAAAATGGTCATGAACAAGCCATCTACTATCTCAGTCGTACTATGACCGGAGCTGAACCTCGATATTCACCGGTCGAAAAAGAATGTCTAGCCTTGATGTTCGCTGTTCAAAAGATACGACATTATATCATTGGCCAGACTATTCATGTCATCTCCAGGATCAATCCTATACGGATCATGATGAAGAAACCCAGTGTTTTGAATTCTCGATTAGCTAACTGGGGAATCCTACTTGCTCAGTATGACATGCATTATATTCCTCAGAAGTCAGTCAAAGGACAAGCTTTAGCTGATTTTCTGGCTGCTCATTCAATTCCAGAAGATTCAAAACTCTATGACGAAATTCCAGATGAAGTCCTAGATTCAAACCAAATTGCTGAAGAAGATCCTACTTGGCGTCTATTCTTTGATGGAGCTTCAAGGATAGGTCCTAATGGTGATATTGTCGCTGGAGTTGGAATCGTTCTTGTATCGCCAGAAGGTCTTGCTATCCAAAGAGCTTATTCTCTCGATCAGCCGTGTTCAAACAATGTAGCTGAGTACAATGCATTACTCATTAGTCTTCAACTCGCTAAACATCTAAATATTCAACATTTGGAGGCGTACGGAGACTCTAAACTCATTGTCAATCAGATAAGGGGTACTTATGAAGTCCGCCATCAAGATCTGGTTCCTTATCATAGATCAGCTATAAGTATGGCTTCTTCGTTTGAAGAATTCTTCATTGAACATGTTAGGTGAGCATGTAACACAGAAGCTGATGCTCTAGCTAATCTTGCGGCGGTGTTGGCTATCCCAATTAGACGACAACAAATGATTATTGTTCGCAATCGAGAATTATTTTATCTTGAAAATAACCTGACCCTAGGACTTCCAGTTGACATTGAAGAATCAACATATCATGACATCAATACAACAAGAGGATTTGGATTTAGTCGTAAATCTTATCATCTTCATCTGATTCCAGCATAGAATTCATCTTCAGTAATTCGGCCGAGAATCAAAATACGGATAAAGATTGGAGACTTCTTTCTTAGATTTCGTATTGTATGATATCCTTCCGGATGATCCGAGTGAGGCAGCATCTATCAGACGACGATCACTCTGATTCTATTACAATCATACAACAAAGACCTTATATCGTCGAGCTTATGATGGTTTACTTCTTCGATGTGTTGCCGGTGACGAGGCTCAACAAATTATTCGTGAAGCACATGATGGAATTTGTGGAGCACATCAGCCTGGACCAAAACTTCAAGACCGTATTCGACGTATGGGTTATTATTGGCCCACTATGGTATCAGACGCCATCGAATATGCAAAGAAGTGTAAAGCTTGTCAAATCTATACAGATTTTATTCATCAACCTTCGGAATTTCTACATCCGACGACAGCATCATGGCCCTTCGAAGCTTGGGGCATGGACATTATCGGCCCGATCAATCCGCCGTCATCCAAGGGTCATCGGTTTATTCTTGCAATAACCGATTACTTCTCTAAATGGGCCGAAGCCATTCCTTTGTCTGAAGTTAAGACGTCTAATGTCATCAGCTTTATTAAGCATCATGTCATCTACAGATTTGGTGTTCCTCGACGCATTATTCATGATAACGGACCACAGTTCGTCAGTCAGAAGTTTACTCAATTCTGTGACGATCACCGGATCAACAATGTGGCTTCTACTGCATATAATCCGGCAGCTAACGGATTAGCAGAAGCTTTCAACAAGACCATCATCAAACTCCTAAAGAAGTTTGTCTCTACTAACAAACGTAATTGGAGTGAGAAGCTCAAGTGAATGTTTGTGGGCTTATCGCACTACAGTTCGTAATGCTACTAAATGTACACCCTTCTCTCTGGTGTATGGTTGCGAAGCTGTTCTTCCATTAGAGATTCAAATTCCTTCTTAAGGATAGCAATCGCTAATGAACTCACTGCTGAGATAATGATCGTCTTCGACTTCAAGAATTAGAAGCTCTGGATGAAAAGCGATTATCTGCTCAACTGAATATTGAATTCTATCAAGCTAGAATCTCAAGAGCTTTTAATAAGAAAGTCAGAGTTCGATCGTATCAAAAAGGAGAGCTTGTTCTAACAGTCAGACGTCCTATGACTATGACTCATATGAACAAGGGCAAATTTGACACAAAGTGGGAAGGACCCTATATTGTGAGCAAAGTTTTCTCAAATGGAGCTTATCAACTCTCAGAATTGGATGGTCGAAAAGTTTTGATGCCTATTAATGGCAAATTCCTTAAAAAGTACCATGTATAAATGTAAATGCTTGTAATCATCAGACAGTTTCATGTTTAGAAATAAAATTTTTATTTTATTCATGAATGATGATACATGATATTAAGGAAGATCACTATCATCCTTTTCTACATTTGGACGTGGGCCACTGCCATCCTTCTCGAAAACATGATCAGTAAAAGAACCGAGGACCTCCTTGCTGGAACCCACGAGGAACTTGTAAGCGGCCATTCTCATGGCTTCTTCTTCTTCAGTCCTTCCTGGTTCGAGCAGGAAGTCCAGAATATCCCTTGGTGGCTTGGGTGCAGACGAACCTTCGCCTGCTTCCTCCTTCTTCGATTGAACTGGATCAGCAGGGTGTTCTTCAGTACCTTTCTGAATCTTCATGGCAATTCCAGCTTTCTTGGATACTTCTTCAGACGATATTTTTATGTTTGAAAGAAGAAGCGTTCGTTCTTGTCAGATTTCTGCTATATTTATAGGCAGAAGTTCCTCAAATAATGAAGCATCACATTCATCCGACGATTCATACGTTCATTAATACTTGACGGTTCAACCGTTCATTTATTACATTCATTCGACGGTTCATCCGTTCATCATTTCCTAAACGGTTCGTCCGTTCATAATCTTCTATCAATTTATTAAGTGGGGATTCGTTATTGATCACGTTTTATAACCTCTGAATCAATTCCGAATCTACTTGCTCATTTGTCATTTTGACCTCTGCATAGAAATTAATCTATTTTCTTTTGAGTTCCTACATATTATCACGTCCATAATACCTCTGATAATATCATATACTCTAAAACGGAAAAGAAAATTTCATTATCTATCATGTCCACAATTCATCCACAAATACAAATCTTTGAGCATAGAAGAATTATCATTTCCATTCTCATTTCACCACAAAAAGTCTATTACATTTTCTTAGACTTTCTTACAAATCATAATGGAAATCTATTACAATCTTGGATGTTCATTCTACACCACAACAATAACCTAATAGAGATCTATCTTCTTCTTTGGATCTTCTCCGTCGGACCTTCTCCGTCAGGTTCGTTGTTGGTGGCAGTTCCTGACTGTCTGGGTCCCAGTCACGACCAGATCAGCAGGAATCAAACTATGGTCTTCTTTCTCAAACGAGAGGAGAACCACAGAGTATGGCAGCCCGAAGTCGTGGTGCTGCCAATACAACTGGTGGATTAGGAACGACCTTTCAGAGGAGACAGGAATGTATCCAACCTTGGGATACAATTCCTAGTTCTCCCGTAAAAGGAACTCTACTACCCGATTTCTCGGGGTAGAGTTGACTCCACCATCCAACTCTCGTGTATAAAGGCTCTTCCTACCATCTGAGGAAGACCCTTCTATCCCACGAAGAGTTCTGAGTTGTCTGATGTACGCGTCAAAAGCGTATGAGCTCCCTGATGTAGGTGTCAGCAGGATATTCTCCACAGCATCTACATCACCAATGTCAGTTCTGAAGAAAATTTTCAACCGAGCTTCTGCAGAGAACAACAAGGAAGAAGAGAATTAATCAACAGAAATGTCATTTAGCACACACTGGCTAGTCAAGCGTGCATTTTTCAGTCAGAAACATAAAAGCCTATCTTCAATAGCAACAAAAATGGTACGCGGACTTACCATCAAGTTTGGTGCTAAGGATTGGCAAACCCATGTTTGATACAGTGTGCAGAAATCGAACATTAGAAAACATTGCTTTCCTGTTTGAGAATGAAATCTCCCAAAAATTTCATGCTCAGAGAAGAAGAAGAAAAATGGGAGATGAGTATCTGTGAAACTCATTTATCTATTTAAATGACAAAGTACAAACCTATTCTTCGAAAAGATCTACGTAAATAGCGCTCATAAATTATGGAATGAGTGTCACGTATGCTTTGGAAGACAGCGCAGCATTGGAAACAATCAAAGAATGCCACTTAATATTCTTCATTAATGCACGTTGTTCAAACACAAAAGTTGTACTACATTCTTCAAGACAGGCACTGATGGCCTTACAAAAGACAAAACAAAAAGAGTGCAACATTTTCAAAAGCATAAAAGACACGCTCTATTTTGCAGAGCGGCTGAGCTTGGCGCCTAGTTCTTCTACGCTCTTGACCCCCATACGGTGTAACAGAGCCTTCAACATTTCACGCTGCTCTGCAAGGCTACGTCTATCAGAAGAAGACGAGCCATCCAAGCCAAAATAGCTCAAGAAATTCTTGGCTAATTGTATGGGATCATCTTTGAACTCGAAAACCAGAGGCTCCGGTTCTTTACCCTCAAAAGTGGGATCACCATGGGAACAAAAGCCCAACTTGCGTGCTTCTTCCTCAGCTTTCTCCTTTGGTGTCATGTTGACGTAAGATGAAGATTAAATGAATCCTCTCCCTGTTTATATAACAGAGCTCGCCAGCGGTTCATATTCCACCATGAATTGGATGCAATCAGTCTCGGAGAACGAAGAGTCATTATAACATTTAATAAGTTCATTTGGATGTTTTCAAAGAACTTCGAAGTCTTTTCGACTTCTGAAAAATTTGAAGTCATCTCAGCGTGACTGATTTCATTTTATCATCTTATTTTCAAAGTATTTCGAAAATTTTGAAGTCTTTTCAATTTTTCGAAAACTTTGAAGGGGATCTTGTAGGCCTTTAAAAATGACAGTCACGCTGAGTTGATCAGGACAGAGTCAAAAGTCACGCTCAGTTGATCAGAACAATATTTACAAATCACGCTGAGGAGACAACTCATCATTTGTCAGAGAGTAATTATGACTGACAGCACAACAGTCAAAGAATGTCTCTTCGTATGCCACGTATGCACAGAATTCGAGAGATCACAGCCGTCTATTGCGTGATTTTCGAAATCTTCTGCAGCAAGACTCAACCTTCGTCAAGTTGGCGTACCAAAAGAGCTTCTTGTCATTTAATGCGACTGACAAAAGCAATCACTGTCAGAGATTTTGTGTCAGTCGAGGCACGCTGAATCAAGACAGCTGGCACTCCTATCTCAAGTCTGCGTGTATTTTGAGCTTTCCCTCAAATCTGCGTGGATTCTGAAGTTTTCTTCCTCAAGTCTGCATGGATTCTGAAGTTTTCTTCACCAAATCTGTGTGGATTCTAAAGCTTCCTGCCCCAAGTTTGCATAGATTTTGAAGCTTTCTACCCCGAGTCTGCGTGGATTTCGTCTTCAACAAGTCTGCGTAGATTTCATCAAATTGGAGTACGTGGCAGCCATGCCACTGATCTCTCGCCTGCGTGTCCTGTAACTTGCACACGACTAATGCATGATCGCCATGTGTCCAACAGTTACAGGCCACGTCCAGTAACTGCTCACAGTCTTGCGTATGTTAAATCCTGCGTAATTTTCAACTAAGCATAGGCTGTGAAGACAGTTATCTTTTCAGTTATTATTTTTGACTCTATAAATAGAGTTCTTTTTCTCATTCATTGTACAGATACATAGTTATCTACTGTCAAAATTTTGAGAGCTTTTCTTCTTCGCATAGTCCAAGGGATAAAGTGATCGTCTTCTAGATCAGATTCCTACAGTTGTAATTTTCCCAGATACACAATAAATATAGGAATTTATTTATGGAAAACAATGACATGCACTCCAGTAGACATACGCCCCCTCAGCTCACTTATGATCTCAAGCAACAGAAGATAAAGCTCTGTATGTGCCTCAAAAGCCATGCGTCTGGACTTGTTGATGGCTCCTAAAATACATGAGACCAAGTCGCCTCCCCTGCGCCTGATTCTAGGCGCACCCTGATGCGAAGCTCTGCATGCGCCTCAAAAGCCATGCGCCCAGACTTGTCTATGATGCCTAAAACTCATAGACTAAATCACCTCCATGCGCCCGATCCTAGGCACACCCCGACAGATCACTCTCCTCCAAAACTGAGATCTTTGAGCCACAGACATACGCCACGCGTCCCTTGACTCAGTTCTATTCAAAGAATGGGTGCTAACTATCCAAGATCTCAGCAACAACCAAATCTCAGCAACTGCCACGTGTCAGCTCCTCCACAGCCTGACGAAGCAGTTCGAGCAGATTTCACCACAACTCGGGACGCATCGTCCATGCACCCCCGCCAGCATCAACTACGTGGCGTCCCCACGTCCAGACGCATCCGACAAATATGTGCATGAGCAGCCAGCCTGCTATCTATAAATAGAAGGATCACTCCTTCATGAAAAAAAGGAGGACACATACAGATAGAGAAAGAGGTATATACAGACAGACTATTATATCCACATACAGAGGCCAGAAGAGATACTCAACGTCTACTTCTCCTTGCAACGCTCCGACATCCACAGCAACCCAGACCTTCAAAGAGTTCAAGATCGTCAACGGAGTCAACATATTACCACTCGCTCCATCGACACATTGTCCAGACAAAACAAAAGTGTACTCCTAGGACTACATCTAAGTCCTACATTGTACCCTGTTTTGTTTGTAATTAAAAACATCAAACAACCAAAAAGTTTTAATGGCAAACAAGCTGGAGACTCTGCTGTCACGATCCGTTACCCAAATTATTGGGTCGGGTCGAGTCATGTCCAGCCTACGCTTGAGATAAAGCGTAGTAATTTGTTCTAAAGACAAACAATATATGATCAAAGCGTGCTAACAGTTCTATATGTCATATTGAGTCAAAAATATCCTAAACACAAAAATCATCTAGTATATAAATATGTTCCAAATACATAGCCAAGACGTAAAATTGGATACAGGTCCAGTATCAAAATACATTGTCTAAAATATGTCTGCTCTCAAAAGTCCCAAGCAACTAAACAAACTAGACGAGTTTTCCTGCAGGTACATCCTCGTAAGGTAAAGTCTGATCCTCGATGGCAACCCCATAAAAGGAATCACAAAGCAACTCCTCCTCGGTAAATATACCTACAACTTTATCCTATCAGGACGGGAGCAAGTATTGATTCTAACAAACTAAATATACGAAACATGAAATGAACATAAGTGTAATAAACAGGAATCATGGTATATCACAATCTATCATGGCAAGGATACATAGGTCATAGCGACAGATGTATATGTAATATTTAAAACTGGAGCAGGTACGTGATCGTCAATAGGTGTACAATGTCCGGAGGGCACATGTAAATGAAATGTACTTCCGTATATGTGATAAGGCAATAGATGTACATACGCACAAATACAGCTTTGAGAAAAGCATATGGTGCGGTAACATATAAAATGAAACCTTGCTCGAGTACGGTAGAGGGGGCATGATCACGTACTCAACTATCAATTTTCCCATAACCCAGATTCTAACATGTGAGAGATACAAGAACAGTATAAAAATGGTGGATACTGAGAGAAGTATAAAGCATATAAAATATATAGAGATATAACTTGCAGTTTAGGTATCGATATTTAACATGGTTTATACACAATTCATTATATGCAGTAAATAAAGTTTGTAGAGGTACTTGCCTTGTACAAAGAAAGGGTATGTATATGAAGTTATAGATATCCTGGTGTCCCGTCACTATAAAAAGGATATATAAACTTAGTTTTTATACTATGCTAAATACTAGGACACTAGCAGTGTGACACGACTTTCTGACTGGACACCTAGCCAAATGATAACTTTAGCATAGGAGACCAATGTGGGGTGACACAATACCTAAACCAACTTTTTAGGGTCTTTATACTATGGTAGGGTAAGGTCCAACACTAAAATATCCCAAAATCACACATAACATCGCAACTCGTAATTATTCAATAAATAAATTAGACTGTACACTATGTTCCAACAATTATTAAGATAGGCAAAAAGCTCACATATACATAAAATAAATTACCAAGATGTTCCTTGTTAATTATAGAAAATTATACTAATTTTTCTAGAATTTATAAACCGTCATAGATATTTATTAAAAATCAGTAAACATGAGTACCCTGAAAATGAGTTTTGTTTTCCTATTTTTATAAAATATCAAAATTACCAAGTAAATCCTGGAAAATTATATTAAATTAGATAAATTAACATAGTATTTAAATATAATTTTTTCCAGATTTTTACAGCAATTAAATTATATATATATATATATATATATATATATATATATATATATATATATATATATATATATATATTAAAATACAGCAAGTTACAATTTCTGGAAAATAAATAAATAATTATTTAATATTTTATCCACGTATACGAAATTGAACCGGAGTCCAGATACGGGACCCAAAGCCATAAATCAAGTCCGATATGACTCGTACAGGCCTAGAATGTATTTAGGCTCATTTGAGTCCACAGAACCCATACTTGGCTTGGACTCAGATGGCCATAATTCATAGTTTACAAAAATACTAATTTTAAATACATAAATAATTTATAATAATATAATATATTTTAAATGTAGTGAAATATACATATCAATAATATTTATTGACAATAAAAATAACATGTAAATATAGCATGACTATATTTACAAGCATAAAAGC
The DNA here is from genome assembly GCA_029216955.1 of Iris pallida. NCBI lineage: Eukaryota > Viridiplantae > Streptophyta > Magnoliopsida > Asparagales > Iridaceae > Iris > Iris pallida. The sequence continues at coordinate 105,114 of JANAVB010016194.1, read as the reverse complement.
ACAAGTATGAACATATTCAAAAAGCTCCCGGCCGGAGCTACCGTTGCGGCTCCCCCCGTGGTCGAGCTCCCCGTCCGCCAAGACTAGTTGCCTTTCAGAGCCCTTCTTGCAAAG